>JARHVA010000625.1:2047500-2647500 GCA_037957365.1 Torreya grandis
TTGAAAGTGAATGTAAACTAATTTTTCCTTCTTCATCTTTATTTAGTGCATTCATGGTGAATTGTTGATGAATGATAATTTTGATGTTCAATCTCCTTACATTTATCCTCTTCATTCTTGCCAATTTATTAGTAAGTTATCCTTTTGTAGGTCATATGGTGTGTATTAAGTGGTTATGAAAATGTTAAGTGTGGGAAACCTTCATTAGTGCTTCATTTTAGGCCTCTTGATTATACCTCTTAGTTTATGTATCAACTATAACCTCCATATTGAAATACTTATGTTAGATAATTATTTGAAGTTGTGTGATTAGATTTAGCCTTGTTTAGCTTTTTTATCAACCCATAGACCATATGAGGAGACTTATAATTTGGTAGATCACCCCTTTTTTTGTTTAATTTGATCTTTCTCTCTCTCTTTTCATTGAAATTTGAGTAGATTTAGTGATAATATAGGTTTAACATCAAGGGAACCAGCCCTCTCTAGAGGTTATCTTTAGATATAGGCACCCACACTCTTAGAGAGTTCCCATTGTGTCAATTAAGTGAGGAGACTAAAACACCTCCTCAAAGGGTGTAACTCAAAGTGACAATAGGTTGATGAAGATCTATAAAATAAAGTACTAGTGTGGAATAGAATCTGCATTTCAATTCCTTGAATGCCTGTTATTATATGGTAGTCCAGTTAAACTTGGGTTTAGAGGCCAAGTCAGATGAGATAAAATAAATACAAATCTCTAATAGAAATTTTCCAATCTAAAATTTTTGTAAATATCTATGATATTCTTTGGTTTTGGCTATTCTTAGATGACTTAGATCTTGGTTAGATCCACATGTACTCCTTGTGCATCTATAATATATCCATTGTGAGTACTTAATATGTGGCATGAAAAATCAACATTTTCCATGTTTGCATACAATTTGTGTTTCCATAAAGTGTTAAGCACTTGTTCTATATGGCATCCATGTTCTACTAAAAATTAGGATGTTGTCAAGGTAGACTAAAACAAATGAAATTATAAATGGCCACAGGATATCATTCATCATCCACATGAATGTGGTTGGAGCATTGGTCAAGCTGAAGGGCATGACTAACCATTCAAACAATCCTTCTCTGGCCTTGAATGTTATCTTCCAAATGTCTATAAGATCAATAGTAATCTAATGATACCCAGACTTTAGGTCGATCTTAGTGAAGTGTTTGGCATTGTGGATATATTCTAAAATATCCTCAATCCTTGGATGGGGATAGCAATTTTTCACTATAATCTTTTTGAGTTATAAATAATCAATGCAGAGCTTCCATGTACAATCCTTGTTTGGTGAAACATAATTTATCTACTATAAGGTGATGACTTCAACCTGATATGTCCCTTATCTATGAGATCATGGATTTGCTACTAAAATTATTAATTCTCTAGGATAGATATGTGGTATAAATAAGCATTAAGAAGAGGTAGTACAGTGATCAAATAAATAATATGCTTTGTCACATAGTGTGTAAGCACTTCCTTTGGTATCTAAAATATACATCCATGTATTCTTCCAACTTGAGCTATAATTGACCTTTCTACATTTATATTGGAGGAACTATAATAACCATAGGTGTCACAAGGACCTTCTTACATTTATATCTTACCATCAAAAGCATGAATGTCTTACTAGATGTGACTAGATTCTTACACTGCTTGGTGCTAATGAGGGATAGCTTTATAACTACTTTTGGTATGTGGTATCTCATATTTCTAAGATTTATGACAACATTTCTAGGATTTTCTTCATATATTACATGGTGAAGAAAATTATATGGTTGATCTAGTATAATATCACCTACTTATAATAGAGTGACATCACAAATGAATGTATCTTAAAATACCTAATGTTGTACACCAATTGACACTATTGAGTGATGTGTTTCTAAATTCCAACACTAAACCATTTGATGGAGTATGGTTGTGTGTGAGGCATCAATGCCAAGTTCAATTTATGAACTACTTCAAGAGAAATCAAGTTCTTTTAACTTATATTGTCAATAATGAAATGTATTGGTTGGGAATCGATCCACATTTGAGAATGGAATAATATTTATGATTCCTCTATTTTTGTAGGGCTAATATAGATGTTTTTTGTACTCATGATGTTGTTAGGCTTATATTCCATGATCTGTTTTCCTTCATCTAATGTTTTGGTGAAGGTACCTATGGCCTCAAGTTATGGAAGCAAGGTATTCCTAGCATGGCATTCTTTATTAGAATGAATATTAGAGTTGTGAACTGAACACCACCAGCCAATATTAGACTAATTAATTTAATCATATAGAAATTGTTGTTTCTTCTTTGGTGGTTGTTTAGTTATATTCCCTTATTTTTAATTCTTCTTAGAAGATTTAGACTAATGCTTAGTATGAGACTTTGAATCTTCTATCTTAGTCTTGGCCTTAACCTTTGATTCAAACTTGAAAGCATATCTATAAGCTTCCCTAATGGAGGTGATAGTTGGCAAATCAAAGTCTGACTAGATGTGAGGTCTCAAGCCTAGTCTATAATTTAAAACAATATTTTGATTTAAATCATGAATCCCAAGTTTGGGCATGAGGATATGAAAAGTATCTAACTATTACATAGACAAATATTTACCTTGGCACAACTAAAAAAATTAATGCATTGATCATTGTAGTTTTCTATAGGATAATAGATTGTTTTGAGTGCTTCTATAAAACCATTCCATGTGTCTAAAGATGTGTCTAAATTAATAACTTATGCATATCTAGTGTAATAATTTTCCCACCATTTCTTAACTAATAAAGAAAATTTTAGAAGAGAAAATGTGATTTTATCTTGGTAAAATAAGTGATTTACCATGTAATATGGACATATGAGGTTAAGCTAGTTATCAGGTGCATCTACATCTATTTTACCTCCAAACATAGGAATATCTAGATTGACTTGTACCTTGTATGTCATTTGTGAAAATGGTTGATGAGAATGAGAGGTTGTCAAAGAAGTTTATTACTTGAGAAAGAGTGAAAAATGATCAACTATACTCATTCATTCATGTGCATGATGTTCTTTCAAATATTCATGTTGTCTCTACAATTCATCTTCTATCATTTTTTGTAACATCTCTAGAGTTGGTGTCATTGCATATTTATCTCCCATTTGAGGACGTAAATGAAGGTATGATAAAGGGTCATGAGTCTCGATGCTTAACTTTCTATATTCAGACCTCATATGTGTGGTCATATAAATAATGAAAAAAACTTAGAAACACCACAATACTACTCAAGAATGATATGAAGTGTGGAGGCTCTAATACCACTGATATGAGGCCCAGGTAATGACACAGTGGACAACCTACTTAATGCAGATTTGACAAGTTATATTTGGAATTTATTTACTAAATCATAGATAATATGAGATGAAGTGTGGTAAATAAAATGGAAATAAAGAATATTGTGACAACATATTTTGAACTATAACAATAAAGTTGTATTATGCTAAGTTTTATATAATCTGAGAGATCAAATGTTTTTATCATAAAGATTCCTAACTCTATTCTTCTATGTCATTTAGCACAATGTATTTCTAAATTATAAATAATGGAAGTGTAAATTATTATACAATTCAATAATATGAAGCATCATTTGAACTATTACAATAGTTAGTAACAACCGCTTCATAATCATGAAGTGCATTAATGTCATTTACCAATGTTACTACCAGCCCACTGACTATAGTGTTGACATTATAGGGGTTATACGATAACTTATTAATGGATTTGTAAGGAATATTTTTACACGTAGGTTTATAACCCACTAACACAACTTTTGACATAAGCACAAGGCTAGACATGTAACTACGATAATATGCAGTATGAATGAGTGACCCAAATCCTCCTGGATAAATATCAATCTAATCTAGGGAGACTTGTAACAAGTTATTCATCAAAAATAAATGGATGCTGAAAATGTTAATGACACAACATTAGTTTCACAAAAAAATGACATTGGACAAGAAGAATATGATATGAAAATGGATATGCCATTATTTAATTTTGAAAAAAAATCAAAACCATTTGAAATAGGACATCACATGTTTATTACTGATAATTTAAATAATATAAATGAATGTGAATGTTGAATAATGAACAACAAGCAATTGTCAAAGACATTGTGCTTAAAAAATGCAAAAATAAGACAAAACCATTATACTTGATAAGAGGTGAAGGGACTAGAAGAAAATTACAAAAAAAATTATATATGATTCATTAGTCCAAATTTATGCTAAATCAATTAAAAATGATTAATCAAAGCCAAAAGGCCTCATACTATAATTTATAGGTAAATTCACATATAGTGTAGGTGGCATAACACTACATTATACATTATACATATAGTGTAGGTGGTAAATTCAAAATTATATATGATCAATTACACATAGTGCTAATAAACAAAACATATATATTTGGTGCAATAACATTTTATTTCATTGATCGATGATTTCATAACATAATGAACACTCTGTACATATTATTTGGAAATATTAACATGATATTTTGTGGATAATTTTACCAAGCTCAACCTATACATGATTTCTTAAAGTTTGAATATCCAAAAATGAATGATGAGCTAATCCCATATTATTTTTTTAAATATAACATATAATATTACAAATTTTATTAAACAATACACCAAAAGGATTAAAGTTTTAAGCCCATTCTTAATATACTATGCACATGCTCTCAGGCAGATGATGATCTGTAATATCTCAAACACAATTTTTTATAGCAAGAATCAAATGACCTCATGTTCTCATACCTTTTCTATTCTAACAAATATGTTGATTCCTAGAATAATATATTGTTATCTCTTGTTATGCATAAAAAATTGTCATTGATGCAATAGACATAGAAGATGATACATATAGCAGAGGATAATGGCATGTGTGTACTACATCACTTAAATCACAAACTATTTTAAAACCTAATATTCTTGTTGAAATAATTTTAGGAAATTATGACATTCAACATGGCCTTGTCAATGGTTTAGATAATATATTCAAACTATACACAAACATAGGGAAAAATGATATTATTTGGATCGAATTTAATGATTCTCATATTGGTATTTTTCAAATTACAAAACATGTCCATTTGTTTAATAGTTATATATAATCATAATAGTTTTGTATTTTATGAATCATAAGGCTTATTCAAAATTCAAAATACAAATAAATTTTAAAAATATGAAACCAATTCCCAGTATAACTTGCATTGGTACATACAATTCATAGATCTCAAGGCCTCACCATGGAAGGCACTGCATTTAGACCACTTAGTGTAACCATATATGGCATAGCATTTATAACCCTTTCTCATGTAAAAACCATAGAGTTATCATATTTTTTGTGACCACTTACAAACAAAATATTCAAAGTAAAAAAAAAACTCTATAGAAATGTCACATTTAGATTTTGCATGTCCATGGATATTTTGAAAAAACATGTCATCGGTTCAATGTGGCTTAGACATCAAAATTTTCTCACTTAGCCTTCAACAACACATAGAATAAATTATGAATGATAAATACTTAATGCAATGTGGCATACTATGCTTACAATAAATGCACATGTCATTTAACAACACAAAGAACAATATTTTGAATTTTGAATTTTGTATTTCATTAAATAATGTCCATGGCATCATGGTGTGTGCGAAAATGTGTGTTAAAATGTCAAACTCATTATAATTCAATTAAAAATAAGTATAAACATTACTAGTAAATTTTTCCATCCCTGAGCAAGAAATTTTAGTTGTGAATATATATGCATCTACCATGGGCGTTACAATTATTTTTGATATTTGGAAAAAACATGTCCATGGATATTTGAAAAAAAACATGTCATGAATTCGATGTGGCTTATACATCACAATTTTCTCACTCAATGCCATATCCTTTAACAACACTTAAAATATATTGTGAATTATAAATACTTAAGGCAATGTGGCATACTACGGTTACAACAAACACACATGTCATTTAACAACACAAAGAACAAAATTCTAAATTTTGTATTTTGTATTTTGTATTTCAATAAATAACGTATGTGGCATCATGATATGTGCAAAATAGAATGTAAAATTTTCAAAACTCAATAGATCACAATTAAAAATAAGGGGAAGCATTTCTAGTAAAGGTTGCCATACTCGAGCAAGAACTTGTAGTTGTGAATATTTATGTAGCTATAACTGACATTATATTTTTTATTGATAAAATATTTTCAAATATAAATATAAACAATATCATTTTTATATTGGGTGATTTCAATAAAAATTATTATACTACATTCGTGATATCTTTGAAAAAAATAATAACCTACGTTCATGATATTTAGAGTTTTCTTTACATATTTAGATTGCATATACTTTTTCCTTATAGAATGATATACATTTGTTGAATTTATCAAAAAACCTAATATAACATGCACTCAAACCCTATAAACTTATATTTAATTATTTTTTCAACATACACAAAGTATTTTATTGCTCGCCAATGACCATTCAATTGATTGATTTTTTTTAATGCTTAATTAAAACAATGACAATTTTCAAGATAACTTCTAGTACTTTATTTAGATCATTCCTTTATGTTGTACTAATTATTTCAACAAATATTCTATTTCAAATTTCACTTACTATGAACTTCTATTTAGCTATGCAGTAGCCTTATCAATATCTAAGAATATGATTCATAAGATATTTATTTTGTAAATGTATTTCATAAGAACCATTTCTTAAATATTACTTTCTAGCATTAAAACTTTTAATTTATAATAAAATCAAATCAAATCTATATATTTTACATTATAACACATTTTTTTTGTTATTTTAATCTCTACATAGGCTTAAGGAAAATATAGATAACATTTTGTGTTCATGCATCTTGCATTGACATCTTTTATGTCTACAATCTAAGCTAATATTTCAACACTTTTAAATCCACAAAGCTTATGTCGGTCAATTAATTTTGTCATTCGTAATGACACTTGGATTGTTAAAATCATTATTTAAAAAAAATAGAATACTCATAAGTGATTCAAATACAAAATAAATGATATAACTAAATAAATTAGGTCCAAAATTATCATTTTATTTTGTTATGGAAACTTGTTACAAAAGAGCTTTCATTTTTTCATTTTTAGTGACAATAATATATATTGATATTACAGATGTGAGGAGAACATGTAAATCCTAATGCCTAATAGTTTTTAATATCCTCAATTAAAAGTTACTTTTTATGTCATGCAAATAAAAAAATAAAGATATTACTAGTGTTTAACTGTCAATCTTCACTTGAAATGGTCATTATTTTTACATTGTATTGCTTTTCTTTTAGCAAAAATTCGAATCCAACTTTTAGCTACTCTTAACTTCAATCTAGCTACATAATAAATTTGTTGATTTCTAAATGTATTTTTTAAAATTTTCTTCATAAGTACTCATTTTTAAACCATTATTCCTAACATTGAAACTTTTATATAAGGAAATTATTTCAATGAATTTCATCTTATATTTTGGTAAAGGAAGAAGAAGAAACTAAATATGGGTATGGTTGAAAAACTTGGTTGGTTGTGCACACATTGAATCAGATGATTATGAAGAACTCCTCTTTGTCTTTGGAGGATGACCTAAAAATAAGATAGCATTAAAAATATTTTATTGTTAAATAGATAATTGGGTGGATTGCTTAGCGTTAGCTAGATCTTGAAAGCAAGAGCTTCCTTGAGGGTTGTCAATCCATATATTTTAAATAATTAAGTTTATAAATAAAATGATAAAGTACTTGCATCAATAATCAAAAGGTACTGATATTGAACACAAGAAATGTTTGTTAAATAAATAGACTAGAAATGACTAATACAGCAATAAGCAAGTCAATATTAGTGTTAAATGGCTTGGGTCCATTTCAAAAAATCAAGGAGGGATCTATGAATAGGTAGGGACATAAAAAATTGGATTTGGTTGGGGGTAAGAGGATAAAAATAACATGTTATTATTTCCTACCACAGTGACCATCTATAGTTGATGTGACCATCGGTGGTTAAGGTGACCATCGACAGTAGGACAGACCATCAGTGGTCAAGCTAACCATCAATGGTTACTATGTGTAGGTTATAAGTAATAAATGTCTAATTGATAAGATCACAAAGTTGGATTCCAAGAGATAGGTTGGTGTTAGTTTAATTGTGAAATGTAAATAAAGTAAATGAATATTAGAAAATAAGTACTTAGCTTGTAGAAGGTTGGTTGGATGAACGATCAAGGTGGTTGGCTCATTGATAAAGTCTGGCACAATTTTGACAAAGTAATGGTACTTAGTTGTTGACCGAGTGGTAGTGATAAGTTGGCTCTCTATCATGATGGTTAGATCATTGGATTGTTAGAAGAACACTTGCAAAATAAATCTTTGGATGTAAAATATCTTGATAGCAGTGGATGTGTCACTTTTCACCTCTTACTCCTCTCTTCTTATAGGCAAGGAAGGAGAGTTGTAATATCATGTCAACTAGGATTTCTAATTATAACTCATGCATGTAATAACTTGCATGCATATTTAGACAAGTTATTTTTAGAAAAGCAAGGTGGATGTTTGCATGTTAGGTTTTGGGATGGTGGACCTTGACTGTCGATGGTCAAGGTGATTGTTGGTAGTCATCTTGAATATCAATGGTCAAGGGCCAAGACAAAAAGTGGGTAAAAGGATGACTTTAGTTAGTTGGTAAAACTAACCATGGTTAGGCTTGGCTAGGGTTTAAAGGGTAGAATTGGTCCTAAGGGGGTCCTCAGGTGGTGTAGGGGTGTTTTGACATTCAGAATTATGGTGTGCATATTTTTAGTGTCTACATTTTACCCCTTTTTACTATGCAACTTTGAATAAATAAGTTACAAAACAAAAATGGATTGTAGATAGAGGGTTAGTTGGCCCTAAGTATGAGGGGAGGTATTCGCCTTCAAATTGGGAGTTTATTAGGTAAATATAATTGGGTGTAGGTTTGATAAGGTGGATGAAGGTGATGACAAAGGTGGATGTCATGAAGGTGGGTGATGATTTGGGCATTTAAGCACAAACAAGTGCACAAAGTGTGACAAAAAGTGTGATATCTAAGATCATACATAGACAGGTTACCATAGTTGGTAAAAATAAAATTTGGTGTTATAAGGATAAGTGACAAGTGGGCCATATGACCACATTTAAGTGTGGCAATCGGGTATACTCATAAACATAAGTATCCTAAGTGATGGTTGTGTTTCGATGGGTATCCAAGGTAGGAAGTACTCCCAAGGAAAGCACAAATAGATCAAGTGTCATGGGTATTAAACATAGGAAGTGCTCCCAAAAAGACATAATTGGGTCTGGTATGTGTGAGGTGGCATAAGTTCAAAAGGTGTTTAACATGGCAATTTTATCATAGCGATCAAAGGATCAGGCAAAAATCATTGCAAAATGTGCACTAGTTGGGTCAAAATCGACCAATGGTGAGGTGGTGAGGTAGTCAACATGGGAAAAGAAGGCAGTCTCCATGGGTGGAAATATAGCTAACATCCACTGAATAAGTGTGATGAAAGAGGCAATTAGTAAAAAGTGAAGAAAAGAGAGGATATTAGGTAACTAGTAGGGGGTTAGGTATTAGGTAAGAAAAGAGAGGATATTGTAGATGCTTTTGATAGTTTTAGGGTAGATTAGGGTTGGGCATTTATAATCAATGGTCATACATAGTGACCATCAATGGTTAGCCCAACCACTGATGATCGACATCCATCAGCAAAATGGGTACCTGACCATCGATGGTCATCTTGACCATCAACGGTTAGGCTGAATGGTAGAGATTTTAAAGGTGAGTGTAAGGGATGTGATAGATTTTAGATAGGTCAATCATTGGATTAAGCTAAAAATATTATTAGTGAGAGGTTTAAGGGGTAATATTTGATGAATTAAGATATTAAGTTGGTGGGTTTTAAATGTTAAGTTTGGTAGGATTTTGGTCGAATGATCAAATGGGTGAAGTTAGGTAGGGTGAAGGGGATAAGTGCATAAGCAAAATAATATAGGTGACTAAGTGTGTTTATTATTGATTATTTTTAGGCATGAGAGTAGATACATATGCACAATTGGGTACCATGCATCTTCACAAAGATTTTTGTAGGGGATGACCCCTACAAACTGGGCACATATGGAGAAGGTCAGCCTCAAAGCGATGAGGCACTACCAACATGTGCCCTGTGATGTGTCTATGATCATGGCCCTTATTAAGAGATGGGATTCAATCATGAACACTTTATTACTACCCACTAGTTAGCTTACGATCTTCCTAGAGGACATGCACCAGATTACATGGTTGCCCTTACAGGGTGACCCAATTTACCACATAGAGTAGGAGGAGCACAATAAGCATCTAAAGATATTATATGGAGATGATAGTGATCATGTTAGATGGCATGTTGGAGGCTTCGGCTATAGTACATTGTATCAAAGAGTGATATTCAAGAGGAGACTTATGACTATGTTAATGATGGCCATTTCATGTTTTTCCCTTCCTGACTCAAGTAGTGGGAGGTTTCCATACTTACTACTGGGGGTATTGGTTGAGTTGTTGTTAGGGTGAACCATATTTAGATGTGTATCAATAATTTTGATTTAGATATATAGGGAGTTGTGGGGCATTAGAGCCCATAGGAAGTATGGTAGTAGTGTAAATCTTGTGTTACACTGTTTGGCTGATAAGCACATCCAAGTATTGAGGTTGATGGGATTACCATGGATAAGATACACTCAGATAGATTTCCTAGTTCACTTTATGCAGTGGAGAGGTGACTTTATTACTTCAAGTGCAAGAGGAGGAGTCCATGATGTTGATTGGTTTAGGGGTGTTTTAGGTGCATTGATAATTGGTGATATTATTTGGAGACTGTATGTTGGGTTCTTAGAGTGGGTTGGGTAAAAGAGATAAACTTTCTCCTTATAGAGTTATAGGTGGATTCTTAGTTAAAGGAATGGAGAGGTGGAGCTCATCCCATTCTATAGGATATAAAGGTATAAGGAATTTTAGGTAAATTTCTTAGGTATAGGTGAGAGGATGTTGAGATCCTTCTTCTAGACCCACAACTAATACGAACATTTCTAGACCATGAGGAGCTGCCAATGAGGCCAATGATTAATGATGTAGGTTTTCTTGATGGGTACCCTACATGGTATCAAGCTTTATATGTGGCAATAGATTTTGGTGATGGTGAAAGTGGTATGAGGCCTATGGATGTGGACCCAATTGACAAAGGTTAGAGGGCACATGTTTAGGGAGGTACCCCAGATGTATAGGCAAGAGTGGAATTAGCTATAGCATAGGCATATGTCATAACTTTACAGGGTCAGGTGGTAGCCTTACAGGGTTAGGTTGTTACTCTTATAGGTGACAAGGACTAGGCTAGAGCTTCACTAGCCTTGGCTACATAGTAGAGGGACTCCTTGAGGTAGAGAGGAAGAGGAGCCACAATAGCTATAGTACCATCAAGTACCATCCCCATGGCATGATACCTAGCCATTATGGAGGAACTATGATATTATGAAGCTATAGTCTTAAGGTGATGTCCTAATGAGCCCCACTAGGGTGAGTATAGAGCAAGCTTGGTAGGTGGTGCCAGTGTGGTGACACCATGGTAGTGGGTATCATCTATAGGTGGATAGATAGGTACTACAAGGGGACAAGTACTGAGACCTAGTGGTACACTAGGAGATAGTGGTATCCTAGGGGCATAGACATGACATAGTATGTGTTATTATATATCACTTTTATTTTGACCAGTGAGCTGATGTGGTGAGATATACATTTTGAGAGAGAGAGAGAGAGATGTATATTTGTTGTATAAATTATGATATTAGACTCATAATTTATATATATGATCTTTGATTATTACGCATGGATGTTATGATGTTATTATGCTTGTTATGGTTATGATTATGGTTATGTGTTTGCTTATGACACACATTGATATCATGTGATGATTATGGTTATTTGTTATTCTACTTAGGGTAAAGCATATGAAGCAAGTTAATAATCAACACTAGATGCGAGAACAAAGGGTATAATCAAGAGGCAAACATATTTAGTGAAAATATCAACCAATTATGATAGGAAAGGAAGAGGACATGATGTTTCTTCTTTGATAATGACTAAAACAAAAACCAAAGTTGGATTATCTGAAGGAACATAAACCCTTTGAATGCTTTGCATTAGCATTCGTTAGTTGGTTAAAAAGGTATCTTGACCACATAATGTCAAGTGAGTTCAAAATCCCTTACTTATAATGTATAGAGGGGAGATGGATGAAAATGGAACCTTTTTATGAGACTAGCATGCTTCTTATGTAGGTTTCCAAAGAGTTGGTATAAACAAGTCTATGTCATAAAAAGTGTAGATTGATCGATGAGGAAACTCTACTTATGAGAGCCAATTGAAGCTTTCAATATTTAGTTTACTTATGAGAATTGATTATAGCTTTCAAGATTAGTTTTTTTTGTTGTGATTTTGATAATAAGTCTTTTTATTTGTTGTTGTATATGGGAAGTTGATCGATGCAGGAGGCTTCCAAGAAATTGATATGATTTTGAAAAATGCTTTACTCATCCATCCTTCAAGGGAGTGGTCTAAGTTTATTTGCTTTGTTCAAGGATTTGTGATAGTTATCCTTCAAGGGATCATTCTACCTTATATTTTTGTAATTTTAGTATGCTTATGAATTTGTCCTTCAAGGGAGTAGGTTGTGAATGCTTAGGAATGACCCATGATTTTTTTGGTGTGAATTTTGTTGTTCTGCTTTATTTTATTTTGTTTGTCATAGACATGCTTATATAATCTTAAAAGGGTCACATTTGTGAAGGCAAAACTAAAAGTGCAAGAAGGTTGATTAGGCGTAAAGAGGTTAGGTGAAAATGATCATAGGAATCTATCCTGAAAAGGGGTAGAAAGTACCATGATAATCATGCCATGGGTGATTCCATGGTACCCATTATTCAATATTAGGCTATGATTGTGATAGATAATCACATGATTCAGCTTTAATTGGTTGCCCCTAAAATAGGGAATTGAATGTGTTTTGAAAGCAAGGGATGAGCTTAAGTTAGACAAAAGGTGAATCTTGATCCTTATTAACAAAAGAATGGATGTAGATGTGAAGCATTAAGGGTCTCATGCTCTAGGTTTTCCTCAAGAGAGGACAACCGATAAGTTCTTGATCCATACTTAAGGGTTATGATATAGGGTCCAAGCCAATTGAGAGCAAACTTGCCCCGCTTTCTTTTCTCCATATTGGTGACATGTTGATTTTCCTTTAGGATGAGGTCTCTGATGTTGAATTCTTGCACTCTAAGGTGTTTATTACAGGCATTTTTTGATGTGATATTAATAAACATGAATATGGGTAAGGGTATCTAAGTGATACTTATCAAGTAGCTCAAACTAGGCTAAATGGTGTTGATTATAATCATCCTTAGAAATGAGATCTTACAAAAGATATGTGAAGAGAAGGAATCTAGATTTCAAGAAGCAAGACTACCTCCACTCCAAACACAAGATAAAAAGGGGTAGTACCTATAGTGGTTTAAATTCTAGTACAATATACCCATAAGGCAAAAGGGATGTGCAAATGTCAATCCTAACCATATGCATTGACCATTTTAGTGAGCATGTTGTTAAGAGTTTTGTTAGAGGCTTCTACTTATCTATTCGCTTGAGGGTGATAGGGCAAGGAGAAACTTAAATTAATGTTGAATGTATCATAAAGACCTTGGAATTGTTTATTTTTAAAATATTTACCATTGTTGGTGATAATCTTGTGAGGAACACCGAAATGGCAGATTATGTCATGGTTGATAAAGTCAATAATCTTTCTTCTTTAGTTGAGATTAAAGGAATAGCCTCTACCTATTTGGTAAAATATTCAATAATAGTGATGATATAATGGTGTCATTACAAATAATGGGGGTTAATTTCACCAATAAGGTCTAGACCCCATTATGAAAAGGGCCAAAAATTAGTGGATACACGAAGACTATGATTGGGTGCATGATGCAGATTGGTATGTTGTTGGCACTTAACACACTTTTTCACATAATCACAATAATCTTGGTTGAGGGTAGCCCAGTAATAACCAAGATGAAAGATGCACTTATCTATGGTGAGGCCACTAAAGTGACCCCCATAGATACCATCGTGCATTTCCTTGATGGCATGAGAGGCTTCGTAACTACATAGGCAACAAAATAAGAGACCATCAAAGCTACATTTCTAAATAATTCCCCCCATAATGGTATAACATGAGGTACTCTAGATAAATGTTCTTTTATCATTCTTGGAAAGCTCAGAAGGAATGATGGCAAGGTTGAGGTAGTCAAAGAAGGTTTGTTGATACCAAAGGTCAATTTGGGTCTCTTCCACATTGAAGATGGTGGAAGAATTTGACGTGACATAGAAAGGCTGGGTAAGTCTATAGATAATAATAGATAGTTTAGAGTCAAAGGGTGCATATGGGAACTAAAAGGTGAGGGAAGCCATGGTGTTGGCAAACTTGTTGGTAGATCATGGGGTTGACTAGATTCAATAGTCTTCAAATGATGTCAAGATTTCATCAACTAGTTATTTGTACTATTGAAAAACATCATCCTTACACTAATAAGAGCCATTATTTTGATTGACCACAAGTTGGGAGTCACCAAATATATTGATTATTTTGACTCCCAAGGCTAAGACACTTTGAAAACCTATCACTAGGGCTTCTTACTTAGCCATATTATTGGTACATGTAGCCATATAAAATGTCCAAATTGATAGTTTGAGTGTAGCTTATGACACCCAATCCATAACTACTTTTTACATGATTTTGTGACCCTTTTAGACACCTTTTTTCCCATTTTTAGTCATTCATAGCCTTCTAAATGGTCATCCAGCTCAACCAGACTCTTTCCTAAACTAATCCTATCCCCCCAAGTCTCGATCCTATAGGATAGATGCACCATACCTACATAATAGCATCAAACCCTAGGGTGTGTCATTTGTAGTGTTCTCCAATCACATTTCAAGCACAAATGGTAATTTCCATCTGATTCATATCCTTCATCATGTTAGCCTAACACAAATACATTTAACCCATGACCAATAGTTCCTTATAAAATCCCATTCAAAATTCATTTACAAAGGGAGGTGATAAATCTTACAAAGTAATCAAGAATACAAATAAACCATTAAGGCAAACTTTCCTATTCTCTGCATACAATCACCCAACATAATTGCAAATACATTCAAACTCTCACACCAATCCCTAGCCACCTAAAGTATACTCAATTTGACATTTTTGCATTTGCATTACACTATTACACAAAGCACATCAAGTGGGAGAACTACATATGGATTGATCCCTCTTTGAAGTATTAGTATGTAGGCAGCATGCCCACATATGGGGTATAGATCACACATTCAGTGCATCTTACACATACTAACCCCCCCTTTTCAAGTGATTAAAATCTCATTTATCAAGCATAATGGAGGGTTAAGATTTAAAGATTAAAATATATCTACAGTAATCTTTAACATTCAACACTTGAAATTTCATAGGTAGGCTCACATAAGAACAGCACAAAGAACCCAAAAAAGTCAAGTCTTTATGAGCAGTAGCAATAGAAGAGGACAATAGCATCAAACCCTAGGGTGTCCTATTTTTGGTGGTCCTATTCTTTCACAAAATGAAAGCTAGATTTTGATTTGTGATAGTGTCCTAGTTTTGCATAACTAGTTTTAGACCCTACAATAGCCATTTTAGACTATTTTACACTAAGTTATATTTTTGCTAATTTATTGTTATTCTTAGAGAGGTCCAAAAGGCATAAAATATGCAATTAAGGACTATAATTGTTTCAATATTTTTTACTAATTTATTAATCTAGACTCTTAACTAAAATAGGAATAAAACTCCAACATTCCCAAAAAAGCTAAATCAGTACATTCAAATTCAAGCTTGAAGATAAAGGAAGGGGTTAACCATCAAAGGCAATAAGGATAATACTAGCTCCCCCACCACATTGACACTTTGATCTATCAAATAACATGATGACTTGATAGGTGAAGTTCACTTAAGATAGGGTTGCGATGGACTCATTAGGGAACTCAAGAGGAGGAGGTTAGTTGTCTACTAACGGTGCTTCAGCTAAAAGGTCGGTAATGACTTTCCCCTTAATTAACTTTTTCTAAAGGAATTGAAGATCAAACTCTTCTAATAGCATTAGCTTCTTAGCCATACATTGGTTTTGGTATGGATTGTAATGCATATACTTGAGTGGGTTGTTATTGGTTATGACATAGGTTTTGTGGTTAAGAAGGTAGTGGAAAAGTTTGGTGGCCATAAAGACTAGAGCTAAGCAAAGCTTCTCAATGTGGGTTTAGTCATATAAAATACAAAAATTGGTAACTTGAGTATGACTTGTGACATTCATCCCTTAGGTCTCTCCTGCTTTCTTTCAGGTCCTTTCTAATCACCTTTTCATTGATTCCAAATCATCTGTAGGCTTTCAAAACCTCATTATAGCTTAACTGAGACTATTTTTCCATGATTATTTCATCCCCTTAGGTCTTGTACCCTCCAAAAAATAGCACCCAACTTATAATATAACACTAGACCCTAGGGTGTCTCCTTTCTAGTGCTCTTATCTAATCACATTTTAAGCCTAGATTACCATTTTTCCCTAGTTCTTCTTCTTCATTGTATCAGCCTAGTACAATTGTATTTAACCCATGACCAAAAAATACCTATAAAATCCCATTCAAAGATCATTTGGAAGGGGTTAGAAAATTTCACAAATCAAACAAGAATACAAGAAAGACTACTCAAGCATATTTCCCTATTCTCTACATATAACCATCCAATATTATTTCTAGCTTATTCAAATCCTTACAATAGTCCCTAGTCATCTCAAGCACACCCAATTTAGTATTTTTTATCTTCATACACACTATTTCACAAAGCTCATAAAGTGGGAGAATTATATATGGCTTGATCCCTCTTAGAATTATTGGTATGTCAGTAGTGTGCCCACACAAGGGGTGTGGAAACACGTTTAGTGAATCTTACACACACTAACCCCCTATTTCTCAAATTTGGTCAAATTACAATGGATTCTAGGGTTTGAAGATAAAATTATATCTACAACGAGCTCTAAAATATTTAATTATTGAAACTTCATAGGCAGGGTCATACAGACCTGGTGAACAAAACCTAGAAAGCTCAAATCTTTAGGACAATAGTGGTAGAGATGGACTATAGCATCAGACACCAAGGTGTCTTATTTTTTATACTCCTATTATTTCATCAAACAAATGCCAGACCTAGATTGGTGATAGTGTCTTAGTCCTACACAGTGAATTCTAGCCTCTATCTCAGTTATATCAATCAGTTTATAGATAAGTCTTATTTTCTTACCTTTAATAATTTTTTTAGAAAAGTTCAAGTTGCAATCAAATTATACAAATTAGTAGCTTAATTATTGCATATTTATTTACTAATTTTACTACTCAAACCCTTTAACTAAATTAGGAATAATACACCAATATTCCTAAAATTATTAAATCAGTGGGTGTACCGAATCTTGTACTCTATAAGCGTGCAGCTAATGTAGTATACAGCTTGCTCTCTATGTTGTTCATCCTAATGATCAAGCATTTCCTCTAGGGATTGGTCAGTGGTATAGATATAAAGTTATAAAGGTTGGTCATGCTTGGGAGGGGTGAGGATAGGTGGAGATAAAAGGTACTTTTTGAGTGAATCAAAAGTTTTTTGATAGTTGCTATTTCACTTGAAAGATACATCCTTCTTCAAAAAGTGGTGGAAGGGTTGGCATTAGTGTGAAATTTGGGAGATAAAGCAATGAATGGATTTGATCTTCCTCTGCAAACTATGAAGTTGCTTAAATTTGATTGGAGGAAGCATTTCAAAGATCACTTTGATTTTTGGTAAGAGTGATTTTGATTCCCTAAAGAAAAATGATAAAGCCAAGGAGATTTCCTGAGAAGACCCTAAAAATGCATTTCTTGGGATTAAGATGGATGAGGTTCTCAAACATAATCTTAAGAAGGCTAGATGGTCTTTTTAGAGCTTAGATTTCCCAAAAATTTCATCTATGTAATCTTTGACAATCTTATAGATAAGGTCATGGAAGATGTAAGTCATGGCATATTGGTAGGTTGCACCATCATTCTTTAGTCCAAAAGGCATGAATATATAGTATAAGGTCCCTAATGGGGTGGTAAAGTTGATATTGTGTTGATATTTAGAAGCAATTAGGATCTTATTGTAACTCAAGAATCTATCCATGAGAGATAACATCTCATGTCCAAATGTAAGATCAACTAGTTGGTTGATGCTTGGTAGAGGAAAGTAATCTTTGGAGCAAGTAAGGTTGAGGTCATGAAATTCCACATAAAATCATAGTCCCCATATGGCTTTGTGATAAATATGACATATGAGACCCATTGGTGACAGTCGATGGGTTTAATAAAATTGATAGATAGGAGGTGATGAAGCTATTCTTTGATGAGAAGGGCTATGTGAGGGTGCATGCATCAAAGTTTTTATTTGACAGGATTGGCATCATAGTTAGTGACTATGTTATGAATGGCAATGGTAAGGTCAATTCTAGCCATATCACTATAAGACTAAGCAAATTCTATGTTTCAGTTTTATTGGAAAGAGGGGAAGTTCTAAAGTTTCTTAGCATTCAATGATTGGTCAATTTTGACAATGCGAGGGTTATCTAGAGTGCCCAAGTTTATATCCATAGTGGATTTATTCAAAATGGTCAAAGTCTCAGGAGGAAGAGATTTGTGGATTGAAACATTTGGGGCATTAAGGTAGGTGAGAATGGAATCATCATCCTAGCACTAAATAGTATTAATCGTAAGAGAGTTTGGGTAGGGTTTGGTTGGGAGGTAAAAGATGGGTATGTTCATGGGATGGACACTTTGGCCTTACCCTTATCTTTTTGTTAAGCATGTGATTGTGTGACCACATGAATAGTATGGATAGAGGGAAGAGTTGGGGTAGAATATGGGTTTGGTTCCTCATCACTTTGAGGTGAGAGTGGGGGAGTACATAGGCATTGGGTAGTGGTAGTTGTTGGTTAGATTGGTATACGGCTCATGGGAGGTTCATCTGTTAATAGATCATCCTCATCATAGAGATGATGGATAATGGTTTGGAGGACTTTGCACTTCTCAATGTCATGCCTTGGTGTCTTATGATAGGATCACACTTGGTGGTCATGAAACTAGACTAGTTTTGGATCAAGAGGGTCAAAAACCCTGATAGGGGGTAAGGTCAAGTAAGAAGCTCATAATAACCTTTGGAAAATGACTGATTAAAACTCAACTAAAGGTGGAGAGGGTTTAAATATTTTGGTCTTAGTTGGTGAGATTGAAGTATTTTTGGCAATGGGCTTGGTGGTAGGAGGTTTCGGTAAGTTAGTGTTCTTAGTTGATGATTTGGGTTTTGGTAAGGTAGAGGTTGATAGGGTGGAGGTAAGATGTTTTAGGGTAGATATTTTGGTTATTGATGGCTTAGTGAAGATAGGGATGTCTGAAAGCAAGTGTCCCAATGTAACCAATATTAGTGGTTAGGTCTTAGTTGGGACAATTGACTTCCTAATTAGAGTGGAGGGATGAGGCCCCAAAATAGAGGGAAAGGTGGAGGGAAGTAGAAGTTTCTCCCTCTGGTCTTTTGGTGGCTTTACTTCCTTGGTTGATTTGGTTTGGTATTTAGTCATTCCATTTATTGAGGTAAGCTCTACTTTCACAAATGGGTGGTTAAGGCTCTGTGTAGGGAAGGTGCCAAGGTTTTGGGTTGGTTTGGTTGGTTTTGTTGGAGAAGGTGATTTGGTTGTTTAGGTTTTAGGTGTATTGGATGGTTGAGGAATTATTGGGTTGGTAGAGGTCTTTATTGATTTGATTGATAAGATAAGGGTTTGGATAATAAGAGTGGTGGTTTGATCTACCAAAGGTGTGGTTAGATGTTCCTACTTGGTGATGTAAGGGAACCCCAATTTCTACCAAAAGGTGGCTCAATCCATATCAGGGTTGGAGACAAATTCCAAATTTTGCACTAACCTAGAGAATGGTTTATATAGTGGATTTGTTCCCTGGATAGTGGACTCGAAAGATAAGCCCATAGGTTGAGATATAATGATGGTAACCTCATCCTTTTCCTCAATCAAAGGATGCAAGGCTTGGATGGGTGACTCCCATGTGGGAGGTGCAAACATGGTGGCTTCCTCTAAGGGAATGACCTCCAAGGGGGTAGTGAATTGCTTGTTTGTTGAGGGAGAAGGTAAAATGGGTGCTTGTTCTAGTATATAAGTTGAAGGAGGGGTTGATGTCTCTACTACCTCAATAAGTGAAGGAGAAAGGGGTGTTTCCTTGGTTTAGGTCTACAAAATAGGATAAGGTAACTCCACTACCTCAATAAGTGGAGAGGGCAAAGAATAGGTGGATTGGGTGGTAGGTTCTTTAGTAATAAGTGTGTCAAGAACCATGTTAATAGTATGGGCATCATGAGAACACTCAACCTTGTTGCTCTCATTTTTGGTAGGCACATGGTTGGGGAAAGGTTGCCTAAAAATGTTAAATTCTTGGTTTTGAAGTGCATTGGGGTTATCTAACACAAGATCCCCCTCGTCAATGAGGCATTGGACAATGATTTTGAAGGTATGACACCTACTAACATCATGCCCTACTACCCAATGGAAAGCACAAAGGTACTTCTCATTATACCAAATAGGTACAGGATGAGAAGAATTAAATTTTTGAGGTGGTTTGATAGGAGGAAGTTATATGATGTTAGCCTTCAATAACTTCTCTAGTATTGAAGCATAATATTCTTTAAGTGGATTAAATTACTTCTAGGTGTTTTGGTTTTGGTTTCTCATGTTTTGCTTTGAGGAACTAGAGGAATTTGGTTGGTTGACAGATGATGGAGAAGTGGATTTAAATATAACTACATTTGTCATTCCCTTGCTCTTGGCATTGGTATTGGTTTAGTTTCTTAGTTTAGAGAGGAAGCCTCATTGGTTTTATAGGGAGAGTTCTTGTTTTTAGTTTTAGATTTCCTTCATCGATGGCTCTATTCTATAATTTACATGACATGGTAAAAGCCTCATCAAAGGTTTGGAAGCTCTGAATATGCAATGTGGAAGAGATGTTCTTGGCACATGCTCAAGCAGAGAGTTTGATCAATTCAAGTTAGGGAAAGGAAAAGGAAAGTTGGTTGATTAGGCTCCTTTAATGAGCTAAAAAATTAGTAATGAATTCATCATCAAATTGATAAATAGAGTAAAGATCGGTGATGGAAACCTTCTTGGATATATTTATCAAAAATTGATCTAAGAAAGTTTGGTCTAGCTAGGTGAAAGAAAATAAAGAGTGTTTGGTTATGGCACTATATCGGTCTAAGGTTGGACCAAATAGGGACAAAGGGAAGGTACATAGAAGGAAGGCATCGTCTTAGGTAATCAAATAACATGTATGCCTAAATGCCCTGAGGTGCTATTAGGGATCCTCCTTACTCTAAAATTTGGATAACTTGGGAAGTTCCCACTGAGGAGGATATTGTCTAATAGGGATAGATGGGTGAATGGGCTCATTACAGATCTGATCATATGATAGGATGTGAGCCCCAAAGATAGATGACTCTAGAGTGGTCATCTTATCCATTAGAATTTTAATTATGTTTATTTGGGGTTATGCACTTGGAAGGTTGTAAGGTGCATATTGTTGTGGTGGTTGGGTGGCATACTGATAACTATTATGGGTTAGAGGAGTGGCCATATATTGGTACATGGACACTAGTGGTTGGGTGGAAGGTAGGTAGGGTTAAGTAGATGCAGGTGGTTGGGTAGTAGATAGAGGCACATGCCCTTGTGGGTTAGGGATGCAACATAGGTTTGGGGTAATGGGTACCTGTTAGGTAGGATCAGTGGTTGGGTTGGTAGTAAAAGGAAAGGTAGTGACCTTTATGTTGATAGGTAGTAAGGTATAAGGTATACACACCATAAGATTTTGAAGTGGAGTGTTGGTTAGCAAATTAGAGGTAACCAAAGGAAGGTTGATAATGCTAGTGGTAAGTACTTCTATGATGAGGGAAGTGTAGGTAGTTAGTGGTTGGGTTACTCCCAAAGTAGAGGATTTATTAGTGGGGGTGGAAGGTATAAGGGTGTTTGTAGGTTGGGCAAGTTAGTTTTTCATAGTTCTATAAAAGGGATTATTGGTGGATGAGGAAGCTTGGATAGTCAATGGTTGGGTGGTGATGGTGGTAATATAAGTGTTTCCCTTAAGGTGGGAAGGCAGTCCATAAGGTGGGTCCATAAGTGGAACCAAAATAAGGGTACAATGAGGCATAGTGCTAAGGTATTGTTGTAGAGATACATGATTATTATCTAATAAGGTAGTAAAGTTTGTGTCTCCTTAGGGAACTTCCTAAAGGAAAGGAGGACTTCTTGAAGGATGAGGAGAGTCTATTGGTTCAGAGACGTAGTCCATGGATGAGGAAGTAGAAGAGGTTGATTGGTTTGGTGATGGGTTTTGTTCTACTAGGTTATTTCACTCCTGGAGAGTTAGAACCATCCAAGATAAGGGAGAGAGAATGCACAAACAATATCACCACTCAAAAAGAGAGAAGACAAAAAATGATCAAGAAAATAAATCACACTCTAAAAATTACATTAAGTCTTAAAGGTTCCTTTTGGTCTCTCTTTTGGCTTATGCCTTAAGCTTTCAAAGAATAGTGTGGCCAAAATTGGTTTGTAAAGTAGGTACTAAATAAGAAGTCTATGGTTGGTTTCAGGTTATTTAGGCTCTCGAAAGTAATCTATATTAGAAATCAATATGTGGCTTGGTATTGGGGCCTATCCCCTCACTTCACACACTGCAATGATAAAGGTGTTAGGTGCTTATCCAATATATACTGATTTATAGAGTTTATACTCAACCAAAAAATTGAGTTGGTTCTCCCCTTGGTAATGACCTTCAATTAGGATCACCAAAAAAGGGTAAGGTGATTTCTAGGTGATGAAATCCTAGTCAGGTCTTATCTCAAGTTATTTTGACGTTAAATTGATGAAATTGGGTTGGTTTAGTGTGGGAAACAAGAGTGATGTTATGATTGAATTATTTTGCTTTAATTTAAACTATGTGATTTAAACTTGCAAACAACCAATGTATGTAGTAAATTTTAATCCCAAAATAAACTTTGATATCATTTA
The DNA here is from genome assembly GCA_037957365.1 of Torreya grandis. NCBI lineage: Eukaryota > Viridiplantae > Streptophyta > Pinopsida > Cupressales > Taxaceae > Torreya > Torreya grandis. The sequence goes on from JARHVA010000625.1 coordinate 2,070,844, forward strand.
TGAGCACAAAATAGAGAAAAGCATATAGATGTAAATAAGAGAAAACCTGAGTAAGGACTCAAGGTCTCACCGAGCATGCCAGAATGTTTCAATGAATTTTAGCTTATATTTTGGGAAAGGAAGAAGATGAAGAAACTAAATACGGGTATGGTTGAAAAACTTATTTAGTTGTGCATGTGTTGCATCAAATGATTGTGAAGAATTCCTCTTTGTCTTCAGAGGATGACCTGTAAATAATATAACACTAAAAATATTTGTTTGTTAGATAGATAGATAGGTGGATTGCCTAGCATTAGCTAGAACCCAAAAGTAAGAGCTTTCTTAGGGGTTGTCAATCCACACATTTTAAACAATTTAGTTTATAAACAGAATGATAAAGTACTTGCATCAATAATCAAAAGGTAATAAAATTGAACACAAAAAATGCTTGCTAAATAAATAGACTATAAATGATTAATATAGCAATAAACAAGTTAATACTAGTGGTAAATAGCTTGGAACTATTTTTTAAAATTAGGTAGAAGTCTATGAACAGGAAGGGACATAGAAAATTGGATTTGGTTGGGGGTAAGAAGATGAAAATAACTTATTATTTATTACCATAGTGACTATCGATAGTTGATGTGACCATTGATGGTTAAGGTGATCATCAACAGTCAAGGTGACCATCGGTAGTTAGACAAATCATCAGGGATCAAGCTGACCATTAATAGTTACTGTGTGTAGGTTGTAAGTAATAAATGGCTAATTAACAAGATCACAAAGTTGGATTCTGAGAGATAGATTGGTGTTGGGTTAATTTTGAAATGCAAATAAAGTAGATGGATATCAAAAAATAATTACTTATCTTACATAAGGTTGGTTGCATGAATGGTCAAGGTGGTTGGCTCATTGATAGAGTCTGGCATGATTTTAGTAGAGTAATGGTACTTGGTTGTTGATCTAAGGGTAGTGATAAGTTGGATCTCTATCATGATGGCTATATTTTTGGATTATTGGAAGAACAACTATAAAAGAAAGCTCTAGATGCAAAATCTCTTGATAGTTTTGGATTTGGCCCCTTTCACCTCCTGCTCCTCTCTTCTTAGAGTTGCACATGGATTTAGATAAGTTATTTTTAAAAAATCAAGGTGAATGTTTACATGTTAGGTTTTTGAGATGGTGGACCCTAACCTTCAGTGGTCAAGATGATCATCAATGGTCATCCTGATAATCGATGATCATCCTGACCGTCGACAGTTGAGGGCCAAGGCAAAAAGTGGGTAAAAGGGTGGTTTTAGTAAGTTGGTCAAACTGACCATGGTTAGGCTCAACTTGGGGTCAAAAGGTAGAATTCATCCCAAGGGGTTCCTAAGTTGTTTTATGGGTGTTTTGACATTTAGAATTATGGTGTGTGGATTTTTGATGTCTATAGAAATCATTTCAAATCTAGATACTTTTTACATTATAACATAATTTTTCTATTTTTTTAATAACTTTTTTTTTTAAATCATCAATACCCATATTTAAATTCCTTTATTCTTAATATTACAACTTTTTATTTATAAGGATATTAGTTTAAATCTAGATACTTTTTACATTATAACACAATTTTCCTATTCTTTTAGTGTCTCACTATACACTTAAGGAAAATATAAAAAACATGATATCCCTCTATTTTTAGCATTGATGTCTTTTTCCCCTAAAATCTAGGGTAAGATTTTACCATTCTAAATTCAAAAATATAATGTCTCTTGAATCATTTTTTTATTGAATTGTAAAATCTTTACTTTAGATGATCATAGATTTTGCATTGTACTAATATTTTCAACAAATGTACTATTTCAACTTTTAGCTACTATCTATAGACATTATTTTTGAATTATACATCACCTCAAACTTGTACACTTGGAAAATATATATCATGGATGTACTTTCATCTTCTAGACCTTTCCCACTGCCAAAGGGATCACATACACTATCTCTTTATGCCAAATTTCTGATCTTTTAGTCTAGCCAATGTTATTTTGATGACTCAGGCCTTTTATCTTGCCCAAAATGTTATGAACCTGTTTCTCTTCCATCTGTGCAAGTTTTTGACCTATAACTATTTTTATACTTCCATGACACTTTCTTACCAGTCAAATGCCTACATCAATATAAGTATCTTATCCTAACACAAGTGTCTAGTTCCCTAAAGTCATCCAATTTTCAAATGAAATGTTTTTCTATGGTTGGCCTAAGTGTTTTAATGTGAGAAATTCTCTAAAGAGATTGGTATAAATAAAATATCAATCCTCAATCATTCCTCACCTAGAATAAATAAAAAAACACTCAATTAAGGACTCAAGTGAGCAAAGCTTCCTTATTTTCTCCTATTTTCATCTCAAGCACAAGGACAACATATCTATAGGTCTAAAGTACTAAAAGAGCATTCCAAGAGCCATATTTATAAATTTACAAGCGAGGTCATTATTGTACTTTATTATCACACATTATATGATTCACACATAAGCCAATATGTAGGGGAGAACTACAAAACTCTGAGGCCCTCTTCAGAGTATTGGCTATGTATGAAGTCTGCATTGATATAGGGGTCTTTGGGGTAGCTGAACACCATGTGCCACTAACATAATTTTCTCACATTCATTATGAAGATGAAAAACAAATATTTTGATATTAGACAAGGAGTGATAGTCCATGACCCAGATCTAAATATACTAAAGAGAAAGAAACACATAACCCATAAGCATCTTGTTGTCTCCAAAAGCTATAACTCAATTTTGGGACAACATATGAACCATTTTGGTTCAGCTGACCAAAATAATCTCTTCCCTTCTCAAAATTTATTCTGAGCTTTCAAATTCCTCATTTTTCAAGCTTTTTTAGTAAAGGAACTAGTAGGTGCAAAGGGTTCAATGGCTTTAACAGGCGAGTTTAATCAAAAGAACAAGTTTCTAGCACTTAGGCATTTTCAAGATTGGTTCAACGCCTTGGTTCAACCCAAAGGGTTCATCAGCAAGCTTCTAAGCAAGGATTAAACCATTGAACTGTTGAACCTTGAACCAAAAGGGTTCAAGGGTTCAACGGGTTCAAGGTTCAATGTCGTCGGCAAGCTTCAAAGAGTCAAGCGCTTTATAAAGGTTCAGCAAGTTCAAATGGTTCAAAGGTTCAATGAGCGGTTGGTTCAATCAGTCGGTTCAATCAAATAGTTTAAAGGAGTGCTTGAAAGGAAAAATCTTGAAAGCAGAAGCTACCAAGTGTCATCTGCTGAGACACATTATAATTTGTTTTTATATGCAGTGAAACGTGCCACGTGTCCCATTATAACTCAGTGGAGTGAGATAAGTGTTTGCATCTACATTTCAAATGTTTTTATAATGTTTCAAAGCTTCATTCAATAAGCTTCTCTCAGAGTTTCGTGGAAGGTGCCAAGTGTCAAATGCAAAAGGTCTTAATATAATTTTCTAAGAAATAGTGAAAGTCACCATGTGTTCTTTGTAAAGCTTTGCAAAAGCCGCCAAGTGTCAAAATTTGTAGTTTCTTCCTTTTATTTCATTATTAAAGACTATGGTGGGCCCCAGGTGAGTTGCTAAAGTCAAGTGGAAGCTACCAAGTGTCATCTTCTGAGACACATTATAAATTATTTCTCAAAGTAGTGGAACTTGCCACGTGACCCTTATAAAGTTTGGCAGAAGCTGCCACATGTCAACATCTGCAGTTTCTTCCTTTTGTTTTGTTATTGAGTAAGGACTTTGGTGAGCCCTAGGTGACTTACTAAAGTAAGTAGAGCACACCAAGTTTCACCATCCATGTGAATCCAAATGAGTCCCAAATGTTTCTATAATGTTTCTAAAACTCAGCAAAAGCTGCCATGTGTCATCTTCTGTAGGACTCTCCAAAGGTATCTAGAGCTTCTATAAGTTAAGTGGATGCTACCAAGTGTCCTCACCTATTTCACAGTGGAAGTCTCCACGTGTCACTTGTTACGATCAATGGAAAGTGGCCAAATCAAGTAGGAAAGACACGAAGGAATTGCTAAGGAGGATGACAGGCCCGTAGCTGTCAAATTTAGGACAACCAACTAGTTGTTAGATTTTAAACAAACACAGACCCAAAGACGTCAAATTTATGGCAATAAAGTATCCATTGATCTTTGCAAGCTTAAACATAGACCCGAAGACATTCAAAGACATTCAGGTTTAAAGGAAGAACCACCAAGAGGAGGAACCAAAAGAACTAGAAAGGGGAAAAGATAGCTCGAGGGCTCGAATTGCAACAGAAAGAGGGAAAGGCCAAAATATCTACGTAATAGTTGTTCCAATAGGTGGAACATTCCACAAGGCAGATATTTTGATTGGAAAACATTGAAGGTGTGGCCTATTGGTCTCCCTTAAATTAAAGACAAAATAGACATTTGCGCAGATATCAAAGGGGACAGACTAAATGATCCAGACCTAAGAGATGACATTTGAGATAAATTGACACACCACAGTTAAGGTGGCTGCCCTATTCTAGCATGGCCCTCTTTAACAAAATTAAAAAATACATTCAAGGCATTGAATGCATAGCATAGGCTATTCCATGAAACAGAGCACCAAGACTTTCTTGGCTACTATATATTGTACTCTCTTGTGTCATTTTAAAGATCTTTTCCTTTACAGAAACAAAACTCTACCCAAATTGGAAGGTGAATACAGAGACTTTGAGCTTAGATTGTTGTTTATATTATTTTATCTAAATGAGAAAGCAAGTTACTTGCAGACTTTGTACTATTTTAGCTTGTGCCATTTTAGGAGATTGTTCTTATGTCTATCTTCTAAATGTAGTCTTGTTTATTTAATTTAACAAGCAAAGCTGGTGGAGGTAATCCAGAAGATGTCCTGAAGTCAGTTACTCTCAAACTTTGTGTTGTCATAGTTGTCTTCAGTGTGTGTTTTTAATTTCTCCCTATGTTGAGAATTTTAGGATGACTTTGTGCCCCCATTATCCTTTGTGTTTCACTCTTTGAGCAGTTGAGGTGGAGACTTTGGGTTCCATTTCATACTATTGGTTACTACACTTTGTCACTAGTTACTTTTCACTACCTGAAAGAACTCCTATTGTTTGTTGCAGACCACTTTTGAAAGAAGAGAGTGCCTTCAGTGTTTTCACCAGGATTTTTTTCTTTGTTTGTGAGCATCATCTTTGGAAAAAGAGAGATGAATGGTGATACCCTACCCCTGAGTGTTATTTTCTTCTTATATCTATAGTATATAACTCTTGCATATTTATAGGGAACCTCCCCTTGATGAGAGGAGTGATTTGTCCACCTCTGATGTAGTAAACCTACACATTGGGCTGACCAATCTCCCTTGTTGTGGATGATAAGACCTATTTTTCTCATTACTTAGCTGATTGACAAAATATTCACCCAACAGTCTTTTTGGTGACTCCGCTAGGGAGGGACAAGCAGTTTGAAGCCTCAAGCTTCAAGCTAAAGCAAGACCAGTCCTTTTCCATTTTTGTTTCACAATATGGCAACTCCACGCTATACTAGAATCCAGAGAGTTCAAGGTGTTGTTGACCCTATCTTTGAGTTGGTGTAGTAAATAAATTTTGACTTATTCCCTCCCTAACTTCAAGTTCAACAATCCAAGAGTGTTCCTCCTACCCTTACCAGGTCACCAACCCAAGGTAGAGCTACTTTTTCTACTGTTAGCAGAGCTTTGCCTATACATACTCCCCCTAAATTTTTTATGCCCCTTTTCCATAATCTAATCATTGCAGTTCAAGGCCCCTGGGGTAACTCTTTTGGTCCACTAAATATTACTCCACCTCTACATGAACTTCCACACAACTCAAGAAAGAATTTCTCCAAATTCTTTGGTGATGGGAGAGTTCATCCTGATGAACACATTGCAGCCTTTAGCATAGCCTATGGCATGATAGGAGTGGAATTTGAGGATGTGGTAGTTAGGCTTTCTGTGAAAACACTACAAGGTCCTACTGCAGACTGGTTCTATCATTTGCAAGTTAGATCAGTGACTAATTGAGACACACTCAAAGCCAAATTTGAAGCCAGGTTCAAGCCTACAAAAGATGCACAGGCCTTACTGGCCCAACTCACACAGATGAAGAAGTAACATCATGAACCTATGAGGGATTTCATAGCAAAGTTTGACAAGCTGAGGAACTAAATTTTTGCAATTACTCAGCCAACACCTAAAAACCTCAAATGCTTCTTTATCAACTCACAGTTGTCTGAAGTGAGTTTTCTACTGAGACGTGCTAGCCATATAGACCTTGAGGCTGCTCAAGACTTGGCTACTAAAGTAGAAGATGACCTTATCTTAGTAGGGAAGATAAGGAGAGACCCAAATAGAGGTAAATCCTTTTCATCTTTTGAATACTCACTTACAGCGACCACTGATCCAATGGTGCAGAAGCTAGCAAATGAGTTGTTGGCTCTTAGAAAGCAAATGGCACAAGGGATGTCCTCTTCTCCTTCATATAGAGATGTACCAAGGATAACATTCCCAAATTAGTCATATCAAGGCAATGTTGCTAGGAATTAAAGGCAAACCAATCGCCTTCCTCCCCCTTAGAGGAATAACCTTGCCATTGAAGCACCTCCAACCAATTTAGTAGTTGGATATATCAAAGTTGAATCAAATTTCTCCTTCCAGCCTGAGCTGAAGATGGAAGATGATGCTAATCTCTTCACTGAGGAAGAAGAAGAATTAGCTGGTGACTCCAACATTAGTTTCTTGAATTATCAGGATGAACCCAGAAGTGAAGGTAATGCAGCTGAGGGATCATATGTTGTATTCACCCAGTCTAAGAATCAATCAGCTCAACTAGCTAATAAGGAAAAAGTAGAGGAGCGACCTCAACTAGAAATTTCAATTGCTAAGCAGGGAACCACTCTACCTTTCCAGCCAAAGGACTGGTGATTGCGAGAAAGGTAAGTACACCAAACATCCTTGCACCTTCTACTTCAAATTTTTAGTACAGTTCTCTCCCTCTCAAAACCAAAAGGATGAACTCCCATCCTCTGCTCCTAGCTCCTTCCAGATATTTGAAATAATTGACCATATAAAGAAAACCAAAATTCAAATGTCTAAATTTAAATTTATATAGTTCAATCTAGAGCAATTGGACAAGTTGGTTCAATGTGTGAAGAACCAAATCATCCCTATAAGACAAGAAACTAAGAAGGTAACTCATGATCCCTCAACAAACATGTCTATCCCAAACAACCTTGTCATTACTCCTCTTTTTACCCCTAGGAAAATAAAGCTTTTCTATGTTTCCCTGCTGGTAAACGGTCACAAGCTGAGCAATTACATCATTGATTCTAGAGCTTCAGACAATGTCATGCCTGCCAAAGTGGTAGAATCCCTTGGTCTCACACTAACCAAGATGTTTGTGAGATGTTTCTCCATGGAAAATAAATAAGTACCACTATTGGGACAAATCAAAGATGCCTAATTTGTATCTACAATGTTCCTAGATAAAAGAATCAAGATGACTGTCCTGGTGGCTAACCTCCCAGCATCATATGGCATCTTTCTTGGGTAGAATTTATATAAGGATGTTGGAGGTGAATTTAGCATGGACCTATCCAAAGTAAGGATTCCAGTCAAAGGTGCTATGAAAATATTGCTACCTAAAAAGGAAGAAAAATATGTGGTCACCCAGACCTTGGCACCTGAAGCTCAAATTTTGTTTGAGTTTTTAGGCATGGTTAACTACTTTCTATCCACAGAGGAATTTCATGAGGTGCATAATGAACCTCTTGAAGGTGACAACTTGAAAATTGTTTCAAAAAGAATAGTAGAAGAATTGGTAGAGTGCAATGTAAATACAAAAAAATCCCCCTCTCCAAACAAAGAAGAATCTAAAGAAAGATCAGTGTCTAATGAGGTATGGATTCTAAAATTTGATGGTAGCTCTTCTACCAATTTAGGTGCCAGAATTGTGATAATATCTCTTCAAGGAGATATTTTTCCTTCATCATACAAGTTGTAGTTTAGCAACACCAACAACATAGCTGAGTATGAATCTCTCTTACTTGGATTGAGGGCTGCTCAAGAACAAGGCATCAAACTCCTTCATGTTAAAGGAGATGTTGAATTGGTGGTTTGTCAGGTGAAGAACCTGTATCAAACCAAAAATGAGAGATTGTTCCACTACTACAATCTAGTCTAGGATTAGATTGAAAGCTTCAATGCTTTCAGCATCTCTGCCATACCAAAGAAATTTAATGATCAAGCTGATGCACTTGCTATTTCAGCAACTCTCTTAGTTTTCCACCCTGACTTCAAAAAAAATAGGTACACTATTAAGCTGGTCTTTCAACCAAGTGTACCTAACAATGCTAGTCATTGGCAAGTGTTTAACAATGACAACCAAATCATTGCATTCTTGGAGCAAAAAAATAGCTTTGAACGGCTGCATTTCGAAGGTAGTAAGCCTCAAAAGCTTGAACTAGCCCCTGAATCAAGTGTAGATGTAGGTGAAGGGTTCCTACAACTCAAAGGGAATAAAAACCTAAAAGGCCTGGTTTCCCTTGAGAATCTATTTGACAAACATGATAGATTCATCAAATAGCAGCAAATGGATTCAAGCTCCTCTCAAGAGTTTGATCAGATAAATTTGGGTACCATGGAAGATCTCAAGATGGTGAACATTAGGAAATGTTATACTCTTGAGGAGAGATTCAAGTTCACTACTTTGCTCAGCCAGTACATGGACGTCTTAGCATACTTATATGATGATCTGAAGTCACTCAGGCCTAAATAAATTTGCCATGAGATTCCTCTCAAAACTGACTCAATGCCTTACAAGCAAAAATCTAGGCAGTATAATTTGAAGATATCAAGTACTATTCTAGCTAAGATACAAAAAATGTTAAGTGCCAGGATCATTTTCCTAATCCATCATTCAACATGGATTGCTAACATAGTGCCTGTCAGGAAGAAGAATGGCAAAATTTGCCTTTGCATGAATTTCAAGAATTTAAATCAGTCATCCCTAAAGGATAATTATCCTCTGCCAATCATGGATCAAGTGCTTTAGATAGTGACTAGTTCATAAATGTTATCAATGCTAGATGGTTTCTCAGGGTATAATCAAGTTGAAGTTGGTGAAGCAAACCAACATAAGACTACCTTCACCACACCTTAGGGCACCTTTACCTATCGAAGAATGCCATTTGCCCTGATAAATGTTGGTGCCACCTTTCAAAGAGCAATGGACTTTGCTTTATAAGATAAAATGGGTAAGTTCATTATAGTGTACTTAGATGATTTAACAGTCTTTTCTAAGCGTCACCCAGATCATGTACGCCACTTGCAACAAGTGTTGGAATGCTGGCACCAAAATGGTCTTTCCTTAAACCCCAAAAAGTCTATTTTTAGGGTAACAAAATGGAAACTTCTCAGACATATTGTGTCCTAAGAAGGCATAAAGATTGACTCAAAAAGATTCAAGTCTATTCAAGAGCTTACCCTACCCACAAGTAAGATTACAGTTCACTCTTTCTTTGAAAATGTGAATTTCTTACGAAGGTTCATCCCTAAGTTTGCTGAGAAGACTCACCATATTGTAAACATGATGAAGGGAAGGCTACCTTTAGCTGGACCGAAGAAGGTAAATTGGAATTATAAGATATCAAGACAGCTATTGCCCATGCCCCAATTTTGGTTTGTCCAAATTATCACAAGAATTTCACCATATATAGTTATGCTTTTGAACACACACTTTCAACAATTTTGGTTCAACAGAACCAAGAAGGTGTGTAATCTCCTATTTCCTTCATGAGTTGTCCTCTCAAAGCTCATGAGCTAAAGTATTCAAACATGAAGAAGCATGTTTATGTAGTGGTGAAGGTAGTCAATCATTTCTACTTTTACATCCTAAATTCACACACTACTACCTTGGTTCCTGACACCATAGTTAAATCCATATTAACTCAACAAGAGTTTGGGATGAAAAGAAGCAATTAGATTACAAAAATTCAAGAGTTTGATCTAGTCATCAAACCAATGAAGTTGGTGTGAGGAAAAGGCTTATGCCAATTGATTTTCGACAGAGGGAATAGAGTATGGAAAAGAAGTGGAAGACACGTCAACAGTCCTCTTTGTCTCCATCATAAATGAGTGGTATTTAGGTATTGCTCATTTTCTTACTTATGGTGAGTCTCCTACTCACCTATCTTATAAAGAAAAGAGGACTATCAAGTTGAAAGTTGCCAATTTTATCCTCTGGGACAACAGCCTGTATAAGAGAAGCCTTGATGGAGTGTTCCTTTGTTGCATGGACAAAGAGCAGCAGAACTAGCTTTTGAAATCCTTTCACAATCTAGCCTGTGGAGGACATTTTTTTGCTCTTATGATTTCCCATAAAATTCTATGAGCCAGGTATTACTGACCTACTTTATTTCAAGATGCATACAAATGGGTACGAAGGTGTGAACTATTCTAGCAATTTGTGGGAAAACCTAAGTTAGTTGCCCTGCCTCTCAAGCTAGTGGTGATAGAAGAGACATTCCAGCAATGGGGAATCGATTTCATTGGTGTTGTAAACCCATCTTCTAGTGTTGGACATGATTATGTCCTCACAACAACAGATTACTTCACCAAGTGGGTAGAAGCAATTCTAACCAAATATGCTACTTCAGAAGTAGTGTGCAATTTCCTCAAGGAGAACATCATTGTCAGGTTTGGGGTTCCAACCAAGATCATCATAGATAATGCAAATTGTTTCACTTCCCAAACAATTAGTCAGTTCTATTTCTACTATGGGATTACACTCTCCCACTCTTCTAATTACTTTCCACAAAGGAATGGACAAGCTGAATCAAGCAACAAGAACCTGGTGACTATCATCAAAAAGTTGGTAGATGACAACCAAAAGACATGGAATAAGTTATTGGTTGATGCTCTTTGGGCAAATAGAATTACACCAAAAAGGGTGATAGGTATGTCACCTTTCCAACTTTTGTATGGTCTTAATGCTGAGATACAAATCACTCTAGAATTGCCAACATTAAAATTGGCCAAGGCAATTGAGGATCAAACATATGAAAGCTCCTTCGATAAGAGGATCATGTGCCTGATTGAGCTGAATGAATAGAGAACTATGGTGGTGGATCAAATTGTTGCCCATCAAAGTCTATAAAGAAGCTCTTTGACTAGAAAGCTCAAGACCGTGATTTCCAGATTAGAGATCAAGTCCTGTTGTGGGACAAAAGGAGAGAACCAAAGGCGATGCATGGGAAGTTTGATTCCCTTTGGAGAGGCCCATTTATTATCCATCAGCTCAATGGTGAAAATAGCTTCTTGTTGAAGTATCAAGATGGCACACTCTTTTCTCTACCTCATAATGGGTAGCATCTGAAGCACTTCAATTCTTGAAGTATCAGATAAGTTCACCTATACATATGTATATTTGTATAGTCTTTGTTTCTGCTTTGTGTTGTTCATTTTTATTTTTTTTAGAGCCTTTCTTTTTGGGTAGCACGACTCCATATCCCAATGGCATACTTTAAGGCACTAGAGATTTTGGTTTATACTCCCCTCAGCTATTCCAAGTTTTTAACTACAAAAAGTTCTTAAACTGGAGCTAGCTATTGTCCCCAAAAGCTATCACTCATTTTTGGGACATCATATGAACTATTTTGGTTCAGCTGACCAAAATAATCTCTTCCCTTCTCAAAATTTGTTCTGAGCTTTCAAATTCCTCATTTTTCAAGCTTTTTCAGTAAAGGGACTAGTAGGTTCAAAGGATTTAATGGCTTTAACAAGCGAGTTCAATCAAAAAAACAAGTTTCTAGCACTTAAGCATTTTTAGAATTGGTTCAATGCCTTGGTTCAACCCAAAGGGTTCATCGGCAAGCTTCTAAGCAAGGACTGAACCATTAAACCATTAAACCTTGAACCAAAAGGGTTCAGGGGTTCAACGGGTTCAAGGTTCAACATCGTCGGCAAGCTTCAAAGAGTCAAGTGCTTTGTAAAGGTTCAACAAGTTCAAATGGTTCAAAGGTTCAATGAGTGGTTGGTTTAATTGGTCAGTTCAATCAAATGGTTCAAAGGAGTGCCCAAAAGGAAAAAACTCGAGAGTGGAAGCTAACAAGTGTCATCTATCAAGACACATTATAATTTGTTTCTATATGCAGTGAAACATGCCGTGTGTTTCATTATAACTCAGCGGAGCACGACAAGTGTCTGCATCTACGTTTCAAATGTTTCTATATTGTTTCAACGCTTCTATCAATAAGCTTCTCTTAGAGTCCTACAGAAGGCACCAAGTGGAAAATGTGGAAGGTTTTAACATACATTTCTAAGAAATAGTGGAAGTCGCCACGTGTTCCTTGTAAAGCTCGATGAAAGCCACCAAGTTTCAACATCCATAGTTTTTCCTTTTATTTCGTTATTAAGGACTGTGTGTTGGGGATCAACCAACAATGTTGATTACACTTATGAAAGCAATAAACACGAAATTAAATTAGAATGATAAGTAACTGTAATGATAAATAGCAAAGAATAAGAGATACAAGAAACCACCCTGAAAAATTGTATTAAACTCTTTACAGAAGGAATACAATTGAAGAAACTTCTTTTCTTCCACACCTCTCTTAGATGTACAGATCTCTCTCTAGATCTCTTTCCCTCAAGAGCTCTCTCTCTCTTAAGTACAATCAACTCCAACAACCTGTAATGATTCACATATACAATTATGTACTGTTCTTCAACATTCTACAATACATTACAATTAGCTAAGAAGATCTATCCTATTATATAATAATTAGGAAACTTGAGCATGCATTGACAACCAATAGTTATGTCTCTTAAACAAGGGCTCTAAAATAGTCTTACTAATAATAGAGATGCGGATTTAAGACTATGACTTAATCCTGACATACAAACACTTGGTTTTGTCCAAAAAATAGCTTTTTGGATGCATAGGTAACCGACATCGATTCCTGCCTGTTTGCCTATGACCGACGTCGATCGATTCCTACCAACGTCGGCATCTCTTGAACTGCTCTTGACTGACGTCAATCACTTATGACCGATGCCGGTGACTGTGTAAACCTACAATTGCTGCAAAGCACTCACTTGGTGAAGCTTTTAGCTCCACACCTTAACAATCTCCCACTTGGAGATAAACAGTTGCACCAGTACCTGTACAGCAACATCTTCTAGCTCCTCCATCTTCAACTCAATCACGAAGACCAACAAAAGTTGAATGAAGATTCAAATTCTCCTTTGTAACTGGTTTGGTTAACATATCAGTAGGATTTTTATCTGTATGGATCTTCTCCAGCTTCAACTCACCATCCTCCAATACATGTCTTATGAAGTGGTACCTAAGTTGTATATGCTTTGTTCTTGAATGAAAGGCTGAATTCTTAGCCAAATGAATTGCACTCTGACTATCACTATATAATTTGCAACTCTCTTACTCCTTTCCAAGCTCTTCCATGAACCGTGTCATCCATATCATCTCTTTGCTAGCCTCTGTGACTGCAATATACTCTGCTTCTGTAGTTGACAAGGCAACAACCTTCTGCAACTTTGATATCCAGCTAACCGCCGTTCCACCAATAGTGAAAACATAACCTGTGGTGCTCCTCCTGCCATCCAAATCACCTACCATATCTGAATCTACATAACCATGTAGAGAAGTATCTAAACCTCCATAGCACAAATGCCTACTGCTGGTTCCTCTCAGATATCTAAGGATCCATTGAACTGCTTTCCAGTGTTCCTTCCCTGGATTGGCCATATACTTACTTACAACTCCCACTACTTGGGTAATATCTGGTCTAGTACACACCATTGCATATATTAAACTCCCTACTGTGGAAGAATATGGAACTCTACTCATGTACTCTACCTCATCATGTGAATTAGGACATTGTTCTTTACTCAATTTAAAATGTCCAGCCAAAAGTGTGCTTACCGGTTTTGCATCCTGCATATTGAACCGTTTCAACACCTTGTTCACATAATCCTCTTGAGACAAAATCAACCTGTGATTTTTCCTATCTCTCTTAATGCTCATGCCAAGGATTTTCTTTGCTACTCCCAAATCCTTCATGGCAAACGTGTGAGCTAATTTCATCTTAAGCTCAGAGATATCCTGCATGTGTGATCCTGTAACCAGTATATCATCTACATACAACAACAGAATAATATATCTACCATTATCCAATCTCTTAAAATACACACAATGGTCAGATTGACACCTACTATAGCCATGCTCAGTCATAAACCTGTCAAATCTCAATTACCACTGTCTAGGAGCTTGCTTGAGGCCATACAAGCTTTTTTTCAATCTGCACACTAGCTTCTCCTTACCTTTGACCTCAAATCCTTCCGGTCGTTTCATATATATTTCTTCATCCAAATTTCCATGAAGAAACATTGTCTTAACATCAAGCTGCTCAAGATGCAAATCCTTAATAGCAATTAAAGACAGTACAGTCCATATAGAAGTCATTTTAACAATAGGAGAAAAAATCTCACCAAAATCAATACATGGTTTTTGTGCAAATCCTTTCACTACCAACCTGGTCTTATATCTCATCTGTTCATTCTCACCTTCCTTCAATTTGTAGGTCCATCTATTCTTCAGTGTCTTCTTACCAGTTGGCAACTCAACCAAATCCCATGTTTGAATCTCTTTCAAGGACTCCATTTCCTCAACCATGCCACGCTCCCACTGATTCTTAGACTCCACCTGTATTGCTTCTTCAAAACTCTTTGGTTCTCCACCATTAGTTAGCAATAAATAAAATAATGAAGGGGAATATCGAATTGGACATTTACTTACCCTTTTTGACCTCCTGATAGGCGTCTGAGACTCATTCACAATACGTTGTCCACCCAAATTCTCTGACAGTGACCGACCTCAGTCACTTCTAGGCCTGTAACTGGCCGACGTCAGTTTTGCCTGACCGACGTTGGTCTCTGTATGACCGACATCAGTTTCTATTCTGCTGACGTCGGTTCCTGCTTGGCCAATATCAGTCTCTGTGTTTTCCTGTCTGTGATTAAATTTTCCCGAGAGCTCATTTTGGACCGTTACCTCGTCCAATTCTCCATTGCTCTGCCCAGATTGATTCAACTTCTTCAGCTGATCACTATACATCACTTTTTCATTGAAAACAACATCACGGCTCCTAATTATCTTGTTAGTTCCTAGATTCCAAAATTTGAAACCGAAATCATCAGAGCCATAGCCAATAAATGTGCACCTCATAGACTTAGCATCCAGCGTCTTTTTATTTTCCTTATCAACGTGCACAAAGGCTTCACAACCAAAAACTTTGAGAAATGAGAGATCTACCTTTTTACCTATCCATGCCTCTTCTGGAATTCCACCATCCAGAGCTATAGAGGGTCCTCTGTTAATCAGGGACACTGCAATATCAATAGCTTCTACCCAAAACTCTAAGGGCAAGCCAGCATGCAATCTCATACATCTTACACGCTCCATAATTATTCTGTTCATCTTTTCAGCAACTCCATTTTGTTGAGGTGTCCTTGGAACCGTCCTTTGCCTATGGATTCTATGCATATAACAATACCAGTTGAACTTGTAGCTGCAGAACTCACCACCATTGTCAGATCTCAGGCACTTCAATCTTCTACCTGTTTCATTCTCAACCATATCTTTCAAAATCTTAAAAGTCTCAAATACATCAGATTTATTCTTAATACAATAGACCCATACCTTTCTTGTAGCATCATCTATGAACGAAATATAGTACTGTGATCCTCTAATAGAATCAACCTGAGCCGGTCTCCACACGTCTGTGTGAACAAGCTGCAACTTATGCTTCTTCTTTGTTGATCCAGTCTTGAGAAAACTCACTCTCTTCTGTTTCCCAAAAACACAGTGCTCACAAAAATTTAGATCTATGCTTTTCAAATCTGAAAGCTTACCTTTTGACTTAAGAATTGACATTCCCTTCTCACTCATGTGGCCAAGCCTAGAGTGCCACAATTTTGCATCCACATCTGAAGTAGATAATACAGAAGGAGAATTGTTAGTAACACAATTACATAAATAGAGAGTTCCTACTCTCTTACCTTTGGCCATTACAAGTGCACCCTTGGTCATCTTCTAAGATTTAGCTGTGAGAGTTACTGTACAACCCTCATCCCCTAACTTTCTTGCAGAAATCAAATTCCTCTTCAAGTTGGGAACATGCATAACATCTCTCAACACCCATGTGTTGCCATTCTACATTTTCAGCTGCATTTTTCCTTTGCCAATAATTTTACAAGGCTCATCATCCCCTAAATACACTATTCCAAAATCTCCATGGATATAGTCACTAAAATATTATCTATTAGGGGTAGCATGAAAAGATGCACCAGAATCTAAAACCCAAGATTCTATATTATTATGCAAAGAGAATATTAAATCATCTTGTGCAATACCTGCAACATTTGCTTCTTTTTTTTCTTCGTGCTAATTGTCCTCCTTAGGCTTTGACCAGCAATCTCTGCTTATGTGCCCTATCTTTTCATAATTTCAGCATTGTGGCTTCCTACCATTTCTGGATTTGGAATTACCTCTCACCTTTGACTTAGACCTTGATCTCCCTTTCTTGCTCTTCTCTTTCTGCCTTCCCTTGCTTTCAAAACTTAAAGCATTTCCTGATGTTTCCTCTGTGCTTTTTCTGTGAATTTCCTCATTCAAGATTACACTAACAACATCTTCTACTTTTAAAATATTTGAAGCAGATGCAATATTACTAACTGCCATTACCAAGCTATGCCAGCTTTCAGGCAAAAAACATAATATTAAAAGAGCTTTAATTTCATCATCAAACACTATATTGACTGAACTTAATTGATTTACAATTCCATGGAAATCATTCAGATGATTAGATACAGATCTACCTTCCTGCATACGCAAATTAAATAACTGCTTCATAAGATATATCTTATTAGAAGCTGAGGGTTTTTCATACAAATTTGCTAAAGTAGTCATCAACTCTATCGTTGTCTTTACCTGTGATAAATTAGATATCATAGTAGATGCAAGACTCAGTCTTATAGACCCCACTGCCTTTCTATCAAGAACTTCTCATTCTTCATCATCCATGTCTGTGGGCTTCTTTGCAATCCCACCTAACGGTAAGTATAGATCTTTTTGATACAGATTATCCTCTATCTGCATTCTCCAATGTTGATAATTTTTGCCATTAAACTTCTCCATTCTCAGTTTACTTTTTTCTGCCATTGCTTCTCCCACTCAAACAGAAATCCCTATAAAAATCCTTGTGAGTACCTTGTAATCAATACACACTACACAGATTTGAACCGCCTGTTAGTGAACCTGAGCTCTGATACCACTTTTTGGGGATCAACCAACAATGTTGATTACACTTATAAAAGCAATAAATGTAGAATTAAATCAAAATGATAAGTAACTAGAATGATAAATAGCAAAGAACAAGAGATACAAGAAACCACCCTGAAAACTTGTATTAAACTCTTTACAGAAGGAATACAATTGAATAAACTTCTTTTCTTCCACACCTCTCTCAGATATACAGATCTCTCTCTAGATCTCTTTCCCTCAAGAGCTCTCTCTCTCAAGTACAATCAACTCCAACAACCTGGAATGATTCACATATACAATTTTGTACTGTTCTTCAACATTCTACAATACATTACAATTAGCTAAGAAGATCTATTCTATTATATAATAATTAAGAAACTTGAGCATGCATTTACAACTAATAGTTATGCCTCTTAAATAAGGGCTCTAAAACAGTCTTACTAATAATAGAGATGCAGACTTAAGACTATGACTTAATTTTGACATGCAAACACTCGGTTCTATCCACAAAAATAGCTTTTTGGACGCACAGGTAACCGACATCGGGTCCTGCCTATTTGCCTGTGACTGACATCAGCCAATTTCTGCCGATGTCGGCATCTCTTGAACTACTCCTGACCGACGTCAGTCGCTCCTGACCGATGCCGGTGACTGTGTAAACTTGCAACTACTGCAAAGCGCTCACTTGGTGAAGCTTTTAGCTCCACACCTTAACACTGTGGTGGGCCCCAGGTGAGATGTTAAAATTGAGTGAAATCTGCCAAGTGTCATCTACCAAGACACATTATAATTTGTTTCTCAAAAAATTAGAACTTGCCATGTGTCCCTTATAAAGTTTGGCAGAAGCTGTCAAGTGTCAACATCCGTAGTTTCTTCTTTTTGTTTTGTTATTGAGTAAGGACTATGGTGGGCCCCGAGTGAGTTTCTAAAGTAAGCAAAACACACCAAGTTTCATCATCCATGTGAATCCAAATGAGTCCCAAATTTTTCTATAATTTTTCTAAAGCTCAGTGGAAGCCGCCATGTGTCATCTTTCGCAGGACTCTCCAAAGGTATCTAGAGCTTCTATAAGTTAAGCAGATGCTGCCAAGTGTCCTCGCCTATTTCACAGTGGAAGTTTCCATGTGCCACTTGTTAAGATCAGTAGAAAGTGGCCAAAGCAAGTGGAAAAGACATGAAGTTATTGCTAAGGAGGATGATGGGCCCTCAGCCATCAAATTCAAGACAACCAACTAGCTGTTAGCTTTTAAATGACGACGGACCCAAAGATGTCAAATATACGGCAATAAAGTATCCGTTGATCTTTGCAAGCTTAAATTTAGACTCAAAGACATTCAAAGACCTTTAGGCCGAAAGGAAGAACCATCGAGAGGAGGAACCATAAGAACCAGAAAGGGGAAAAGATAGCCCGAGGGCTTGAATTGTTGTAGAAAGAGGGAAAGGCCAAAATATCTATGCAGTAGCTATTCCAATAGGTGGAACAGTCCACAAGGCAGATATTTTGATTGGAAAAAATTAAAAGCATGGCCTATTGGTCTCCCTTGAAGTAAAGACAAAATGGATAGCTATGCAGACATTAGAGGGGACAGACCAGATGATCTAGACCCAGGAGATGACATTTGAGATAAATTGACATGCCAAAGTTAAGGCGGCTGCCCTATTCCAACATGGCCCTCTTTGACAAAACTAAAAAATGCATTCAAGACATTAAGTGCATAACATGGGCCATTCCATGAAACAAAGTGCCAAGACTTTCTTGGCTACTATATATTTTATTCTCTTGTGTCATTTTAAAGATCTTTTTTTACAGAAACAAAACTCTGCCCAAATTGGAAGGTGAATACTGAGACTTTGAGCTCAAATTGTTATTCATATTATTTTATCTAAATGAGAAAGTAAATTATTTATAGACTTTTTGTTATTATAGCTTGTGCCATTTTAGGAGATTGTTCTTATGTCTCTCTTCTAGATGCAGTCTTGTTTATTTAATTTAACAAGCAGAGCTAGTGGAGGTAATCCAAAAGATGTCCTGAAGTTAGTTACTCTCAGACTTTGTGTTGTCATAGTTGTCTTCAATGTGTGTTTTTAGTTTCTTTCTGTGTTGAGGATTCTAGGACAACTTTGTGCCCCCAATATCCTTTGTGTTTCACTATTTGAGAAGTTGAGGTGGAGACTTTGGGTTCCATTTCATACTGCTGGTTACTACACTTTGTCACTAGTTACTTGTCACTACTTAAAAGAACTCCTGTTGTTTAATGCATACCATTTCTGAAAGAAGAGAAGTGCCTTCAATGTTTTCACCAAGATTTTTTCTTTTTTCTATGAGCATCATCTCTGAAAAAAGAGAGATGGATGGTGATACCCTACCCCTAAGTGTTATTTTCTGCTTATATCTATAGTATATAGCTCCTACATATTTATAAATAACCTCCCCTTGATGAGAGGAGAGATTTGTCCACCTCTGATGTAGTAAACTTTTCACATTGGGCTGACCAATCTCCCTTGATGTGGATGATAAAACCTATTTTGCTCATCAGTTAGCTGATTGACAAAATATTCACCCAACACATCCAGGTGGTCACATCCAATTTCAATAGGTATTCCATAATAGACACCTATATCTAATTCATATAGTAGCATCAACGTAACCATCTTAGGTTGATGAAAGTATCCATGGATATAGAGGTACAATTTCAATAATTAGGCAACTAATAGAGAATCCATATCTAGCTTACTTCTTGTATGTTCTAGATCTAGATCTATATTAGTATCATAACCAGCTAAGTATCTCATTTTTATTATCATTGTAATATTTATCATAGTTGTAATTTCTATTTTTAACATTTCATCACACTAAATTTAGTATAATTTTTATTTGATTTTCATAAATATTTGGCCTATTTTATAGACAATCTCCTATCCTTGTGCCCTAGGCTATATCTACCCATTTAACCCTATATTCCCCATATCTAGACTTAAGGGTTAAACATTTGATGAACCCAACATGAAGGAAATAGCATTGCATAAACAATATGAGTCATTTACCCTTCTCTATGTGTATGTGCATAGATATGCCTCATTCATACTTACTCATCCAAAGGAGATTAACATATCCCCTTCTAAATACCAAAATTTTATTCCTCACACAAAGGAGGGAGATGAATTACCAAATGAACATTATGAACAAAAATATGGTGTTCATAGTCCTTATATGGAAGCTTTACCAAAAGTTACTCAATATGGGACCAATCCAAGGTCTAAATCCTATCTAAACAACCTAAGGTGAACAACCCAAAAAGCATCCATACTGAAAAGATTTGACAATCACATTATTCATGGATGGTGCTTATTTTTGGCATAAACATATTGATTATATACAAAAACAAAATACTTAAAATTTAAGATGTTTACAATAGATTGGCTTTAATCTAATAGACTTACAAAGTAAATAAGGTTGGAAATACTCCTTGAGAAGCATAACACTACCACTTATTTATGGTCCTAAAGTGATTTAAACATAGGTTTGGGTTATGCCACAAAACTCTCCATATACATTTACATTGAGAACTCTTTTGTTATATTAAATGGAAGCAAAAATTGACCAAAACCAACAAAAAAATTCTTTTTCTCATGAAGGCAAATTGATCCATATCCTAAATGATAGTATTCATTCTTCTACTTTACATGTAAAACATGAGGATGAGCATGTTATGTACCATTTCCACTTATTCAACCATGATTCAAAAAATGTAAAAGATCCAACTTAAGGTTGCAAGGTCTCACAATCCAAAAATACTAAAAAAATCATAAAATTTTCAAAAATCCAAAAATATGTTCAAAATTTACATATCCTATTAGCTCCTTGACATATATGTTGTTGGTTCCATGTTGGTAGATGGGATATCAATTTATTCTATATGCACATGTGTTTCACACATGTTTTAAGTATGATACAAGCATACATAGATACATGATCTATGTAATTTTTTAAGTTGGGTTTTTCCTCTACTCACATCACCAGGACATTGGGGGCATCCACTTCTACAATCATAATACATCTACGTTATATCATTCTATTATCACTTTACATTATCATGTTTGAGCTCATATATGAAGTTACACATGCCTTTATCCACACTTATATCTTTCACATTATATTTGATATGCTATGCATTAAATGTCTTTTGCTAACACATATATCTAGAGACTAATATGATATGTTTATGGTGGTTGCTTATGCTTTCATTTATTCACTTCCTTGAGTGTCTTACATTGATATTGTCTTACTTGTTTGAGCATTTGAATATGCTCCATTTTTTTCATCCTTTATGCCTATGTTTTCCTATTTGAAATTTTAGTATGTCATTATTTGTTGTATGTTGAAATTTAAATATATCATTATTGATTTTGTGGACATTTAACTAAGTCATGTCCTTTGGATTATGTGGCATTTGAACATGTCCCTTGTTTGAGGTATCCTTAGACATTGTCTTTTGACTTGATGTTGAGTGTTATTATGTGTGTGTTTGAGTGCTTGTTGAGCTTGTACTATTACTATCTAAATGTTATCAAGATCTAAATCATGCATCTTAGGACTTGGTGTAATCAAATTATTCATGATTAAATGATATATCTACCTAGACATGTTCCCTCTATATACTATATGGTACATTCATAATTTACATGGTTATATTATTCTTTTTAGGTAAGGTAACTACTAGTTACTACTTTTGTAACATTAAAATGGGGGCATAATAGTGGGGGCATGCCATAGAATCATGACTTCCACATTCCTTCACAAACTCAGATTGTAGTGGGGGAATGTTCTGAAAACATGTTCCCCACTTTTGTCACAGTATCATATTACAATGGAGGCATGTTTTGGAAACATGTTCTCCACACTTATTTGGTATTTATCATACCTAGATTACAGTGGGGATATGTTTTAGAAACATGTTCTCCACACTTACAATAGTTCTCAAGTTCATATTTCCATGGGGGCATGTTTTAGAAACATGTTCTCCATGATTACATTTAATCTCAAATTCATATTATAGTGGGGGCATGTTTTGGAAATAATTCCTCCACACTTACACATATGTAAATTAGCCAAAATCATATTTATATGATTCAAATACACATTTATGGTAGAATTATATACATTGGTACCATTGTTTTACATAGTTTTAGCATGAAACATATCTAAGGTGCATATGTTATGTGATTTAACCTTTCCGAGTTTTTACAAATGTAAATCCTAAGTTATATTAAAGAGCTAAGTTGTCTAAATCAGTTAAATAATATATAATAATTAACCATTGGCTTATTATGGATTTTGTGTAACATCCCCACTGGGATCTACATAGAATAACATGATTTTTTTAAATTTTAATCAACATATTATTTCATTATATTTCATCATGAGAACCTAATTAGTGATATAGATAAAACACTCTAAGTATGTTAACTATAAAATAAGCATGTGACATTTATCCATCACTGATCACTATCATTAGATGAAACACAACATAGCTAAATATAGAAAGTAATTACAAAAGTCTAGCCATGGCTGGTACAAATGTATAGCCACTACTATCAATGTATAATGAGTAAATAATTACATATCATCAAGGATGATGTTTCAATAATAATAAATACAATACAAGATATATATCTCCACAGAGTATGATTTCCTTAAATTCTAGTAAAGCAGTCTCAAGTATAGTCTCCAGATAAGTACTATTGTGGGGAGGGAGAGCATCATCCGAATGCTTTTTCACACCAACCATGGACCATCAATCCCTTGCACAATCCCCCATCAGGGAATGACCCTCCCTTCACAGATGAATAGATAGTGATGGTGCAAGAATCCAAAGAGACAAACTAGTACCCATGTGCCATATGATTTTTAAGAACATGAAGTGTACCATAAATAAATATGTTCTAACATGATATCACACAAACATGTAAATCATAGATATGAAATGACAATGTTTAACTAAACATTACTTTGGCAAAAAAATTTAATAGTTATTAATCTCTAAGATCGGTCAAATTCATACACACCACTTGATCGAATTACCTTCATCTAGCATTGGTGATGCTAGTAAGCTAGTAAAGTGCATCTCACTACTTAATTAGTACCATCAATAAGATATTTGATTAACATGAATATAACCAACAGATTTATGCATATTACTTCCTACTAGTAGGCATAAAACATGTTAAACTTAGGAATAATCAAAATGCATACATTTAATCTATCAAACGTATGAATGAATCTCTAGTATATTATTTATCACATAAATAATAAGTATAGTTTATACCAATCAGGTATAATATATATTAGATTTCATATTTTTAATTTTTGCAAATAGATATAAATATAGTACATTTTATGACAAACATAAATATCATAGTCCATCATTTTATGTACACCCTACTCAAATTTAAATAGTCAATGATAATAAATTTAGAGAATCAAATAACTCATAAACCAAGTTATACCACATATGAACATAATCTTTCATGTAAACAACTTATTATGTTTTTAGGAGACTGTATTCATATGGTTATAGTTTCTTGTCCCTCAGAATCCTGTGACTTATTTTAACAAACCATTAAACTACATATATAGGCATATGACCCAATACACCTATATATGTTATATTGTTATATGAATAATTGAGTCCATATATAGATATATTTATTATATATATACCCTTGTACATATTAAGTATATTCATACTATGTTTTACATATAAGTACTTAATAATATCTAAATATTGTATATAAAGGTCAGCAATCATTTATAATTCTACCCAAAGATTTCAAATGATTTCAATAATTATTATGACTTCCCTATACACAAAATACATTGATGATCAAGTATAATATATTAATATCCCTGGAATATTAATGAACAGAGTATTATAGTCAATACTATTTATCTATATTCCACTCTTCTTAAACCAAATCGCCATCAAACAAACACTCACATTGTTTATATTACTTCATTATTTTCAGAGGCTTTTTATATATATCACTATTTTTAGAGGTTTTTAAGTTTATAATTGTGTGTATAAATTGTTATTTTTACATATATACTTCGTTGATTCTTAATATATTAATATCCCTGAAATATTAATGAACAGAGTATTATAGTCAATACTATTTATCTATATTCCACTCTTCTTAAACCAAATCATCATCAAACAAACACTCACATTGTTTATATTACTTCATTATTTTCAGAGGCTTTTATATATATCACTATTTTTAGAGGTTTTTAAGTTTATAAATGTGTGTATAAATCGCTATTTTTACATATATATAGATCATTGATTTTTACATATACACTTAATACACACCAATGAAGGTATTAAATTTCAAATCATTATTACCACATGTACACTTTGATATCTTACCATTATATGTTAACACTATGTAATTTTCCACATGTACATAATTGTATCACTTTGATCATATCGCTATTACCACAATTATCATCAAGTGTACATAAATGTAATTATCAGCATATACATAGATCATTTATTTTTATATATAGATCGTTGATACTATTATATGATACAAATTTCTCATATATACAGAACCAATACTCACACAATACTCAATACTCAGATACGAACTAATACATTAGGATACATATTAGTTCAAATTATAATACATACACTAATATAATAGAGATTATATCCTATATCGAATAACATATATTGTATATCTGATAAGTATATCTTGTATATCCTTATCCTGTAAGTAGTGAATTACATCAAAACTCTTATTAGATAAACATATCTTATGAGTTCCTTACTACATATCAAAACTCTTATCAGATAAGTATAGCCACTGCAATATATACTTATCAAAACTCTTAACTCATGTATATCCTATAATTCGCTACATATACTCAATACAATACAATATACACTTCACTATATATACATTATTATTAAGCTCAGATCGCTATAATACATAGTGCATTTATTTTTAATACACAGTTTTCCCTTCTATTACATAGTCCAAATTATACTACAAGAGTTAATATCTTATGTTACACAATTATTATAATAGTCTCACAGCTTGCTATTATAGTCTCATAGTTTGCTATTATAGTATCATAGCTATTATAGTTTAACACAGTTCATTATATGAATCATTGTTCATGAATATACATCACTGGTTTATTTTAGATATTTATACATCATTGTACCTAGAACTATGAATCAATATCAAATCATTACATGTACATTTTTCATCGATTCGCTATATAACATATATAATTCATTGCAAATCTAGATCAATTTGTACATTTGTAAAACATCTCAATTTGTAAAAAAAAGATCACACTCAGCTCATAAACTTATAAAAGTACACAAAATTTTCCAAATTTCACAAAATTTAAAATAATAGCACTTACCTCACAAAAGCTCCCACTTGAAATCATTTGGTTCAGAGGAATCTCCTTCCTTCACTTAGCTCTTCCTTCTCCTCTATGTTCCACTGTCCTCTCTCCTCTTCTTCATTTTTTTCTCTACTTAGCTCTTTTTCTATTTTCCTCTTCATCTTTTATGCTGCACCATCTTCTTTCTTTTCTCCATTGCATGATTTTTTTTATTTTTTCCATTTTTCTAAAACTTCTAATTTGCTAAGCTTTCTTTCCTTTCTTATGAATATCCTTCTCTTTAAATCTCACTCCTACTTTTAAATTTTTCCCTTCACCATTAAATCTTGCCTTTTTCTTTTTTAGTGTGTGTTTTTCTTTTCTGCTTTTCTAATTCATTTTATTTCCCAATTATTTTTATTTATTTATTTTTTTTATTTTTCCTAATTTTTTATTATAATATAATTACTAATTATTAAAAAAATTATTCAATATAATCATTTTATTAGTTTTATTTCATGTATGAGACTTTTCCATTTATATATTTTTCTAATGACTTAATAATATTATTAATTAACTCATTAATCATTAAATTCAAATTTACACTATTGACAATACCTAGGTTTAGCTCATAGGTCAGTCCTGGGTGATCCAAGTGGATCCATGTACCGTTCCATTTTTGAAAGTCTTCAATTTCTAGTCAAACCATTTGCACATCATAGAGTTCATCGAGAGCTTTCCAATGCTTCTTCTGGAATGCAAAACGGAGTCCAGATGCTCGAGATAAAGCTTGCTAAAGTATTCTTGTGACAGGGGATTTATAGGTGTCAAAAAGTGATGTGGCACTATTTAAAACATGCCAAGTGGTCCAATAGCCATTTGACACATGGAAAAATGAATTGGTGTAAAAAAATTTGGTTTGGTGTTTGTTTTTAGCCTCCGGTCTTCGACAGGCGGTCATATGAAGATCTGTGGACCCCGTTATTTGCTCATTGGGGGCCCTCAGCGAGGGTTGACACACTCTTGTAGAGAGGTGCCTTGGCCTCTTATAATTCATATGGTATTGTTAATAGCATTGTATTTATGTTATCCAGGCTGCTCAAACCCCACCAATGTGGGATAATTGTTTTCCACTTCATAACTCTTCAAACTTGTTACGTCATACTTTGCCATGCCATGACATGCCAAGACCACTCCATGTCACACCAAAACCATGTGCTCACATGCTTTCCAATGGAAGCCTAAGTTAGGTGCCAAGATAACACTAAGAACCTAAGTCTCCCTCCAAAAAGGGACGTTGGCATACATCTTGGGGGCCGCCAATCTTTTTAAAGCATTTAAACAGTTGCAAATTCCCAAATGTGGGATAAATGATAAGACAAAAGCACCCCAAAAGGAAAGCCGATGCCTTGAACCCATGACCTCTCATCCAAAAGGATAATCCCTTGACCACTTGAGCCACAGGCTTGGAAGTCATATAAGAGGGGTGAATTTCCACTTGAAGGGTATTAGACAGTCAACTGTGTGTGAAGAATTAAGAAGGTCAGAGATTAATTAATGCTTTATACGGCCTTGGACCTTTAATTTTAGGTCTGAGAGATAATTATATAGGCAAGCAAAGACCAGGGAATGTGAATTGAACACTTGAATTTAATTTGTAAGCCATTTTGATGCACAAATTAATGGAAACAGTCCTTACTTTGAACGGACCCAGAGAAGTAGGCTATTGAAGCCGAACTCCGTTATCAATTTGCTGGTGATTTCTTCTAATTTTTCTCTGTTGTTTAATAATTTTGATCTTCATTTTAATTATTTTTTATTCTTTATGCAAAATTTAAATAAAAAGTCAGGAATTATAAAGATCTTTTAAATGCAAAAGTGTGTTATTCAAATTTTCTACACTTGCATTTTTCAGTTTTCAGATCACTGGAATAACAAAATAATTTTATTATTAACTTAGTGTAGATGAACGATATTATGACTTGATAACAATATGACTAATATAAGGTCCATGATACTTTTTAGCAGTAATTGGTATTTCACACACTATTCACACAAATTTATATTTTCAAAAACATTAATAGTCATGAATACATTAACACAACATAAAAGCAATCACACAAGATTAATTCCACATAAACATTAAACTAAGATAAAAAAACAACTAACGTGTATAAACAATTATCTAAATGCATATAACATAAAGAACATACTAATGCTAACAATTAAAACAATGTATATAACATGTATTATTTAACATGGTGTGTGCATGGATTCAATTGTTCCTTTATCATCTCAACACCTCTATCTATGTCAACATCTATGATGATGCTCTCCCTCCATCATGCTCTAAGAGATTAATCTCTTTTGCATTTAATTCATAACAAGCAGGTAGTTAGTCCATAACATCGTGACATATATAAAAAATATCATTGTAACAACAATCAACATGAGCATGATGTAAATAATATACAATACAACTAACTCATATCAATGTAATCATGAAATCAAAGCAACATACAACTGTCTCATAACAGCATATGACTTAAAACTTGATTAAATAATAATCAAATCAAATTTCCAACCACAGAAATCCATGGATAATCAAGTAAATTTGTTTAGTTAGGAATTAGGATGGTACATCCTTCCCTCCTAAAGCTGGTCATCATCTCGATGACACTTATTTAACATAAGTTTTAAATTAAAAATATTATACAATAGAAAAATAATAATAATATGAAGCATCAAATTAAGTAAATAAATGTGGAAATCATCTGTAGAACTTATCATAGTCCTACCAAGTAGCACTATCCTCAGAGTATTGGTCCCACAAGACCTTACACTGTGACATTTCTCTATTACATAAATAAATTTTATGAGTGTAAATTACTTTAATTGATTCTACCATGACCACCTTGAGATCCAGAGTCTACAAAGCTTTTTAATCCAACACATGTGAAGGATTAGCTATATACTTTTTAAGATAAAAAAACATGAAAGACATTATGTAATAGAGCTAGGGTTGGTGGAAATACAAGCCTATACACTACAAGATTGACCACTTATAAAACCTTCAAGAGTCCCACATATCTCAGTGAAAGTTTCACTGACTTCCCAAATTTAATCGAGCTCTTATGTGACTTAACCTACAAGAACACTTTATCACCTATTTAAAATTACCTATCTATTCTCTTCAGATCATCATAACTCTTCTACCTATTATTGGCCTTAGCCCATCTCTACTTGATTGATTTAACTTGATATTTTATTTCTAAAAGTATCTCAAGTCTAAATATTAACATGTCTTAACTAACTAGTGTCCTACACCTTCTTACATACAATGCTTCAAATGGTGCCATCTTCAAAGTTGATTGGTATGAGTTATTATAAGCAAACTCAATCAATGGAAGATAATATTCTCACTTGTATTGTTGATCTATGCAATACATATGAAGAATATCCTCTAACACTTGATTAACTTACTCAATCTGACCATCACTATCTAGGTGATATGTAGTGCTAAAGTTTAATTACGTACCCAAATCTAAATTCAGAGTTACCCAAAACCTAGAAATCATATTTAGATCATGATTCAAATTTTTTTCTCTAGAAATACACACAACTAATACACTTCCCTTATAAACCTCTTTGCAAGAGTGGGTACATCATCTGTCAAATTGTCTGGTATAAAATGAGATACCTTGGTTAGCTTATCAACTATAACCAAGATCATATCATGCATGTTCTATGATAATATTAAACCTTGGATAAAGTCCATACTGATTACCTACCACTTCCATTTTGTTATATCATGTAGATATAACAATCCAATCGGATGCACATGTTTAGCTTTCAATCACTGACATTCCAGACAACATGACACAAATTCCACTACATCTTTCTTAATTCCCTTACATAAATAAAGTGGCCTAAGCTCTACCATAATCTTGGTTACTCTTAGATGTCTTGAATATGGGGCATTGTGTAGTTTCTTTAGCAATGTGCTCCTTATATTCTCTCGATCTAGCACATACATCTTTCCATTATATCACAAAATCTCATCATTCTCTAATATGAATCCTTTATACCTAGGATTCTAAGCATTCTCAGACAATGCTTTCCTAACTGGATCATAGAATTCATCTCTTGGTGAGAATTCAATCACTCAATCCTTGAAAGTACTCCTGATAGTATCTATGGCCATGATTTACCTCTTACGACTAAGGGCATTACCTATTCTATTTTTCTTGTCTTTGATATAATTGATATCAAAATCATAATCAGACAATAACTTTAGCTAGCATCTTTGATGAGCATTTAGATTCGATTGGGTGAAGATGTACTTGAGTCCCAAGTTATTAGTCTTGAACTTAAATGGTTTTTTCAAAAATTAATGCCTTCAAACTTGCAAAGCATGCATAATTATATAAGTTACAGATCATGAGGGGCATAATTTACCTCATAAGGCTTCAACTTCTTTGATTCATAAACTACTACTACACCATCCTACATAAGGACTCCTCTTAATTTATCTCTAGATCCATCTGTGATCACCAAAAATTGACCATTGGAGTCAAGAACTCTTAACATTGGTGCTAAAGTAAGCCTCCTTTTCAATTTCTAAAAAGCCATTCACACTTATCTGACTAGATATAAATTTAGTTCTTCTATTCCAGAGAGGTAATCGAATTAGCTATCTTTAGAAAAATTGAAATGAACTTCTTATAATAACCCACTAATCCCATGAAACTCCTTATTTCATGCATATTCTATGGTGATGGCCACTATATAATGGCTCTTAATCTAACCGATCTACTGAAATACCATTTATAGAGATAATATATCATAGATACTACACTTTCTCCTACAAAAATACACACTTGGAAAACTTACCATACAACTTGTGCTTTTGTAACCATTACATAACCAATTCCATATGTTGATGTTCCTCTTCATTATTTAGAGTATATAAGAATTGCATCAAGAAAGACCTGAACAAACAAAATGATCTAGACATAATAGTGCCCATAACAAGTTCTAAACATTGTCTTTGAAATATCCTCGTCTCTTATCCTCAGTTAATGGTATAATGATTTAAGGTTAATCTTATAAATGACTATTAAACCTTGTATCTGATCTAAAGATCATCTATACAAGGTATCAGATACCTATTTTTGATAGTTTCCTTATTAAAAATTCTATAGTCTATGCAAAGTTGAAGAGTACCATCCTTCTTCTTGATGAAGACAACTAGTGCACCCCATATTGACACACTTGGCCTAATCAACTCCTTTGACAATAATTTATTGATTTGAACCTTTAATTCAACCAATTCCATGGTTGGAATCAATTATGATGCCTTAGACTATGGTTTTGATCCAGATATGATATAGATAGAGAAATCAAACTCATGTTTAGGAGGCAATTCTAGTAATTCATATGAAAACACATCATGAAAATTCATAAGGAATGAATTTTCTTCAAGGGATGGTTCCTTAAATTCCTTAATTTAATTTATTTTAATGATAAATGCTTGACACCCTTTTCCTTGATCCTTCTTGAGTTGTATATCAGAAATCTTCCCAGCCTTAATTCCCTTTTCTTGCCCTAAATTTGTGTCTAATTTTCAAAATCATCCAGATCGTTAACCTTCTTTAAATAAAAATCAACCTTAGCTTATGCGTCACAATAAAGTTGACTCTTAGGATCACATCATATGACCCTAGTAGTACTACATAAAGATCCACTATTGCTATGAATTTGGGCAACTTAATATTGGCTTCAACTAAACACTTGTTAACTTTGACTTTTGAATCATTTCCATAATGTATCGATCATGCATTTGCCATTACTCTAACTCTTCTATATAACTTAATAAGCATTTTAAGAGCTATAAAACATTTTGTATCCCATGTATCTATCAAAATGAAAACTAAATGTTCAAATAAAATACTTGACAGTTCTATGGGTGAAGCTTAGAATTTAGCTTATTGCTTATCAACTACTGCATGAATACGTTACATAAAAGTTCCCTATTGAGAAGTATAACCTTTATTATTTTTTTTATCTTGGTTACATTCATGATCATAATGGTCACCTCCATAAATAAAGCAACCTCCAAGTGGTCCTTTCCTCTCAAATTGTCAGTTTCCCTTGAAACCATTGTCTAGTTTCTTATTGTCTGAACCATTATTGAATCTAGCATTCTAATTGTTGAACTAACTCCTCAAGCCTTCACTCCTTTGCTTCTAGTTCTTATTTTTGACATTTGTTTTATAAGTTCCAAGATTTTTCTTAAACTTGTCCCTGACTTGAGAAAGAGATTTCAACCTTTATTTTTGCTTTACTACCTTATTGAAGACCTAGTCCATGGTAGATGGTCCATGAACATTCACCTGTTCACCAATATAAGGTTTGAATCCCATTACAAACTTCATAATTCTAAACCTCTCATCTACCTGATACTGAGGTACATACTTTAGAAGTTTAGTGAACTATTCCTAGTACTCATTCATTGATAAGTCTCCTTGCTTTAGATTCTATAAATCTGTAAGCTTCTAGTCAAAATATAGATTTGAAAGTCACCATGATCTGAATAATTTCATAAATTACTCTCATGTAGAGGTGGTTGAGTTAAGATTCATTTCCAACTTCTTGTTGGCCCACCACATAGTTGTTTCACTAGCCAACTGGTAATCTTCATAAATTATTTTAGTGCCCTTAGAATAGTTTTTAGTCTCTAAATACTTATACATCTCAATCAACCATGCTTCAGCTCCATCACTCACAATAGTTCCATCGAACTTAGGTGGATTCACCTTTTCCATATCTCTATCCAACTCTATAGCTACATGAACTCTCATGTCCTAAGGGTTTTCTTACTCAATGGAATGATCTTCAAACACATCCTAGTGACTTCCTATTCATAGACATGAAATTCCTATTTTAGGGCTAATATTTGGTCCCTGGTTTCATTCATGGCTACAAAAATCTAATCCAATTTTGTTACTTGCTCAACAACAAATTAGTTAGGATCAAATGGAGGGTTACTATCATTGACATTCAAAGGACTCTCATCAGATACTTTAGCTTTCACCATTATCTTTTCTAGTAAATAGAAAGATACAAAAATGTTAGTGTATTCGTTAATTGTTAGAGTTTGAGTTGTAGCTCTGATACCACATGTAACATCCCCACTAGGATCTACTTAGAATAACATAAATTTTTTAAAATTTAATCAATGTATTCTTTCACTAGATTTCACCATGAGAACCTAATTAGTGATCTAGATGAAACACTCTAAGTATGTTAACTATAAAATAAGCATGTGATATCTATATATCACTAATCACTATCATCAAATGAAACACAACTAAATATAGAAAGTAATTATATAAGTAGCCATAGCTGGTATAAACATACAGCCATTATTATCAATGTGCAATGATTAAATAATTACATCTCATCAAGGATGATGTTTTAATAATTATAGTCATATGAAATGTCTAAATTAATAGCTTGAGTGTGGCCTGTGACACCCAATCCATAGGTCCTTTTTGCATGCTCTTGTGACCCTTTTAGACACTTTTTTGCCATTATCAGTCATTTGTAGCCTTCTAAATGAAGGTTTCACCTCTATCAAGTTAATTTCTCCTTATCAATCATGATCTTCTAGGTCTCAATCATGTAGGATAGGAGAGTCATACTTGGACTACAGCATCAGACCCTAGGATGTCCCATTTTTGGTGATCTTGTCCCTTTGCAATTTGAGCCTCAATGGTCATTTTCCCCTGATTCCACTCCTTCATTATTCAACCTAGCATGAACACATCTAACCCATGACCAATGGTTTTTTATAAAACCCTATCCAAATCTCATTTATAAAAGGGGGTGACAAATCTTACAAAATAAGTAAGAATATAAACAAATCACTAAGGTAAACTTCCCTATTCTCTACATATCGTCACCTAAAATAGCTGTAAAATTATTCAAACCATCATTCTAGTCCCTAACAACCTCAATCACTCTTGATTTGGCATTTTTACATCTACATCACACTATTTCACAAGGAACATTAGGTGGGAAAACTATATATGGTTTGATCCCTCTTCCAAGTATTCGTATATAAGTAGCATTCCCACACAAGGGATGTAGATTACACATCCAGTGCATCTTACACACTAACCCCTCCATTTCTAAAATGATTCAATGAATGTTTTGTCTAGCATGATGGAGGGTTAGTGTTTAAAGATTAAATCATCTCTATAGTGATCTCCATTGACATTCAACACTCAATATTTCACAAATAGGCTCATACTAGCAAAACACAAAAATCTAGAAAGTTTTAGGTCTCTGTGACTAGTTTAAACAATAGTGGCAGAAGTAGACAACAACATCAGACCCTAAAGTGCCTTGTTTTTGGTGATCCTGTCCTTTCATTGAATAAAAGCCATATTCTGATTTACAACACTATCCCAATCCTGCATAGCTAGTTTTATACCTTGTATCAGCCATCTCAGTCAGTTTCCAGATAAGTTATATTTTCTCCTTATTTATTGTTATTTTTAGAAAGGTAAAAAAAGGTAGATAAATTATACAAATTAGGACTATAATTATTGTAATATTCTTTACTAATTTATCAATCTAGACCTTTATCTAAAATAGGAATAAACTCCATTATTCCTAAAATAGTTAAATCATTTAGTGAACTCGACTTACTTCGTTTGCATATAAAAACCGTATAAACCCTAGGGAAAAAATTTTACTAATTTTTCTAATATTTTTTTTATTTTTCTTTTGAAATTAAATCATAAATTCACATTTAATTTTTAAAATTCACTATATTAATTTTTAAAATATATATATATATATATATATATATATATATATATATATAATATATATATATTTCAAACCCTACCTGAATATACTAGGTCCCTTTGCATCTTGAGGTATCACCTTATATCTAAATCAGATTTCACATAAAAATCAAAAATGGATCTCAGTTATTTCAAAACATTTTTTGCAAACAATAAGGAGTCCATACTCGGTCCTATCATGCATATGAATGATGAAGTTTACTATATGTTAATGCAAATCTTAATTCTTTCCATTTCATGCTTACTTTTTATAATATGGGATGATATGAATAAATTTATTTCTAAACATGTTAAGATACCTCTTGTCGTACCTTCCTTGGAACCTATATCCCATGCCGAGTCATGTTGCATGGTCCATTTTACTCTTCCCTAGGTCACTACCCATCGCTAAAGAGTCCAGTTGACACCCTTTATCCCTCCACCACCTTGACCTATCAATTATCTTCACTCTCCTCCTCTGGCTACTAATAATCCTATACAACTAGTAGATAATGTAGTTAGAGTTATTACTCGACATGCCACCATGCCTCACCCACCTAGTCATAAACCCTATAACCCTCCTATTCCTTCCTATCCTAGGTCTAACCCACCTGCATAGGTAGATCTACATAGGGCATATGACATTTTTGATCAATTGAGAAACACACCAACTAAGACTTCAATGTTAGAACTGCTCAAAAAAGTAAATGTGTTTAAGGACATTCTTTATCAAGGACTCACTTAGAATTATATGCCTATCAATTCAGAGCCTTCTTATTTTGCATCAGTGATCAACACATTAAAAAATATGGAATATGTTATTTCTTTTGATCATGAGGACATGCCTTCTTAGATAGTTATTGATCAAAATTTATCATTATTCATACAAGCTCAAGTCAAAACTAGTGCAGTTAAGATATTTCTAGTTGATAGTGGTTTTGGACTTAATATATGTAATATTACATTTTTGCAAACCATGTGAGTAGATATGGCATCCATAAAAAATTCATATAAGAACATTAAAGGGTTTGATGATATACCATGACAAATATTAGGCACCATTACTTTGGATGTCATGGTAGGGCCCAAAACCCACTCTACATAGTTTCAAGTCATGCCAAGTCCTCTTCATTATAACCTTTGACTTGGATGACCTTGGATACATGTTATGGAGGTAGTTCCTTCTAGTCTTCATTGATGTGTCAAGTTTATCCATAAAATATACCTATACACATGTCCAATATATAACCAACCATTCAGATATTGTAGCATTATAAAGTCATCTTCAACTATTTCACCAGATGGGACACCTCACATAACAATTCAAGCACCACCTCATGACATTTTGATTGACTAGTTACATACATATGAGATAGGAGAGACTAATATATCTCACACTCTCCACTTATAGTTGTTTCCTCAGCTCTGGATGCTCAGCTAATTGTAGTAGCTTCAACCATTCTAGCTACTCCAGCAGTCATAATTCCTACACCTATTACAATTAGACAATTATCGATAGTAATTTCAGTAGTCCCATTCGATTCTATAGATACATATCCTCAAGTAGTTATAGTTACTCCATCAGTTATAGATACTCTCATAGCACTATCATCTTCTACTACTATAGTTGATGAGACTCTCATATCACAGTTACCCCTTGTGGTAAATTCTAACTTACCATGTGTGCATGATTTTGATACAAATTCCCAAGCTACTTTAGATGATGATATGACACCCACACTCACAGATGACTATTTGTGTGGATTGAGCTTTACACCAAACAGCCCAAAAAAGTATTGAGATTACTCTAGAGCCCTCATCACACATCTTACATCACTCTTATCATCTTGTACTACATTTTTAGGATATACTACATATTTGTGGCCAAAGACATATCACTTGGCACATATCATTCACATGGTTACCTCTATAGATATAGATCTAGTCATTTAGATTTAGGTAGGCAATACACAATATCAACCATAGATTATGCTACATATGTTACTTGATCATGGATTAATCACATTACATATAATACGACATAGATCTATTATCAGCTTATCACAATAAGATGATCTCCCATTTTTTCTCTTTCATAGAATCATAGGCCATGACATATACTCATGTACAACTTTATAGCAAAGATTAGATAAATTACAAGTTCAAGGTACTATTTAGATTATATCACCATCAGCACTAATTTCACCACTTCCATAGAGGTCATCCAATACTAGAGATAGATGACCCAAAGAAGAACTAACATCTTCACCACCAGAACAACCCTCAATTTGCTTTTGGTGCGATGACACCACTATGAATGATATATCTTCAACTACACAAAGAGTACATATCTTACTAACACCTGAAGAGATAACCACCATGTATATAGATCCTACAATATATTGTGATAATTATGATGATGATATCAAGGCATTTAATGATGGATGTGATCCCTTCCTCCATCCTCATCCCTAGTGGGCTCCATCCTTGAACCCTTTACCCCCTCCAGCTTAGTCTTTTACATCATTGTGTACATAATTTACTCATTTACTTGTACATAGTTTCCTTATGATTACTTGTACATAACTTCCTTATGATTACTTGTATATAGATTATTTCAAAAAAAAAACATTCAAATAAAATAAAAACACTAAAAACATTTCAACTGTATGCATCATCCATACTTTATATTTCTACTACCATGCTAGACTTACATTTTGTTATTTTATGCTATTATTTATTTCTTATCTGCATTACCATGCTTCACTTGATCATATTTGAGTGTGTGCAGTGACACCTAAATCCTTGATTGCTTCACTCTAACCATTGAGGGGGCATCATACTTCTACATTTGAGACATACATTGACATATTTACCCACCAAGGGCATCTTCTACATGACTACACAATCTAGGTTATGTCATTCCTACACCACACACTCTAGGTATCATGATGATGTACATTACTCCATAGATTACATATATTATTCTATCAACATACACTAGTATATAGCACTTGCATATTTATTAGCACCTCCCTAGTCTTGTACTACATGTTTTGTATGCTTTCACTTCTTGCTTTGATTAGTTAGATGCAATAGTATTTCCTGCTCTTACATGCTTTTCTTTTTTACTTTAAGTAACCAGATGTGATTGCATTTCTCAGTTCCTATTTTTTCTCTTGTGTGTGCCTTAGGACATTTATCAATGTCCTTTGCTTGTACTCTTGTATGTGCTCGTGGCCCTTGTGTCAATCTTCCTTATTTATAATTATATGTGTATGTGGAAATTTTAACATGCCTTGTAAGCTTGCTTTCCTATTTTGAGTGACATATGCCCATGTCCCTTATTTGCTTGGCCCCTTGGCCACTTTTGTATGTTTCTTGCTTCTTGCCTTGCATACTTGTTTGTTTATTTGACTTTCTATTATTTTCAATGCCATGATCCACATCATGCATTATTTGGCTTTATTGTATGCCATGATGGATATCATGCTCCATCCCTCCTTGAAAACTAACAACTAAAAAATAACTAGATTTCTACTTTCAATTCAATATACTGCACATGCTATTACATTTTTACATCTATCTAGGCATACCCCTATTAATCTAATAATCTCTAATACAAACTATGCTATATCTTGAGACATCTTTTTGATTATCATTGTTATATCATGTGTTTCATAGCATAACACACTTATAAGGCTCTTTCTTCTGAGGGTAGTCATTATAGGGTTTTCATTCCTACCCTCAGAAGAGGGGTCAATAATCAGGGGTTTTGTCACAGAGATTAAAGCCTTCTACCAGTCAAAAATCAATTTTTAGAACACTCAAAATAGCATTCAAAATTCAAACCAAATAGAAAAAACCAAAAAGATAGTGACAAATATAGAACAATGATCATAAATAATAAAGGACAAGAATACCATACTTAGACTACAATGTCAGATAACAAACTATCCTATTTTTGATGCTCCTATCCAAACAATAAAAATTTTGATTTTCTAAAAATAGATAGAAAGGTAAGGTCAATTATAGTTTTGTCAACTATAGTTTAGTTCAGATTGGGTAGTTTCAGTATAGTTTTACTTAGAGTATCCAAATAGAGGGGGCATCATGCATGGCATGATGGCTCTCACTTCCAATTTTAGATTGGGTAGTTGGTACAACTTCCAAATCAGAATCCATGTTATAGACACCAATGATTAGGGGTAATGTGCACAACATATTTTCATACTTTTCTATTCAGTTCATTGTATTACCTAGGTATTCTCACTAGTTATGTGCCTTATTCCATCTATAGGTGGTTGGCATCATTTTAGAGTGGCTTCCATATACACTTAGTTCTTATTTTTAGAGTGGCTTTCATATAAGCCTAATTTCCACCTTTTGGAGTGGCCAAGATTGGCCTAGTTCTCAATACATATTCAACTACCCATGACACATTGTTAGATTATACAGAATTCATGGGATTCATGATCCATCTCATACAACATACATTCATACTGGTATCAGTTTATAGCTTCACTTAGTGGGCAATGATGGAGCCAAAGGACTAGCTAGCCTTTGTATTCTTGAGCCACCTACTCAGAGGGATTGGACACACAATTTAAACATTGATTAACACATGCATGATCACATAGCTTCACTTAGTGGGTGATGATGGAGCCAAAGGGCCAGCCTTTATATTTTTGAGCCACCCTTAGGGAATTGAGCACTCAAATTTGTTTGTGATATTACTCTTAGTATAGCACATACCTAGTATCACTCAACATCACAACATATTTTGTATTGGTTCACGTACTCGATGAGGTGTATTCATTCCTTTCTCTTCCTTTCTCTCTTACTCAACTTTTGTAGA
Organism: Torreya grandis; assembly: GCA_037957365.1. Lineage (NCBI taxonomy): Eukaryota > Viridiplantae > Streptophyta > Pinopsida > Cupressales > Taxaceae > Torreya > Torreya grandis. The sequence continues at coordinate 2,110,292 of JARHVA010000625.1, forward strand.
TTCTTATTTTAGATATATCAAGTCTAGTAAGAACTAATCTACTCTTTGTTTTCTATTCTAGATGTACACTTCACAATGTGCTCTCTCTATGCACACTCAACATTACACATCTTCATTGACTTCACCCTTACAGGTAAGTTCAAGTATGCTTTATACTTTTCATTTAGGATACTTTTCATTTATCTTAGTATTTTTTTTTGTTGCATCACTAAAATAAAGGGGGGCCAAATGTAGTCATATAAAATGTCCAAATTGGTAGTTTGAGTGTGGCTTGTGACACCCTATCCATAGGTCCTTTTTGCATGCTCTTGTGACCCTTCTAAACACCTTTTTTCTCATTTCTAATCATTTTTAGCCTTTCAAATGATGATTCCACCTTAGCCAAACTACTTTCCCCTTGCCAATCCTAATCCCCTAGGTCCTGATCCTGTAGGATAGAAGCACCATACTTGGACTATAATTCTAGACCCTAGGGTGTCTCATTTTTGGTGTTCTTATCCCTTTATAATTTGAGCCTCAATGATCATTTTCACCTGAGTCTTATCATTCATTATGTCGGCCTAGAATGAACACATCTAACCCATGACTAATGGTTTCTTATAAAAATCTATCCAAAGCTCATTTACAATAGGGGGTGACAAATCTTACAAAACAAGCAAGAATACAAACAAATCACTAAGGTAAACTTCCCTATTCTTTGCATATAGTCACCAAACATAGTTGTAAAATTATTCAAACCCTCATAATAGTCCCTAGCCACCTCAAGCACTCTTGATTTGGCATTTTTGCATCTATATCACACTATTTCAAAAGGCACATTAGGTGGGAGAACTACATATGGCTTGATTCCTCTTCAGAGTATTGGTATGTAGGTAGTGTGCCCACATAAGGGGTGTGGATTACACATTTAGTGCATCTTACACACTAACCCCCCCATTTCTCAAGTGATTCAAAGATTGTTTTATCAATCATGATGGAGGGTTAACTTTTGAATATTACAGCATCTCTATAACAAGCTCTATCAACATTCAACACTCAATATTTCATAGGTAGGATCATATTAACATAGCACAAAAATCTAAAAAGATTTAGGTCTTTATGACTAGTTTGGACAACAGTGGTATAAGTGGACAATAGTGCCAAACCCCAAAGTGTCTTCTCTTCAGCAGTATTATCCTTTCATCGAACAAAAGCTAGATTTTAATTTGTGACACTATCCTAGTCTTGCACAGCTAGTTTTAGACCCTATATCACCTATCTCAACCTATTTCTAGATAATTTATATTTTTTTCTTATTTATTTTTATTTTTAGAAAGGTAAAAAAGATAGATAAATTATATAAATCAAGACTGTAATTATTATAATATTCTTTACTGATTTATTAATCCATGCCTTTAGCTAAAATAAGAATAAAACTTCATTAGTCCCAAAATAATTAAATCAATAATAATAAATATAATACAATATACATGGCTCCATAGAGCATGAGTTCTTTGAACTCTAGTATCTATGGTAATCTCAAGTGTAGTCTCTAAATAAGTATTATTGTGGGGAGGGAGAGCATCATCCGAGCACTTTTCCACATCAACTATGGACCATCAATCCCCTACACAATTTCCTATCAAAAAATGGTCCTCCCTTCATGGATTAGTATATAGTGATGGTGTGGGAATCTAGAGAGACAAACTAGTACCTATGTGATGTATGATTTCTAGGAACATGAAGTGTACCATAAAAAAAATTGTTCTGACATGATATCGCACAAGCATGTAAATAATACATATTAAATGACAATGCCTATCTAAACATTACTTTTTCCAAAAGTTTCAATAATTATTCATCTCTAAGATCAGTCAAATTCATACATACCACTTGATCAGATTACCCTAATCTTGCATTGGTAATGCTACTAAGCTAGTGAAGTCTATCTCACAACTTACTTAGAACCAGTAATATAAAATTTAGTTAATATGAATATAACCAATAGATTCATATAGATTACTTCCTACTAATAGGCATAAAATATGTTAAACTCATGAATAATCAAAATGCAAACATTTAGTTTGTCAAATGTATGACTAAATTTACACTATATTATTTATCACATAAACAATAAGCATAACAAGTATAATTTATACCAATTAGGTATAACATATGTTAGACTGCATATTTATATTTTTTGTAAGTAGATACAAATATAGTACATTTTATGACAAACACAAATATCACAGTCCATCATTTTATGTATACCCTACTCAATTTCAAATAACCAATCATAATAATTTCAAAGAATCAAATAACTCATAAACCAAGTTATACCTCGTATAAACATAATATTTCATTTAAACAACTTATTACATTTTTAAGAGATTTTATTCATATGGTTATAGTTTCTTGTCCCTTAGAATCCTATGATTTATTTTAACAAACCATTAAACTATAGATATTGGTATATGACCCAATACACCTATATATGTTATATTATTGTATGTATTTCCTATATATATATATATATATATATATATATATATACCCTTGTACATATTAACTCTATTCATACTATGATTTGCATATAAATACTTAATAATATACAAATATTGTATATAAAGGTTAGCAATCATTTATAATTCTACCCAAAGACTTCAAATGATTTCAACAATTATTATGAGTTCCCTATACACAAAATACATTGACGATCAATTATAATATATTAATATTCCTGAAATATTAATGAATAGATTATTACAGTCAATACTATTTATCTATATTCTGCTCTTATCAAACCAAATCGTCATCATACAAACACTCACATTGTTTATATTACTTTACTATTTTCAAAGGATTTTATATATATCACTCTTTATATATATCATTATTCTTAGAGGTTTTTAAGTATATAACTATATGTATAAATCATTGGTTTTACATATACAGTTCATTGATTCTACTTCAGCATATATAAAGATCATTGATTTTTACATATACACTTAATACACACCAATGAAGGTATTAAATTTCAAATCTCTATTACCACATGTACACTTCGATCTGTTACCATTATATGTTACCACTATGTAATTTACCACATGTACATAAATGTATCACTTTGATCATATCGCTACCACAAATATCATCAGGTGTACATAAATATGATTATCATCATATACATAGATCACTAATTTTTATATATAAATCACTAATTTTATATATAGATTGTTTGATACCATTATATGATACAAATTGTTCATATTTATAGAACCAATACTCATACACAATACTCAATACTTAGATATGAACTAAAACAATACAATAAATATTAGTTAAAATCATAATATATACACTAATATAATAAAAATTAGTATATCATATATTGAATAACATATATTATATATCCAAAAAGTATATCTTGTATATCCTTATCTTATAAGTAGCGAATTATATCAAAACTCTTATCAGATAAGTATATCCTATGAGTTCCTTACTACATATTGAAACACTTATGGGATAAGTATAGCCACTGCTACATATACTTATCAGAACTCTTAACTCATATATATCCTATAATTCGATACATATACTTAATACAATACAATATAAACTTTACTATATATACATTATTATTAAGCTTATATCACTATAATACATAGTGCATTGATTTCTAACACATGGTTTGATCTTCTATTACACAGTATAAATTATAATATAAGAGTCACTATCTTATATTACAGAGCTATTATAATAGTCTCACATCTCACTATTATAGTCTCACAATTCGCTATTATAGTCTCAAAGCTATTATAGTTTAACACAATTTGCTATATGAATCAATTTTCATGAATATATGTCGTTGGTTTTTTTTTTATATTTGTACATCATTGTACCTAGAATTTATGAATCAAGATCAATTCGATACATATACATGTTTCATTGATTCACTATATAACATATATATAGTTTGCTACAAATATAGATTAGTTTATAAATTTGTATAATGTCTCAGTTTGTAAAAATCAGAGTACACTCAGCTCATACACTTATAAAAGGACACAAAATTTTCCATATTTCACAAAATTTAAACTAATATTGCCTACCTCATAAAATCTCCCATTTGGAATCATTCAATTTAGAGGAATCTCCTTCCTTCACTCAACTCTTCCTTCTCCTCTATGCCCCACTATCCTTTCTCCTCTTCTCCAATTTGTCTTCTACTTATCTCTTTCTCTATTCTCTTATCTTTTATGCCATGCCACTCTTCCTTTCTTTTTTCCATTGCATGATTTTTTCCTTTTTTCCATTTTTCTAAAACTTCTAATTTACTAATATTTCTTTCATTTCTTCCTTTCTTATGAATATCCTTCTCTTTAAATCTTGCTCCCTTCTTTTAAAGTTTGCCCTTCACCATTAAATCTTGCCTTTTTATTTTTTTGTGTGTTTTTCTTTTCCACTCTTCTAACTTGTTTTATTTCCCAATTATTTATTTTTATTCATTTTATTTCCTTTTCCTATTTTTTTTATTATAATACAATTACTAATAATAACAAAATTGTTATTCAATACAATTACTTTATTGGTTTTATTTCTTGTATGAGACTTTTCCATTTCTATATTTTTTTAATAACTTAATAATAATAATTAACTCATTAATCATTAAATTTGAATTTACACTATTGATAATGTCCAGGTTTAGTTCATAGGTTAGTCCTAGGACAAAAAAATAATTTTGTTATTAACTTAGTGTAGATAACTGACATCATAACTTGATAACAATATGACTAATATAAGGTCGATGATACTTTTTAGCAGTAATCGATATTTCACACACTATTCACACAAATTTACATTTTCAAAAACATTAATAGTTATGAATATATTAACACAACATAAACGCAATCACACAAGATTAATTTTATATAAGAATTAAATTAGGCTAAAACATAAATAATATGCATAAACAATTATATAAATGTAGATAACATAAAGAACGTACTAATGGTAACAAATCAAATAATGCATATAACATGTACTATTTAATATGGTGTATGCATGGGTTCTTGTTGTTCCTCTATCATCCCCCAACACCTTCATTTATGTCACCCTCTCTGATTATGATCTCCCTTTATCATGCTCTAATGGATGAATCTCTCCTATGTCAAACTCATGACAAGCAGGTAGTTAGTCTATAACATCGTGACATATATAATAAAAGACTATTTTAATAACAATCAATATGAGCAGAAGACCTTCCAAATGAAGATGGCAGTAATGATGATTATTTAAGGTTAGATAGTGATGACCAATTTGGAGGGCAGCCAGTGATGAAAATTATAAGTGATGAACAGACACTAGGGGTAGAACAAACATAGGTTGATGGATGGAGATCTCCATCAGTAGTATCAGAAGTGGTAGCAATGGGTCTGAGTGTACAAGGGAGATGGAGAATAGGAGCACAAGATATAATAAATAATAAGTATCTTAAAGGTAAAGTAAGTATATTTAAAGTAGATTTTGGGGTGATTTTGGGAGAGCAGGGGATAGTAAAAAGGTTAAAACTAGGTAGGGGAAGGAAGAAGAAAATTTTCAAAAATTATACTAGTTTTTCTACCTCACAGTTTGTTTAAGATAATGTGCCTCTTGAAGATTTTTTGGGGATGGAGCAGTTAGATGTGGACATAGGCCTATCTGATGGAGGTTCCTCTCCAAGGAAGTGGGTAATGGAAGTAATAACTAAAATGGTTAGGTTTTTGCAAAGGCATCAGTGTTTTCAAGCTGCATTAATATCTCAAATCCTTTTCATTCATATGGGGCTTTTTGTAAAGAATGTATCCTCAAAAATCAGCATGGCTTGGATCCTATTTTGATTTTTAGAAGCTAGATTATAAAGGAAAATATCTCCAAGGAGGCTAAAGTAATAATAGAGGATTCTAAGGGGCAAATAGAAGCATTTTCTTCTCAATAAAAAACCCTAGAAATAGCATTCTTAGGTGATATTCCTTTGATTTTTTTACTTTCCTCTACTACTTGAAATTTTTAATGTAAAGATTTTAGTGTTAGACATGGAAAGAGGATAGAGATATTTAATTAGTAGATGTGTTAGGAAGTGATCTCCTTAGAAATTATCTCATAATAGTCACAGGGAACCTGGCCTACTTTAAAATTTCCTTCTCTCTTAATGTTGGCAAATGGTTTCTTTTTTATTTAATCTTAGTCCTTGGTAGATAGAGATTTTGTTTGGTCAAATCATACATGGTTTGTTGATAAGAAAGGGGTGTTTTTATGTCCCTGGGATCTTTTTTTTATCTAGTTGCTTTGGTCATCTCCCAAGCCCTGGTTTGAGTCAGATTTTATAATCTCCCCTTAACCATGAAAGATAATGATCTTCTCAAGAAGTTGGTTAAAAATCTGTGAGTTTTTGGTCAAATTAGATGTATCCATTGAGGCTAATATAAGCTATGTCAAGGTGTGTGTATTGAAATATTTAGCCAAACCTCTGCATCATTTTATTTAGATTTCATCCTCCCTTAGTGTATGGACCCAATTTTTGAACTTTTAAGGTCTTCCCTTCCAATGTTTTAAATTTAATTAGTTTGATCATAAGATTGCCTCTTATCTTGAGAAGAGTTTTAAATGATCTCATACAATGCTCTTGAAGAAATGGGTCAAAAATATTAGTTTTTCAAATCAATATTTAGTTCACAGAATGTAATTCTCATCAAAATCCATTTCCATTAAGATTTTATCTACAACAGTCTTTCAGGAGACTCAAGATAGCCCTTAAAAGGGTGAGGTTTTGGTGAAAATAGTAGATTAGATCGATATGGAGGTAGGGGAGCCTTCTTCTTCCTTTTTGGAAAGTAAAATTATCATTATAAATTATGGGCTAGATGATGTTAACAACATTCCACCTATAGTAGATTATTTACAATAGAAGGAAGCCTTAGCAAAGATTGGTGAAGATCTAGATGAAGAAGAAGAAGAGCTGGTCAGTGGAGCAATTTTATCTATTGCACATCAGCCTAATTATCTGGAGACTCCTGATTATGGAAAGAAAAGGAAAAGAGGTAGGAAATCAGAAGCAAAAAGGCTACAACTAGATGCTATGAACTCCATAAATGGTGGTATGTAATAAACAATGAAATCTTTACTTTCTAGCAAGGACAGACGGTGGTTGGCAGTGAAAGGTTGATTCAATAGTTGGGCTTTCAAACATTTTGCTGAGAAGTTCTAATTTTAGCCTTTCAATGTTTTCATTTATCTCAAATTTTTTGTTAGGTTTAGAGTTTTTAGCTTTGATTTATCCTTATTTTTATTGAGGTTTTTCTAAATGTTTTATGTCTGATTTAAACCTTAGTTTAATATTTGTCTTTCAAGTGATAGCAGTTGATTTGGTTTAATATTTCATGGGGACTGGGCCCCTAGTTTGTGCCCCAGAACCGATTATAGTTCCAGTCAAAAACTAAAATCAATTCAAAAAAAAATAATCAACATGATCATGATGTAAAAATTAGACAATACATATAACTCATAGCAATGAAATCATGAAATCAAAGCAACATACAACTGTCCTACAACAACATATGACTTATAGCTTAATCAAATAATAATCAAATCAAATTTCCAACCATAGAAATCCATAGATAATCAAGTAATAAGCTTAGTAAGGAATCAGTATGTAATATTTTGACTTATTTTTACTTTCTAAAAATAGTAATAAATATGCATAAATAGAGACTTATCTAAAAAATGACTATTGTAGAAGATCTGAGTTCTGAAAATTGGGTTCTTGATAGGTCTGATTGTCATTAATATGGTCCTTGGGTCTGATTCTTCATTGGATAGTAGTGCCCCACCTAGATATTAGCGTCATGTTGTTCGAGTGTCCTAAAAATGGAGTTAATGTCCTCTTTGTAGGATTATTCCTATTTTTTAGGATCACCTACTCCTATGTTTTTAGGTTCTATTCTTGTGCACATAAAATTTGGAACTCTATATTGTGCCTAAAAATTCTGATTTGGTGTGCAAAACTTAATCTTCCTTGCAAGTATGACATGAGCTAAAAATGTGTGCTCATTAGTAGGATAGGCTAGACATCCTCAACACCTTATTTTGAAGAGAGTTTCCTACATATCAATACTCTGAGGAGGGATGAATCCCAATGTAGATCTCCCACCTAATGATTGGTGAAAGTGCAACTGAATACTAGAATGAGATTGGTCTTGAATGCCTTGAGTGTGCTTGAGATTGAAAATATTTTAAATATAGTCTTAGGGCATATGTATATGGTAGTATGCATAAGTATGGTAGAATAGGGATTTAATACCTTAATTTTTCTCAACTTATATGAATAAGTTTTTTGCATCTATTTTCCATCTAGTGAATAGAGGTTAAATAGTCTTGTGTTTATAGAGATATGTAGCTTGTGGGGATAACAAAATGTATTTAGGCCAACTTTAGGAAGGGCACATATTTTAAAATATATCTTTTTGGGAGAGTTATGGCAAGGAAAACTAGCACCAAATTGGGGACACTGATATCATATGGCTATAGTGTCCTTAGTGTAGCGCTAGTGTCTAGATGGCAGATTGTTGGGCACACTAGGTTGGGATCTGGGAAAGCTATTTTGGGATTGTGTTTGAGTTAACAAAAGATGTATGTGGTCTGAACAATAGCTAAAAAAGTATGATAAATTCTCTGTGATAGGTTTAGGGCTGACCTAGGAATAATATATCTTAGGCAACACTCTTAGCATCCAAATACCACTTTTAGGTGAGTAAATTGGCCCCTCCTTTATGATAGAAATGCAACAAAGCAAAATGACTACTATAAAAGAAAAAGAAGTGTACCTAGACTTACCTGAAAGGTGAAGACCATGTAGCTGAGTCTAAGTATGTGAATTTAGGTCTACAATATGAAACATGATCCAAAATAATGACCTACAATAAAACATGCAAAAATTAGTCCCTTATGAGATTACCAAAAGCAAAAGACTATATTGAATAAATTAACTAAATAGAGTTGATTAAAGAGATAGGAAAGAGGAAAGGAACAAATACACCTAATTGGGTATATGAACTAATGCATGAACCTAGTGACATCATGTGTGTGTGTGCATAGTATTCAAATCATTTAATAGCTTGGACTACGTTGATAGCTTTCTCAATCCTCATATGTGGGTGGCTCAAGAACTCAATCCAATTTCTACTCCATCATTGCCCACCCCTGCTCGATGGATCATGATCTATGAATAGCTTGGATAAAACTATAAGTGGGTCTAACCCTCTCATGTGGGTGGCTTAAAAACTCAATTAGGCTATGACTCCATCATTTCCCACCCATGTAAAGTAGATGCATCTAAAACTTAAATATGTAAAGTGTTGAAATTATCTAACTAGGTATATATAATTCTGTATGTTAGCTTTGTGGCCATTCAAGTACATTAGACATATCTAAGCCACTCAAGAATACCAACCACTATAAATGGAGTAAGGCATGAACTAGTGAAAACCTAGAATATGATAGCAAGTGTATATAACATAGATAATGACATGGAGTTTGCCATTCCATCTAATCAACATGTGTGTAACTGAGCATATGGAAACTATGTATCATGCACATACCCCCAATCTGATATCTAAGTATATTGATTCTGGACTAAGTATGTAATAATTATATCTATGTATTTGAATTAAAGGTGAGAGTGATCATGTCATGCATGATGCCCCCAATTTGAGTAACCAGTATGAATCTAAGCTAAAATGAGTGTATCTAAGCAAAATCTAAGCACAACTATCAAACTTGTGACTATATCTACACAAATATGTATTATACTTGATGTCCTATTCTAGTTAATCTAGACTACCCTAAAGTTGGGGCTACTAGATAATATATCCATGTGGTGTTATTGTCCCAATCTAGGTGCTAATGTTTTTTTGGTCTAAAATTTGGATGACTGAACTGATTTTTGAATCCCTTTTTTTGTGTTTGACCTATGTCTAATTTCTTAAATGCAGCCGGTGTGCTAAAAAATAGTTTTTTAATATAAATGTAGGATCTTGATCTCTGTGACAAACCCCTATGAATGCCCCCTCTTTTGAGATTAGTTGTGGAAACTATGTAATAATTGTCCTTAAAATAAGTAGCTCTACAAAATGTGTTAGGCAGAGCATATATGTGATAACTACATGATATTTCAATACAATATGCAAAGATAACATCATAAGGGTGTCAAGATAGATGTAATTAATTTGTATAATAGAAAATCTAAGTAGCTACCTAGGGGTATGGGGCATGATGTACATCATGGCACCCAAGTAGGAAGGGTATATGCATGAGGTGCATCATGGCATCAAAAATTGATGTGTGTAACAATCAAAGACAAGTGTAATGGTGAAGACGCATACATACAAAAACACATGAAGCACATAAAAGTAGGCCAAGGGCCATAATAAAAGGGACATGGGCATATGTCACTAAATCTAAGAATGGAATACATACAAGGACATGTTTAAATGTCCACATATGTAAGCAATAAACAATTTGTATTAGAGCCACATAGAAGGACATGTTCAAATGTCTACATAAATAATTAGGAAAGCACACACAAGGGACATGAGCACATGTCCAAGGCATGCATATATAGAATTGGTGTATAGCCAAAGAATAATGACATATTCAAATTCCCTCAAAATGGAAGAAGCATAGGAAAAACAATCAAGTTTAAACTAGGAAAGCTAGAAATGAAAGCATGTATAATTATTTAGGACAAATCTGTGTGAATGCTAGGATGTATATATGTTGAGTATAAACTAGTTATAACCGGCAAAAAATATGAGAAATGAGTATAAATGATCAATATCAAGATATATCAATGCATAAATTAGAATGTATAGAATGTAAGGATAGAACATAGTAGTATAAACTGTGTATGAGATGCCCCTGAGTGGGTAGATGTATCAAATGAATAAAATTGGATCAGTTTAAATGCCCCCAATGGGTAGATGATAACAGGTTTGGATTAGTGTAATGGATTGGGGTCCTATATTTAATCTATAAGCTCTCGATAAGAACAAGTGAATCATCTATGTATGATAAAATTGACTATACTAAGATAGCTAGCATATGTAATATTTAGTAAGTAAAAGAAATGTAAACATAGAAATGCATACAATCTGTAAATTTTGTATTTTCTGAATAATATTTGAATGTTTTTGTATTTTCTAGATATAAGGTATGTACAAGCAAATGAAAATAAACTATGTACAAGGAGGGAGAAAGAAGGAAGTATGTACAAAATGGTAGGAACCATACTAACCAATGAGTCTCATGAGAGACTCAATATCACTGTGACCTATGTCAAAAATAGGAACGATGATCTCTCATTCAGTGTGAATGTTATGTTCTAGTTAAATGTTGTTGTAGTAGGAATCTAAGTATTATTCATCATCTAAAATATAATATTGTTCAACATCAGAATCGTAATAATCTAGAATGCTAGAGGGAATTACCTCATACTATGGAGTTGACATTTTTGAATTATGATCTATAATATTGATTATGATTTTACCATTGGAAATTGTGCTTATTATAGACATATGGTGTTGTGGAGGCTCTTTTGCTAGAAAGCCATGTTTGAGAATGTTTGTTGGCTTAGTATGATTTTAACTTTACAACTTAAGTTCTAGCTCTTTTTATAACGTCTTGTGTATCTAGATGTTTTGCCTTGATAAACTATATTTGTGAATGATTTACCATATGATGTTCAATAAATCCCAAACCCTGTTGACCAATATTATTAACTACTAGAATAGGAGAAGTGATGCCTTGGGCCTATTTGCCCAAACCTTGACCATGATAATCAAATTATTGTAGATATTTGTGACCAAAATCATACCATTTTAAAAGTTGAACCTCATTTTGTAGAGGCAGGTTTGCTTGCTTTACCTATGATTATTGTATTATTTCTTGCTTTGATTATGTTTTATGAATCTTTTGTTATTTTGAGTTATGCTTTAGAAGCCATTTTTGTATTGTTTTTGAAATTGACCCTTTTTAAATTTGTATGTGTCATTGTATGTTGTTTAGATGAAGTTTCACTATATGAGTCATATGTATTCATTATCTATTTTATTTTCCTTTTCAATGTTAAACATGAATCAGTGTGGTGCCCATGCATTATATGATATGCACAATAATATATGTATCTCCTTACCAGGTGTAGAGGGGGTAGGTGATCAACTTATATTTAATCATTTCCCTTAGTATCTAACTTGAACTCTTATTTGACCTTTGAATGATTTTTGAATCACTAGTTGTAGATGTACTTTATTGTGATTTATGATTTGGATATGTAACATTGTTTGCCACAAATTGACTAGGTGAAGATGCATATACATGATTTACACTATTGTGCCCTAGAGGCTTTTGTCTTGTAAATTGATTTTTCAATGTTTTAATATTTTCATGTAATAGCTGATTCTGATTCTTTAAACCTGCCATTATCTTGCTCATACTAATAATTTGATCACATAAAGTCTCACAAGTGCAAACCCTAGTTGTTTCTAGTTGAACATGTAAGCACACACCCTATAGGGAAGAGGTGTGAATAGTTGAGAATGTGGAATAATTGGTATAGGCTACTTCATCTCATGGAGGAATGATAGCATGGACCTGGTTAGAGTGAAAGTATTTATCACCCTCATCATAATGAAGAGGAGAAAGAGATTATTTCCTCTACATAAGATATGACATTGAAACTTGAAACATGGTTGTTAGCTTATGTGCTAAATGTTCTATGTGTGTATGGTATTACTTATTAATTGAATTCCACATAGGATAAAGATAACATTCTATGAAATATAACATATATTTTAATTGATATAAAGCATCATCTATACATGTGTTTATGTCTTTTATGAGTTCATTCTGAATTAAAGGGAATAAGCATGTAAATTAAAGTATTAATTTTACAACATAAAGTGATTAATTTATTCTATCATTATGATCATGATTATATGAAATATAAATAAGAATATATATGGAAATAAATCTGATATTTTGGAACTAAATTTTGAGTTTGAATAAAAAAGATAAGAACCCTAAGTGTGTCTAGGGTTAGAGTTTTGTTGAATTACAATTGCTTTGCAACAAATTTAATATATATTCAAATAAATTGAAACCCTAATATGAAATTTATTTAATTATCTAGGTTGTCTAAAAAAATCAAAAAATCAAAAGTATGCAACCCTGATTTATTGCACAAAAATTTAGATTAATGTAAACTAGGCTTGAAGCAATATTTGAAGTAAGTAGGATTCACCAAATGATTCAGCCTTTTGGGGTTTTTTTAAATGTAAATCCTAAGTTAGATTAAAGGTCTGAGTTGTCTAAATTAGTTAAATAATATTCAATAATTAACCACTAATTTTTTATGGATCTTGACTTCTTTTGACTTTATAAAAATAGTAATGTTGACCAAATCTAATTTTAGGTCAAATTTGGGCACCCCTAGGTAAAAAATTGACTTTTAGGTGTTTTAGGGGTCTAATATAAATGTCACAAGGTGTTTTATAGGTTAATTGATGTCATTTAATGTTTTACTAGCCTTGGTCCTTAGTCATTTTGGGTCATTTTAAGGTCAAAAAAGGTGCATTTAATGACTTGTATAGATTTCTTAGGAAGTGTGAAGATTCTAAAAAATAATTTCATGTAACATGTGTTCTAAGAGCTCTTAATCAACTATCAAAATTAAAACGTGGTAGGTCCTTCAAAGGAAAGGGTAGTTTTCTTGGACAAAAAGTGAGTTTGGCACTTGTATGGCCTATGGGGAAGTGTGCCACATGGGATAAGATCATAGTATGTCTCTTCAACTTCCCTAAGCTCAAATCCATGTTTTAAGTGCTTTGTAAGTGCCATTTTTGGCCCAAAACTATTATGCTCCTTTTTCACCCTTCTTGGCAAGCAAAAGCAGTCTTAGGTTTGTACTTAGTATGGTCAGTATGAGAGGCTTTAGGAAAAATTATCTTAGGAGTATATTCTACACTCATTAAAACTCTATTTGATGTTTGGTTATAGAGGAGTGGTGGCCTGAGCTTTATGAACCATTCCTAAGAAGTTGACCTTTCAAAAATGCTTGCTAATTTGTGTACCCTGTAGGTTTCATCTTTGTTTGAGCAAGTCTATATGAACTAATTTTTGAATTTTATTATAGATGATGTTAGTTTCCTTATCTGATGTTACCCATGTTTTTTTTATGTTTCAAGTTGATTTGATGAGCAAATCATCTCAGGTCTTCAGGTTGGTCTCATATGAGATGACAGACAGGTTTCCACCATTTTCTAGATTTTCATTCTTGTTAATGACTTTAGGGGGTTGTGTTAGTGTCATTTATATGTTTTCAAGGATAATTTAACCCCCCTTTCACCTTTCATCCTCTTTCTCCAAGCAATGTTTCATGGTTTACAGTCATACACTATACATACACAATCTACCATGACAGTGTTCACCTACAAGTGTCTATAAGGAAGAATAAAGTTGGAATAAATGTTTTGAAATTTTTCTAAAATTCTTCATGATGGTGATAATCCATGTGGATAATTATAGAAAATCTTAGGTTTGTTCATGAGTCAAAATACAACATTCACTGCCTATAATTTGGTTTGTTGCCTCCATACCACACAAGGTGCAGGTACAGGTTGTCCTCATAAAGAATATCATTATTGAGAGAGGTGTCTGAGCTGACGAAAGTATTAATAATGAGGAAATTCTATTTGGAACCTTTGGATAGGGCATAAAGCATCATTTAATCTCACAATTATGCATACTATTTGAGGGATCTTTACTGCCTCTACTTTAAAATACCCACCTACTTGTAGGTGCTAACAAAGAGCTGAAAGATCATCATGGAGCATTGAATAAAGTTTTAAAATCCTTCTTAGGATCTTACTAAACTAAAATACTATGTTAGACCTCATTTGAAAGACTAGACTAATAAACAAGTTGAAAATCAACCCCAAGCACAAAATGATAGAATCCAAACCCTTTTTCCCTAAATTAGCAAAATAGAGGTCTAGGGGTATTTTGGAAGGATCATATAACAAGGTTGAAAAAGATTTTAAGGCATCCTAATGGCTTAGTTTTATATCCATATCATAGGATATTACCTCAACAGAGTTTTAAGGTTAGAAATCAAGTGGAAAGAGGTTTTTTGAGGCCTCAAAGTTGCCTCCTAAAACATTGAATTCCTTCATTGATATCTACAGGTTGGACTACTAAGTGACCTTTAGCACTTCAAGGAGAAAACAAGGTAAGATTCCATGTTTAGAAGACCTTATGGTGTGAAATATATCCCAATGAGCTAAAGGTAATCCAAAGAGGAGTTGATTTGAAATGCCTTGAAACCCATTAGCACTTATAGGGGTCTCTTCACTTAAAAGTAGCTACCTACAGTAGTATAAGGTAGTACACGGTCCAATATGGAGGTTTGATATGGAACCACCAAATCATACCTCTATTATGGAACAAGTTTCTTGATCTATGGATCATGTGTATAAGGTTCTAATTCTCTACTCTATCTCCCATAACCATTTATAGGTGTCCTAGTATGGAAATGCTCACCTACAGTTGTAACTAAGCAGACAGTGAGCTAGCAAGTTTTGTTTAAGTGATGTTCTAGGACTTTCAAGGTGAGTGAATGTATAAACACATGTTTTGTTACCTCAAGGATTAAAATATAGTATTTAAACAGCATGACCAGAGTTTAATCAAGGGAAAATCAACGTACATGAATCAAAGAAGCAAGGCATACAGTCAATTGTAATGGTGGTAAGACAGTGAGCAATTTTGGTGAGTAAGAGCATTGGCAGTGTATATGGAGGTGAAAATGGGTCCAAAAAGTGCTAAGTGACCATGGAAAATTTTAATAAATACTTATGCAATGATCCAAATCTAAATTCAAGCTAGGAACATCTAAAGGCGCTCTTCCAAGCAGGACATAGTCAAGGTTATGCTCAGTCTAAGCTAGGCAGAAGTATGAGGAGTATATATCAAGTTTGGAAGGATGATTGAGGACTGGGATTCTTGGAAAAAAAAAATATCCTAATAAAAATTTCTTAATATATATAAGATAGGAGAGGGAGCTCTAAACATAACATACATAGTCCATTGAAAAACTTATGCACACAGTCCATTCCACCAGGGGTATGTTTAGGTTTTGGATAAGTAGAGAGGTATTTTGACCTAACCAAAGGCTCAAATTTTGTGGTGAGAATCTTGAAACTTGGAGAGACTTCTCCAACATTCAACTTGTCTAAGAAAATAGGATAAGTACCCACTATCTTATCTCAGACAAAGGGTACTTCCCTTCAAGCATAAACTGGCAGGTTGAGGAAAGTTTATAAGGGAAGGAGACCAAAAGTTGTTTAGACCATTGAGGAGAGGTATGGAAGGTTTTAAGACACCTAAAACATCATGGAAAACACCTCACAAGAGTAGGGTACCAAGCAAAATGGTCTATATGGCTACGTTTATAATGAACCCTACTAAGCATGTTTAGGCTTAAAGCCCAAATGAGAAGATATTTTCACCTATAGCCTTGGTTGGGAATTATAACTTGTTGAAACATGTTTTTAGGGTTGATACAGAGGTGATAAATCTATTTTTATGTATATTAAATTGTGATAAGTTCATTTTGGGTCTTGAACCAACTCAGGCCTACTAAGCAAGGTTTAGGCCTAGTGCCAAAAAAGGAGATCATTCACACTTTTGGCCTTAGAAAATAATTTTAACATATTTTATTATGTTTAAAGGGTCACCTTAGATGTTTAAGATCCTTAAACTTATAGAGAAAACATCATAACATCTAATGTTGGCTTGAGAACAACATTAGGCCTGTGAAAATTGGAGAAAGGAGCTCGATAGGGCAAGTCTAGATGCTCATATATTTTAGGAGGATTTTCATGGAGGCCAAATTAGTTTGGTAAAGCTATAATAGGTCTTAAAAAACCACTTTGTGTAATTTTTATACAAGTCCAATGTTAGAATTTTATGAACAAACCTTAAGAGGTCAAAATAGGCCTAAACCCTTGCCAGTGACCAGTTTGAGGAAATGAGAGAGATAATGCATAAAAATGGACCAAAATGGCATGAATTATGATTGGATGTTAAATAATACTTATTCAATATTCCTACCATCAAAATTAGTTATATGTATTTATATGAACAGGGTGAAAAATAGGCTTTTCTTGACAGTTTTATGCATTGTGCAGGTTCTAGGAGAATTTTGAAGATGAAACCAAGTTTGAGAGGAATATTAGGAATTTTAATAACTCCTTATGGTCATTTAATTCCAATAAAAAATTCCTAAGTTTCCAGACTAGAGCTCTCATCTCAGCCAATCAAAACTAGCATAGTGAACAAGCTAGTGAGAAGGGTGGAGATCTTCAAGTGAGGTGATTTTAAGGTGTCCCTCATGCTTCTAATTCCATATAGGGTCTTTATAGGGTTAATCCACTCTCTTAAATGGATTTTCATGAGTAATTGATGCCAATTTTGAGGCCAAGTGTGCAAGGTGCATGAAAGAGGAGTTTTCTTAATAGCAAATGATGATGTCTCCTTTCCTGATGTCTAGGCATACAACTAATGCATGGATAGGCATGTTTAAAAGATATCCCTTCCATTAAAATCATTATAACTATCCCTAATCAGTTTTGTGATTTTCAAATAGGTCCAAATCATGAAGGCAATTCTCTAAGCTAGAAAGAGGAGTTTCATGCCACTTTTCATGAGTTTTATGACTTAGATGGACACTTGTGCTTCCTAACCTTACATCATTCATCCCATATCCTCTTATCATGAATTAGTAACTAATTTTATTATCTTGATAAGTGTCCTTGTGACCCTTGGACTTCTTTTTTCTCCTCTCTCTCTCAAGTTCTATAAGAACTAGCCATTTTGGCCATTATAACTTATGTTCCACCTGAGTATGGTGAAGCCCTGCTCATTTTCATACCATTTGATCACTAAGACTACTTATTTTTACCTCTTCATGACTATTCATAATTTTTTTTTACTTAGATGATAAATCTTGTTGGGTGAAGACTATGGATTCTTTAGCATGTGGTCTCATTCTTTCACCCTATTTGCAGTTGGAAAGCTTCTTCTTGCAGGGCATGTGAAGTGTTCTAGGAAATGTCAAAGATTGAGTGAGTTAGTTTTTTCATTAGTTACATTAAATTCCTCTTATCTAGTACTCATATCTTTGCACATTCATCCATAACCTCATAATGTAACATTGATGTGAGAAGATGCAGACTCGAGAAGTGTATATTCAATTTGTCCCTTGATTTCATGTGTAACATACAGTTGGTTTGAAGTCATCATGTTATTTGGTGTATCACCTCCCTTAGAATAGTTTTATTTTAGTTATCTCTCTCCCTTTTCCCTCTAAAATTTTAGGTGTAGTTTCAATATGAAGTGGTACATCAAGGGAGTTAGCCCAATCTAGAGATTCACCTCATCCTTAGGCTACCCACAAGCCTAGAGGTGTTTTCATTATACCACTTGGATGAGGAAAACTTTTCTATCTCCTAAAAGGGTGAAAATCCAAGTCAAAATATTTTTTAACATGCCCAATGGGAATCTTGGTCCAAGAAGTTGAGATATTTTTGGTGTTGTCTCTCAATAATCAGCCTTTAGAGGCATCTATCTAAGCATCAATGGCAACTCTGAAGATACATTAGCTACTCAAGCAACCCAGGTTTCCTTTTGAATATTGTTGGTTACATATTTATTTTTGTTCTTTCTTGAAATGAATTTTCATGGCTAATTCTTGTGTTGAGCACTATTTTACACATGTTGGTGAGACATTTCAAGCTTGTGCCATTCCCTATCAATATGAACAAGTTCTTAATTAGCCTTGGTGTGATTTTTACTAGCCTTTTCCTGAGTTGTATTAGCCCTATAACTAGCCTTGTCATGATTTTTATCAGTCCTACAATCAGCCTTCTCCATATCTTGTATCTCCTAGTCAACCTAGCCACTTCTCAAGCCAATCCATTTCTACCTTTAAACAAACACTTATGGGATATGAGAGGTACCTATTGGAGCTTAATACTTTAAGGGAATGTGGTCAAGAGGTTCCTATTCATCTTATTCATAAGGTGAGATATGCATTAGAGTTGGTCAAAAGAGAATGGGTACCTATTAAGAGAGCCAATTGGTAAAGGCTCACAAGTGAGATGTTTGATGTGAGTGGCCTAGTTTCTTCCAGAGGATAGGCTAAGATTTCATGAAAGGAAACCTCACCATACCTATCATCCTTAATATCCACTTCCCCAAGGTTACTATTAGTCCTATTTGACCCCTACTCATGAGCCTAATCAAGGATATCAAATTCATCTTTTCCCCAATCAATTGGAAGAGAGAGTTGAAAGGAGAAACCTTGTTTTTGAAGACAATCTTGATAGGAAAATTAAGTTGGAGAATATGCATATGCAATATCATATGTTAGTAGAAAAGGAATTGGATTTCAAGTCTTCATTTCCCTCTTACATTGCATCCCCATCTCAAGGAGAGACCTCTAGATATGAGATTCTAAGTTGGAGACAAGGTGGAGAGTCCAAGCCTAAGGAGATTCCAATTTCCTTCAACACTTCATCCACTCCTCAAATTACATCACCACCTCAAGAAAATACTTATAATCCTAAAATCCAAATCTATAGTAATACAGTGGAATCATGGGGAAATAAAGATGATAGAATCATTGTTAAGGAGTGTGAAGTTGAGAATGAAGTTAATCCTTTGCAAGTCCCTCCCACCCTTCCTTAAGAGACCTCTTATCTTCCATGTCAAATTTATTGTACTCCTCCTTCTCATGAAGACTCCTATGAACTTTAAGAAAGACTTTTCCAAGAGAACCTCGCTAAGAAAATTAAAGAGTTAGAGGTAAAGATGAAATTTCTAAGTCAAGGTGTGATGGAAGCTTTAGACCCAAAACAAGATCCTATTCCTAAACACAACCCATCCACCCTTCCTCAAGAGATTCCTCAAGATAAACTAGATGTGAATGAATTTATTTTCAAGTGAAAGGAATAAAATCAATTTGTTTTAGCCCAAGGTATGCCTCCCCTTCCTAAAGAGCTTCCAAAATAATTCCCTACACTAGTTCATCTTGTCCTCATCCCATCACCCTTTGGTTGATGGACCTATGGTATGGGAACCTAAGGATGAGACATTGGTTGAAAATAAAATTAATAACTCTTGCTTGAAGAAAGTTTAGTTCCTTGGCAGCCTCATTGGACTAAGTCACATGACTTCAAGATGCCTAGACTTGGCATCACCAAGAAGGAGAAAGACATGGAATATCTTGCAACCCTTGAGAACCAAAGTCATCTTTTGGTAGTTGATATGCAACTTGAGATCTCTCAAGAGGTCCTAAATGATGAATAAAAGGTGGTCTCTTGTGTTGAAATTTTTTATTGGGTTGATGAGGAGGTATGTTTTCCTTTTGCCAAAGAGGGAGAAATGGTCATTGATTCTTACACTTTGAAAGATACCATGGATGGGCTATGACAAGTTCTTAATTAGCGTTTATATGACCTATTTGAAATCATTTGAGTAGGATATACTCCTCTTCAAATAGGCTATGAACTAATCACAAATAAAGAAGGTAGGCTTGGCACTCAAGTAAGTATGAAAAGGAAAAGCATCCTTTCAAATATGTCTTTTCAAAAAGCATATACATTTCATGATGACATGTTTGAAGTCATCAAGATGGGATATCATCCTTTTAACAAATTAGGAGAAACACATCACCTCTTGAAGGATGGAACAAGCTCCTATTGGCCTCAATCTTCTAAGGAACAAGAAATCAATCCGCTTAAAGTCATGCCTACACAGAAGATGAAAATTGACCATGAAATGAAGAGTGGGTAGCAGTATTAAGTATGTGAAAATGTTCAAGAGGAATATATCTACATTAGAGACCTATTTGAAGATGATCTATTTTAGATCAGGTCAAGTGAAGTGCCCAGGAATACGTTTTATTTAAAAAGCATCCAATTCAAGGGTAAACATGATTGGCACTATGATCCATCTCATCAAGAGGATGACTAAAGAATTTTTCATTTTTATCCTATAAAGGAGGTATGCTTAGTTCCTATTTGTGCATATTAGTTTGCTATCTAATTCCCCTAAGTGCTTTGATCACATGTGTGTGTGTGTCTTGTTAGTTTGTTTGCTTTGCTTTTGTGTGTCCTTACTTTATGTATTTGAGGTAATTAGTTGTCTTGTCTTGATCAAAACCTATGTTCAAATTCCTCTTGTTGTGTCTCAGACTTCAAATGACTCCCTAATCCCAATGGACAGATAAGGCTACTAGTCTAGTTAGTATAACAGGCATACTACCCCTATGAGTCACCAATGTGTTGACCAAATTTGACTTTTAGGTCAAATTAGGGCACCCCTCAGTAAAAAATTGACTTTTAGGTGTTTTATGGGTCTAATATAGATCTCACAAGGTGTTTTATAGGTTAATTGATGTCATTTAATGTTATATTGGCCTTGGTCCTTAGTCTTTTTAGTCATTTTGGGTCATTTTAAGGTCAAAAAAAGTGCATTTTATGACTTGTATAGATTTATTGGGAAGTGTAAATATTCCAAAAGATGATGTCATATGACATGTGTCCTAAGAGGTCTTAATCAACTATCAAAACTAGAAAGTGGCAAGTCCTTCAAAGGAAAAGGTAATTTTCTTGGAAAAAAGGTGAGTTTGGAATTTATACGGCCTATGGAAAAGTGTGCCACATGGGATAAGATCATGGTATGTCTCTTCAGCTTCCCAAGCTCAAATATATATTTGAAGTGCTCTATAAGTGCCATTTTTGGCCCAAAATCATTCTACTACTTTTTCACCCTTTTTGGCAAGCAAAAGCGGTCTTCAAATTTATAATTGGTATGGTTATCATGAGAATTTTTAGGAAAAATTATCTTAGTGGTATATTATACACTCAATTAACTTCTATTTGATGTTTGGTTGTAGAGGAATGGTGGCCTGAGATTTATGAACAATTCCTAAGAAGTTGACCTTTCAAATCTGCTTGCTAATCTTTGTACCCTATAGGTTTTACCTTGGTTTGAAAAATTGTATGTGAACTAATTATTGAGGTTGATTATAGATGATTTTATCTTCCTTCTCATATGTTCCTTGTGCTTTGTTTCATGTTTCAAGTTGATTTTATGAGCAAATCATCTCAGGTTTGCAAATTGGTCTCATATGGGATGACAAACAAGTTTCCATCATTTTCTAGATTTTCATGCTTGTTCATGGCTTCAGTGGGTTGTGTTAGTGTAATTTATATTTTTGAAACCCCCCCTTCACCTTTCATCCTCTTTCTACAAGCAATGTTTCATGGTTTGCAGTCATATACTACACATACACATACACATAGTCTACCATGACAGTGTTCACCTACAGGTGTCTACAAGGAAGAATCAAGTTGTAATAAAGGTTTTTGAATGTTTTTTAAAGTATTAAATATGGTAAACACCCATGAGGATAATTGGAGAACATTATAGGTTTGTTCATGAGTCACAATGCAACATTCACTGCCTATAATTTTGTTTGTTGCCTCCATACCACTCAAGGTGTAGGTACAAGTTATCCTCATGAAGAATCTCATTATTGAGAGAGGTGTTTGATCTGAACAAGGTATTGATAATGAGGAAATCCTATTTTAAAACTTTTTATATGGCACAAACATCATTGAAGCTCACAATTATGCATATTGTTTGAGGACTCTTTACTGCCTCTACTATAAAATACCCACCTACCTGTAGGTGCTAACAGAGAGATAAAAGATCATCATGGAGCATTGAATAAAGTTTTAAAATCCTTCTTGGGATCTTAGTAAGCTAAAATAATATGTCATACCTCATTTTAAATACTAGAGTTCTAAACAAGTTAAGAATCAACCTCAAACACAAAATGATAGAATCCAAGCCCTTTTTCCTTAAATTAGAAAAATAGAGGTCCAAGGGTATTTTGGAAGGATCATGTAACAAGGTTTCAATAGCTTTTAAGGCATCCTAATGGATTTTTTTTGTATCCATATCATAGTAAAATACCTTTATAGATGAATATCATCCTTGAAACCTAGAGAGACTTTTTAAACATTCATCTTATCTGATAAAATAGGGTAATTACTATAAAGGAGATGAGACCAAAAGTTTTTTAGACCTTGAAGAGAGGTATGGAAGGTTGTAAGACACATAAAAAATCATGGAAAACACCTCACAAGAGTAGATAACTAAGCAAGATGGTCTAGATGGCTAAGTTTGTAGTCAGCCCTACTAAGCATGTTTAGGCCTAAAGTCCAAATGAGAGGACATTTTCACCTATATCCTTGGTTAGGAATTATAACTTGTTGAAAAATGTTTTTAGGGTGGATACAGAGGTGATAACAATATTTGTATGCAGAGGAAATCATGATAAGGTCATTTTGGGTCTTGAACCAACTCAACCCTATTAAGCAAGGTTTAGGCCTAGTGCCAAAAAAGGAGGTTATTCACAATTTTGGTCTTATAAAAGTATTTCAACCTATTATATTATGTTTATAATGCTAACTCAGATGTGTAAAATCCTTAACCTTGTAGAGAAACATCAAGAGAGCCACTTTTGGCTTGAGAGCAACATCAGGCCTATGAAAATTGGAGAGAGGAACATAATAGGGCAAGTCTAGATGCTCATATCTTTTAGGAGTATTTTCATGGAGGCCATAGGAGTTTGATAAATTTATAATAGGCCTTGAACAACCAATTTTTGGAATTAATCTGCAACTCTAATGTCAGAATTTTATGAATGAACCTTAAGAGGTCAAAAATGGCCTAAACCCTCCTAAAGCCTTACTAGTGACAAATTTAAGGAAATGAGAGATATAATGAATAAAAATGGACTAAAATTTCATTAATGATGATTTTATATTAAATAGGACTCATTCAAGATCCCTACCATCAAAATTAGTTGTACGAACTTGTATGGATAGGGTGTAAAATATGTTTTTATTGATAGTTTTATGCATTGTGTAGGTTCTAAGAGGAGTATGAAGATGAAAATAAGTTTAGGAGGAATATTAGGACTTTTAATAACTCCATATAGTCATTTAATTCAATGAAAAAACTCCTAAGTGTCCAGACTAGAGCTTTCATCTCAACTAGTCAAAACTGGCATAGTGGACAAGTTAGTGAGAGAAGGGTGGAGATCTTCAAGTGAGGTGATTTTAATGATTCCTTGATCCTTATAAGTAAATGGATGGTATTTAAATGTTTCATCCACTCCATCCCATATATTTTAATGATAAATTGAAGCAAATTTTGAGGCCAAGTGTGCAAGGTGCATGAAAGAGGAGTTTTCTTGATAGCAGATGATGATGGCTCCTTTCTAGTCTAATCCCATATCCTCTTTTAATGCATAATTAACTAATTTTATCATCTTAAAAAGTGTATTTATTACCCTTGGAATTTTATTTTCTCCTCTCTCTCTCAAGTTCTATAAGAACTGGACATTTTAGCCATTATAAGTTATGTTCCACCTAAGTATGGCAAAGCCCTACTCATTTCCATACCTTTTGATCAATAATACCACTGAGTTTTACCTATTAATGACTATTCATAAGTGTGTTTTACTTGGATAACGAATCTTTCTTGGTGAAGACTATGGATTCCTTAGCATGTGGTCTCATTCTTTCACCTTATTTGCAGTTAGAAATCTTCTTCTTACAATGCATGTGAAGTATTCTAGTAAATGTCAAGGATTGATTGAGTTATTATTTTAGTTAGTGCCATTCAAGGCCTCTTTTTTAGTCCTCCTAGATTTTTCACATTCATCCATAACCTCATAATGTAACATTGATGTGAGAAGATGCAGATTGGAGAAGTGTATGTTCAATTTGTCCCTTGATTTCATATGTAACATGTAGCTAGTTAGAATTCATAATATTATTTGGTGTATCACCTCCATTGGAATATTTTGCTTTCAGTTATCTCTCTCCCTTCACCCCCCAAATTTTAGGTGTAGTTGCAATCTAAAGTGGTACATCAAGGGAGCTAGCCCAATCTAGAGATTCACCTCATCCTTAGGCTACGCACAAGTCTAGAGGTGTTTTCATTGTGAAACTTAGATGAGGATATCTTTTCATCTCCTTAAAGGGTTAAAATACAAGTGAAAACAAGTATTAAATATTCATAAATATATATTTATCTATAAAATTATTGTCATAGAAGATCTAGGTTCTACAAAGTGGGTTCTGGACATGTTTGAGTGTCATTAATAGGGTCCCTAGGTCTGATTATTCACTGGTCAATATCACCCTACCTAGATAGTAGCACCATATTGCTCTAATGTCTATAAAATTACACTAATGTCCTCTTTACATAACTATTCCTATTTTATGGGAGCTCTTATGCTTGTGTTTTTGGGTTTTGTTCTTACATGCATAAAATTTAGAACTCTACATTGTGCTGAGAAAAATTGAATTGGTGTGCAAACCCTAATCTTCCTTGTAAGTATGGAATGAGATAAAAATATGTGTTCCCTATTATGATAGGCTATACATACTCAACACCCCTTTGTGAAGATATTTGCCTACTTACCAATAATTTGAGGAGGGATCATGCTTGATGTAGTTCTCCCACCTAGTGCTTGGTGTAAGTGCAAGTGAATGCTAGAATGAGAGTGGTATTGAATTCTTTGAGTGAATTTAAGATAGAAAATGTTTGAAATATAGGATTAGGGTATTTTTATATGGTATTATGTATAATTATGTCTGAATAGGGATTAAATACCTTAATTTTGCTCAACTTATTTCTTATTTGAATAAGCTTTTTGCATCTATTTTCCATTTAATGAATAAAGGTCAAAGAGTCTTGTATTTATAGAGATATGTAGTTTTTGTAGATAATAAAATGTACTTAGGCTGACCTTAAGAGGGGAACACATTTGAAAATATATCCATTTGGGAGAGTTAGGTCAAAGGACACTTAGTGCTAAGTTTGGGACACTAGCACCATTGGGGTCTAGTGTCATTAATGTGGCACTAGTGTCCAACTGATAGACTATTGGGCACACTAGGTTGGGATATAGGAAATCTATTATGGGACTATGTTTTAGCTGATAGAAGATGTTTGTAGTCTACAAAATGGCTAAAAAAGTGTGATAAAGGCTCTAGTATAGGTCTAGGGCTAACCTAGGAATATGCCATCTCAAGCAACACTCTTAACATCTAAATACCACTTTTAAGTGATCACAATATGTAATTTGTGCCTAATATTACAAAATCAAATTAGTTTTAGATGTCAAACACTTTTAGATATTATCATCACCCATCATTTTGTATTTTATGGACTGTATTAAGCTAATCTACTACAATGTCGGTTCACTTTTTGTTATGGTTGAGGTGATTGAATCACTTAATCTTAACAATTTTATAGGTTGGACTTAATTAAATCATCTAGCCTCACCAGATTTATAGTGCTGAGGTATAGGTATGATTGAGTTGCATGGTTGAGCTAATCTCAACTGTCGGGTGGCAACTCATCTTTTCTCCAAGGTTAGGGCATGTGTCCTCCAATATCTCTATCTCCTTAGATATATGCACTTTATAGATTTTATATTTGTCTTAATCTTAGCTCTAATGATTCATAATGATATATATTTTCAAATCAATTTCCAAAAGGCAAGACAGTTGCATCAATACACAGGTGTACTCCTAAACATTCTTCTTTCAATTTCAATCATTTAAAATGCTTTCAATTTTAGATTATATGCATTGATTATATACTATAACATGTTCTTGGTTATAGGTCATTAACTACCAAAGCAATCAATTTGGACTCAAGCAAATTCAAGGTGTGTTATACACACCAAAGTATGCATTTATTCTCCTTTAAATCAGTTATTTCATTACTAGATTAAAGGGGAGTAAATGTAGACACTATTTCTGAATTATATAGCACCTCAATCTTGTACACTTGAAAAATACACATCATATATGTACCTTAAACTAGTATACCTTCTCGCTACCAAAAGACTCTCATACTATATCTCTTTATACCTCATTATTTATCTCTTAGTCTGACTAATGTCATTCTAAAGACTCATACCATATATCTTATCTAGAATGTTATAAACTTGTTTATCTTCCATCTCTACAAGTTTTAGACCTGTGCTTATTTTCTAGTTGCCCTAATACTTGCATCTCAATCAGACTACTATGTCAACATAAGTGTCTTATCCTAATGCAAGTGTCCAATTTCCCTAAATTCATCCAATGTGTAAACAAAATGTATTCTTATGGTTAGCCTAAGTGCTTTAATGTGAGCTATTTTCCAAAGTAGTTGTTATAAATATAGGATCAACACTCATTCATTCATCACCTAGCACAGATCAAAAAGCACTTAATCAAGAACTCAAGTGAGCAAAGCTTCCCTATTTTCTTGTATTTTCATATCAGCCATGGGGATAACAACACCTATAAGTTAGAAGTATTAAAGGAGCATTCCATGAGCAATATTTTCCAAGTTATAATCTAGGTCATAGCTGTACTTAATTATCACACATTACATGATTCAAACACAATCTAACATGTAGGGGAGAACTACATAAGTTTCAGGCCCTCTTTGAAGTATTGACTATATAGGCAAAGCTCATTTATAGAGGGGTCTGCGGGGTAGTTCGACACTTTATAACTACTAACCCATTTTTCCCACAACCATTATGGAGATGAAGAACTAGGGTTTTATTATTTAATAAGGTGTGACAATCCATGACCCAAATCTAAATTCACCAGAGTGAAGGTGACACAAAACACAAAAGCATCTAGGTGGTCACATCTAGTTTTAGTAGGTATTTCATATTGGACACTTGCATCTAATTTAGATAGGAGTGTCGATACAAGCATCCCAGGTCAATCCAAATGCCTACGATTGTAGAGGTATAATATTCAAATTTAGGCAATTGATCTAGAATCTAGATCCAATTTACTTTTTTCCTATTCCAGATCCATATCTATATCAGCATCAGAATCAGATAAGTATATTGTTTTAATTATAATTATAATATTTAACATAGTTGTACTTTCTATCTTTAGCATCTCAACATAATAAAATTGGTATATGTTTTATCTTAATTTCAAAAATAATTGGCCTACTTTAGATTTATTATACCATATTTATTCCCTAGGCTATCTCTACACCTTTACCCTTGATTCCCCATATCTAGATTCTAACACAAGTGTCTAGTGCCCTAAAGTCATCTAATTTACAAATGAAATGTATCCTAAAGGTCAACCTAAGTGATTTAATGTGAGATATTATCCAAAGTAATTGATATAAATATAGGATCAACCCTCATTCATTCCTCACCCTAACATAGACCAAAGTCCAACCTATGATCACATGAACCCAACCTCATATCCCCAAAACCCTAGATGTTGATTTAGGGTTTCCTGAATCTCTATTCCTAATTTATGATTTTTATCTTAACAAGATTTTAGAAGTTAAAAAGTAGATATCATTTTGATTTAATCTATTTGGGAATATTGGTGTATTATTCATAATTTAGTTAAAGGGTTTGACTAGTAAAATCAGTAAATAAAAATGAAATAATTAAGCTAATGATTTGTGTAAATTAGATTACCATTTTGACCTTTTTAAAAATAGTAATAAGAGGGAAAAAATAAGACTTAGCTAAAAACTAACTGATACAACTAAGATAAGGTTTGAGATTCATTATATAGGATTGGGACACTATCACAAACTAGGATTTGACCTTCATTTTATGATTGGACAAGAATGCCAAAAATGGATAGAAGTGGCACTGGTGTTGTAGTCCACCTCTGCCACTATTGTCTAAGAGATTTGAGCTTTTTATATTTTGTTTTTTATGCCTGTATGACCCTGTTTATGAAGTTTTGATTGTTGGAAGTTTGTAGAGAAAATTTTCTATTCAACCCTATACTCCATTCTACTTTAAATAATTTTGAGAAAGATAGGGGGTTAGTGTGTGTAAGATTCATTGAATTTGTATCCATGCCCCTTATATGTGTATGTTGCCTACATACCAATACTCTGAAGAGGGATTAAGCTATATGTAGTTCTCCCACTTGATGTGCTTTATGCAAGAGAGTGTATGAATATGCAAAATACTAAACTGGATGTGCTTGAGGTGGTTAGGGACTGGTGTAAGGGTTTAAATGAGCTTGTAAGTGCATTGGTTGGTTGTATGTAGATAATAGGGAAGATTGCTTGAGTAGTCTTTCTTATATTCTTGCTTGCTTAGTTATATTTGTCAACCCTCTCTAAATGATCTTTGAATGGGATTTTATAGGGATCTATTAGTCATGGGTTGAATGTGCTCACATTAGGCGAAACAAGAGAAGGATGGGGAATAAAAAAAACTATCTGTTGGGGACAAAAATGCATTTGGATAGGAGCATCAAAAGTGGAAAAGAGTGTCACTGGTGTTGTAATCCAAGTGTGGTGTTATTATCCTGAGCTAACAAGGCTTAGGGGGATGGATTAGTAATGAAAAGAGTAGTCTAGATGAGCTAGGATTAAGTTTAGAAGGCTATGGATGACTATAAATCGGTAAAAAGATGCCTATGAGGGTCATGAGAGCAAGCAAGAGCGACCTATGGGTTGGGTGTCACAAGCCACACTTAAGTTACTAATTTTTGCATTTTATATGACTACATTTTCCCCCCTTTATTCTAATGGTGCAGCAAAGTCAAATACTAAGATAAAAAAAATAGAAAGCATATCTAAACTTATTTTTGTCTCCAAATCTCGCACCCTAGAAGGAGATGTTCAGTCTTCTTCCAGATTTGGGAAACATTGGATCATTTCTAGGCATGTGGGTGTGCCTATAGGGGAAATGAACCTCTAAGATTTAAAGGGCTAGCTCCCTAAATGTGTCTCTGCAATACAATCTCTATTTAAACTAGTTGAGTTAAGGGAAAAGAGTTAGAAGTTATAGAAAAAGAAAACCTATTGTAAGGTATCTTTCACACAAATGCCATATCCTAATGCATGATGCATTAAAAGACATAGGCTATTTCTAAGATCTAAAGAATTTAACACAAGTATTTCAACATAGAGGTGAGATGTGTAAAATGTCACAAGGTAAATTAGTTTGAAAGGCAAACTTTGCACATTCTAAAATAGTAATACACATGCAAAAATTCAATACACTTAGACACACTCTGTGTGACCCATTAGAACCATAACCCTTGCTCAGGCATGAAGGATAAAGGACAAAAGGATGAATACCATCACTTGTTGTCACTATTTTTCACTTACACACTCAAACAATGTTTAGAAATTTAAAGAAAAATTGACTAGTAATAATGCTTAAAGGTAGGATATCATTCCAATAGGGCTTCACCGTACTCTATGTGTATGTATTTTCACTGGACAAGGGGTTGTATATATGGCCAGAAGGAAGAGAGAGAGGAAATCCTTTGGTTCTAAGGAGAGGAATCAATTTATTTGAAGTCACCATCTTTAGCTATAATTGTCTTTACAAAGGATGCTTACTCAGGCCATTTGGTTGATCTATGTCATCACAAGTTATTACACATTTGGTCCTGCTCTCTCAAAGATGCTTTTACAATGTTTGAATCAATAGAATAAGGATATTCTTGGTTAATTCATGGCATCAAAATGGTTGTTACAAGGGAGTCCACCTATTGCAGATTTGTCTCTTTCATTCTATTTGGCTTTGTCCTTCTTCCATGGTTGGTTGTCATGAAATGACATGGATCATGGTCGATCAAGGGTGATATGGGATCTCTCATTTTTTTGATATATGAAGGATGTGATCCCTTGGATATGTTTTAATCCTCTTGTGTTGAACATAAATGATTAGCTCACTACCTTTAAGTTGATGTTTATTCAACCATCATTTTACCTAGCCATTTGCTTCAGGCATCCTTCTTTTTGGGCTTTTTTTATGGCTTGTCAGAAGGATTGTTGTGGAAAAAAATCCACAATAATTCCTTTAGACTTATTTCAAAGGTCACTTCCTTTTGGAAAGATCCCTTCAGGATTGGAAAGTGTCCCTTCAAAACTTTCTTAAGGGCACTTGGAAGGGAAAGTGTCCTTTCAGAAATTTTTTGAAGGGCACTTTGGAGGGAAGTGACCCTTCAAAACTTTTCTAAAGGGAACTTTGGAGGGAAGTTTCCCTTTGGACTTTTTTTAAGGGAAATTTGGAGGGAAGTGTCCCTTTGAAACTTTTTTGAAGGGCACTTTGGAGGGAAGTGTTCCTTTGGAACTTTTCTGAACGGCACTTTGGAGGGGAAGTGACCCTTCGAAACTTTTTTGAAGGGCACTTTGAAGAAAAGTGACCCTTCAGAAAGTTCTGAAGGGCACTTTGGAAGAAAATTAACCCTTCAAAAAGTTTTTAAGGGCACTTTGGAAGAAAATTGACCCTTCAAAAAGTTTTGAGGGGAAGTTTGGAAGAAAAGAGAGACCCTTTATAAAAATTTTGAAGGGAAATTTTTGAGAAAAGATAGGCTGAATTCTTTTAGACTTTTTATCTGAGATAAATAGTCCAAGATAGAAAACCCAAAATAAATTATTCCTTCAAGAAAAGGCAAATAAAGAATTATTTCAAAAAAATTATCTGAGATAAAAAAAGTCTAAAAGAATTCCTAGGCTTGGCCAAAAAACCCAAAATAAAGGAACCTTTCCAAAATAGATAACACTTAGGAAAAAGGGGTGAAAAACACTTGAACAAAGCTAAAACAAAGCTTTCAAAGAAGAGAAAACAACTAGTTTATTTCATGAGTCATTCATAATTGAATTGAAAATAGACAAGAGATGATGAACTTAGCCAAAGGAAATTTTAAAACAAGGGTAACAAATTTGGCTAACATTCTTGGTGATTCCCAGGGGAGGCATGTCTGTTATGCCAAAGACCAGTCACCTAAATCCTTCCATTAGGCATGAAGTCATGCATATAGGCACTTCAAAGAGAACTGAACAAGCTTTGGCTCAAAAACACACTAGTTGGGTTGATTCACACACACACAAGGTAGAGATGCACACCAAACAAAAGGAAGGAAAACACACCTGTGCTACAAATCACTTAGGGAAAACAACAATGAACAAAAGGAAACACACACATCTAAACTAGTATTTACAAAAGGATGAACAAGGGCTAATAACAAGATTTCAAGTATATCCCATTCGCAGGGATAGGTAATAAAATGAGTTGCTTTGCTTGCACTTGTTGATGATGTAAGGACCATTACATAAAGTGTTAAACTTTTTATGCTTTCCTGGTTTTACTTTATCTTCATCCCACTTCAAAACCAAGTCACCCTCTTTGAACACTCTTGCACTTGTCCTTTTGTCAAAGGATATCTTCATGAGCACTTGATGGTGTTCTATGGCCTTGTGGACATCATCCCTTACCTTTTACAGTTACATTAGTTCTATCAACCTAACTTCCATTGGAGTGTTTTCAAGTAATTCTAGTTGTTGTGCAAGTTATAAGGTAGGGAGTTCTTGGGATATGGATAACCTATCTTCTCTCCCATAAACAAGTATAAACAGAGAGTTGCCAATTGATTTCTTAGGAGTAATATTATTTGCCAATAAAGTTATTTTCAACTTGTTGTGCCAGGCTCTTTGATTGTTCTCCAATGTTCTCTTAATGATCTTGATGAGGTTTATGTTTGTAGACTCCACCAATCCATTACCTTGAGGGTAATAATTGGATGAGGTACTCAAGTGAACTCCATTTCTACCTACCCAATAAAAAGTTTTGGCACTTAAGAAAGGAAGTACATTATCATAAATGATGATGTGAAGAACTCCAAACCTTGTTATAATGTTATCATAGAACTCCAAGATACCATTTGCATTTACCTCTTTTAGTGAAATAGATTCTACCCATCTTGTGAAGTAGTCAGTAGTAGTTAATATCCATTTATGTCTAGCACTTGATGGACGGTTGATCATACCAATGAAAGTTTCTATTTGCCTACAAAGAAGGCACAAGACACACCTTAGCCCAATGATAATAGTCCTTAAAAAGACTAAGCCAATAGTTAGCCCTCATTATTTTTGTAGCTATAGTTCTAGGAGAGAAATGACCTCCATGCACCATTGTGAAAACCTTCTAGAAGCATGTCAAACTAATCATTGTCAACACATCTTAAAAACACACCATGGGAAGTAAGCATCTTGAGCGCCCATTCTTCTACGGGAAGAGGTTCATTTCCAGAAATGAAAATAGCAAAAGCCCCTGTTTTTGGTTCTATCCCAGGATCCGGATGTGGCTACTTATGAAGCCGAAATACTGAAAGATCAATCTTCTACTGGGAGATCGTGCGATAAGTGTTTTAAATCCTGTCAGGTTTAATCTTGATCCTGATACTATTGAAGCAATGATTATTTTTCAAAGTTTGGGGCCATTTGTAGAAGGCCTGACAAGTTTCTGGCATAAGGACTTCAATCCCTTGCCTACAAAGAAGGCACATTGAGGACACACCTTAGCCCAATGATAATAGTCCTTAAAAAGACTAAGCCAATAGTACCTAGCCCTCATTATTTTTGTAGCTATAGTTCTAGGAGAGAAATGACCTCCATCTGCACCATTGTGAAAACCTTCTAGAAGCATGTCAAACTGATCATTGTCAACACATCTTAACAACACACCATTTATGTCCTTTCTAAAGAAAACATTATTATCAAGGTAATAGGAAATGTTCTTCAATCTAAAGTATCTCCTTTGAGACTTGCTCAAACCATTGGGACACTCACCATTTTAAAAAAAAATTGATGATCTCTTGTGTCCAGCTTTGAACTGGAACATGATTAGTTGGTTGGGGTTGAACTTGGTTGATTAAGAACTCTTCTTTTGGATCCTAAAAATATGAAGCATTACATAATCATAGTCCTCTCACCAAGTTTTTCACCTTGATATCCATGTCATACTTCATCACCTTTGTGATCTAGCTAGCTCTTTTTTCATTGAGGTCTTTGCTCAAGAGAAACTCTTTGGTGCAAGGATGAGAAACCATGACATGTATCCTATTATTTGAGACCATATGCCTAAATTTTTTCAATCCCCTTATCACTGTCAAAGCCTGCTTCTCAGCAAATGTATATTTTACCTCATAGTCTTCCAATCCTTGGTTGAAGAATGCAATTGGTTTCTCATTCTCTTCATCATTCTTTTGCATCAGCATGGCTGAGACTATATCAAGGTTGGTGAAGGTATAGAGTATGAAATCCTCGGCAAAGTTTGGGTTCAATAGAGTAAGATATTTTATAATTGCTTGCTTGATTGTCTCAAAAAAATTCTTTCCCTCCTTTATCCAAGTAAAAACTTGGTTATTTTTTAACATGGTTGTGATAGGTTTTACCATAGCTACAAAGTCTAGAATAAACCTTCTAAAAAAGTTTATTTTCCCCAAAAATCTTTACAGTCCCTTCTTGAGTTGAGGCAAGGACAAGCCTAGGATAGCCTCAATCCTTTTGGGGTCAATAGACAAGCCTCCTAAAAAAATGTGCTCTAAAAGTTTACCTTCATGAATAGAATAAATACATTTTTTTAGATTAAGGGATATGCCATACTACCTGTATTTCTCAAACACATGCCTTCGAAGTTTCATATGATCAGCAGCATCTTTTGAAAAAATAGTTACATCATCTAGGTACACAAGTAGAAACTTATTGATCAAACCTTTAAAATCCATGTCTATTACTCTTTGAAAAGTGGCTCCAGCATTGGACAAACTAAAAGGCATATTCTTATAGGAAAAGGTTCCCCATTTGGTGGCGAAGGTTGTCTTGAACTGATCTTCTTCATTCACCAATATTTGGTTGTAGTCTGAATAACCATCAAGAAGAGAGAAGTATTGGGAACCTAACACAACTTACAGAATTTGCTCCATGGAGGGTAGTGGATAATGATCTTTGAGAGACACTTTGTTAAGATCTTGAAAATCCACACAAAGTCTAATTTCTCCATTCTTATTTTAGATAGGTACAAGATTGGCTACCCAAGTTGAGTGTTTGATAGGAAATATAATCCTAGACTTAATCAACTTGGTCAGCTCTTTCTTCATAAGTTTTTCTAGTTTGGGATTGATAGGCCTTTATTTTTGCGTAACCAATTTAGCTCTAGGTTTTAAATCGATGGTATGATGAGCTAGACTTGGATCAAAACCTTACGAGTCTTTATACTCCCAATCAAAGATGTCATGAAAATCTTTGCACAATTTAGTAAAAGCTTGCCTCTGGGGCTGAGAACATACCTTGCCAATTTTCAAAAGTCTATCCTTGAAAATCATGACTCTTTCATAGTTCTCTTCCTTTGTTAACATGCTCACTCTTTGTTTTTTCTTTTGATCATCCTTATTGAAAACACTCTCTAAGGTAATCAGCCCCTTAGGTATCTTATTTGTCTTTAGCTAAATGATTTGCTCTTCATATTGATCATGTAGTCTCCTTTGGTTTCTTGAGGATAAACCTACCTCATTTTTCAAGAAGTGTGCAATGTGTTCATCACTCTCAAACACTTGCCATGATACCTTTTTGTATATAATAGAAGGCCTCATAATGATCTTGATATGTGACTACTCCTTCTCCTTCCCTACATCAGTAGTTGTGTCAAACCATGCTCTTATGGCAGCCAAAGTATCAGCATGTTTATTTGAATCCCTTGGGATGGGTTGTATGTTGAAGGCATCAAAGTCTTCAAGTAAGTCCCATACCCTATGATTGTAGGACTTAAGCAATGGATTATTGGTTTTAGCCTAATTTTTTACTTGGTGGATGACCAATTCACTATCTCCATAAACTCTCAAATTCTTGATCCCTTTCTTCTTTGCCCATTGGAGACCATGGACTAGGCCTTCATATTCTACCACATTGTAAGTATAGATAAAGTGGAATCTATATGAGTAGTATATTTTATTTGATGGAGAAACTAACATAACACTAGCTCCTACACCTACTTTTCTTCTTGAACCATCAAAAAACATCTCCCATATACCATCAAGTTCATGATCTTCATTAGTGAGTGAAGGGATTGGAACATCCCCTTCACATATACAATAAACTCCCAAATCAGTCTCTTTAATGAAAATATATAGATCAAGTCCATGTGTTTTAGTGTTGTATTTATCAATAAAGATATTATAAATACCTTCAAGGGGGTAGGATGCTTCACCGTCCATAACACTTTCTTGCTCTTTGTGAATTAGACAATTTTGATTTGATTTTGTCTCCATATATGGCTCAATATGAAACCTTGCTAAGGACTAAGTCCTTATAGTCACCTTAGTTCCATATCTTATTTTAAAATCTATAAAATACCAATCAACATAAAATTATCCTCTCATCTTATCTGTGAAGTCCCTTGACAAGCAGATAGCAAAATGGGCTAGAAAGTCTACCACCACAACGTCTTAAAAATTTGGAAAACTTGGGAAATCATGTAGAAAGACCTTCAGACCTTTGACCATTCCCATTGTCTTAGTTGGACTCCCATCAAGATACAATACAACCTTGTTATGTGGCTCATATTTTAATCCCAGCTTATCAGCCACCACTTTAGGCATAATAGTGGTACTAGCTCCACTTTCCACAATGCAATTATGGAACAACTTGTCTCCCACAATGAGGGTGAGATAGAAGGGTGGAGGATTTTTGGACTTGGTAGAGGGATATAATACATGGCTTGGATTATTGGTAAGGGCTACACCATTATGATTTGAAGTTTGAAGGGCTACATGAATGTTTGCAAGTTGTTATTGCAATAGCTCCTTCTGACTAGGCATATGCAAAAAATTTCAAAGAGATATGCTTGTCTTGGCATTATTCAAAGAATCAATAATGTTTATAGAGGAAGCATTCACATTTTATTAGAAATTTTAAGGTAGAAAAGGATTCTAAACCTATTGTGTTATAAGTTTGACAATCTTACCTGCATTCTAATTTTTTTAAGGAGCATGACTTGAAGTAGGTACAACATTAAGATTCACACTTTGTGGCCTTAGAAAGGCATCACTTGGAGTTACTCATGTTACTTGACTTTCTCCCAATACTCTCTTCTTGGATTTTGTTTCATCTATAATTGAAGTGATTTGATTTAACACATAATAACCTCTTGCTTAGAAGTTCATCATGCCTACACTTTAGTTATTGCCTTCTCTATGGTTATCCCTTTGCATAAGGTTTGCTTCTTCTAAAGTTACATAAGGAGTAGTTTCCTCTTATGTCACCAAAGATTGGCTACCTTGTCCATCATCATGTATAAAATGACCTTGAGTCTATCCCCATTGGTCCAAATGATCCTCTCCTTGAACCAGATTAGCATGTACTAGAACAATAGCCTTAGTGGAAGGTGTAGGACTAGGATTATAGGCATTAGGTTGCCCATTGAAACCTTGTTGACTTTGTCTTCTTCCTTGGTAGTTGTATTGGGGTGTAGCTCTATAGCCTTGTTGAGGATAGTATTGATGGTTAGGGAGAGCACTTATCTAGAACTGAGCTTGCCTGAGTTGAGCTCGTAATGATCAGATTTCTTCATCTTTGTCTACAACACTATCCACTTTCTTGGGGAAGGCTCTTGGATTGACATTAGCATTAGGCAATTGTGCTACACTTGGATTTTCCAATAAACTATGAGACAAAAAGGGTATAAAAACTCTTAGAGGTAGCTTTCCATCTTATATCAAGTTATTCTTAGCTTCAATGGCTATTTCATATGCATCAAGTAGAGTAAATACTCCCATAGATTGTAATGTCACTGCTACATCAGTACTAATACCTTTGAGATAGGTGGGGAATACAAAGCTTGGAAGAGATCTCATGACAGGCGATAAACTATTCCATGTCCTCTAAAATCTTTCATTAAAATCCCCCATAGATTCATTAGGACCTCTCTTTATCATATTCAGCTGATGGATCAACGAAGTGTGGTCACTCTTATTCTCAAATCTACTACCCAGCAATTCCCCCAAGCCATCCCAACTTGTAATGAACCACCTTCTAAAGTCTTATACCAGTCAAGTGCTTTGCCTTTTAGAGACATAGCAAACAATATAATAGCTATGTTGGCTCAGGTGACATTGTGAAAATTATAAAAATTTGAGATGTCCCTAATATGCTCAGATGGAATAATAAGACCCTCTCCATTAAAACTAGGGAGACTTTTGGTAGCATTGGGAGGAATAGGGTCATATGCAGGAAGGTCAATTAAATTTTATGTGTTAAAGGTTGGGAAAGGTCGTTGTCTCTCCATTTCTATTATTTCCTCTTGATCTCCTATTTATCCAACTTCTTCGACTTTTTCTTCTTCTCCAAAACCTCCTTTCCAAGGATCTCTAAGAGATATAAATGGTTCAAGGCATTGTTCTTCAAGAAGAGATTTAGCTAGGGGGTTTGATCAAAAGTCCTAGATGACCTAGTGAGGACCATGAAGTATAATGTGGGAAACTTGATCTACAACCAGATATTCTCACCTTTTGGAGTTGCCAAATGTTGTATTAAGAGTATAAACTCAAGTTTGTCAAGACCAGCATTGACCTTGACATGTACATAAATAGGAACTGGAGTCCCATCAAGCGTGTCATAACTGTTGTCTCCAAATCTCACACCATAAAAGGGGATATTCAGTCCTCTTCCAGATTTGGGCAACATTGGATCATTTCTAAGTGTGTGGGTGTGCCTATAGGGGAAATGAACCTCTAGAATTTAAAGGCCTAGCTCTTTGAATGTGTCTATGTAAAAAAATCTATGTTTAAACTATTTGAGTTAAGGGAAAAGAGTTAGAAGTTACATAAAAGGTAAACCTATTCTAAGGGTGGTGATACACTGAGATTATCTTCCACATAAATGCCATATCTTAGTGCATGATGTATCAAAAGACACAGGCTTTCCAATCTCTAAAGAATCTAATACAAGTATTTCAACATAGAGGTGAGATGTGTAAAACTTCGTAAGGTAAATGAGTCTAAAAGGCAAAATTGCACATTCGAAAATAGTAATACATATGCAAAAATTCAATACACTTAGACACACACTGTGTGACATGTTACAACTAGAACCCTTGCTCAAGCATGAAGGACAAAGGATAGAAGGATGAAGACCATCACTTATTCTTATTATTTGTCACTTACACACTCAGACAATGTTTAGAATTTCAAAGAAAAGTCGATTGGTAGTAATGCTTAAAATCAAGATATCATTCTAGTAGGGCTTCGTCGTACTTTGTGTATCTCTTTTCACTAGCCAAGGGGTTATATATATATATATATATATATATATATATATATATATATATATATATATATATATATATATATAGCGTTAGAAGGAAGAGAGAGAGGAAAGCCCTTGGTGCAAAGGAGAGTAATCAATTTGTTTGAATTCACCATCTTCAGTTGTAATCGTCATTACAAATGATCCTTGCTCAGGCCATTTGGTTGATCCATGTCATCATAAGTTGTTACACATTTGGTCTTGCTCTCTCAAAGATGTTTTTCCAGCATTTGCATCAATAGAATAAGGATATTCTTGGCTGAGTCATGGCACCAAAATGGTTATTACAAGGGAGTCTAACTATTGTAGATTTATCTCTTTCATTATGTTTGGTTTTACCCTTCTTCCTTGGTTGGTTATCACGAAATGACACAGATCCTAGTCGATCAAGGGTGATATGGGCTCTATCATTGTTTTGATGAATGAAGGATGCAAACCCTTGGATTTTCTTGAATCCTCTTATGTTTAACACTAATGATTAGCTCAATGTCTTCAAGTTGACATTTACTCAACCATCATTTTACCTGGCCATTTCCTTTGGGCATCCTTCTTTTTAGGATTTTTGTTATGGCTTGTCAAAAGGATTGTTGTGGATAAATAATCCACAAAAATACCTTCGAACTTATTTCAAAGGTCACTTCCTTTTAGAAATATCCCTTTGTGCTTGGAAAGTGTCCCTTTGAAACTTTCCAAAGGGCACTTGGAAGGGAAAGTGCCCCTTGAGAACTTTTTTGAAGGGCACTTTGGAGGGAAGTGTCCCTTTGGAACTTTTCCCAAGGGAACTTTAGAGGGGAAGTGACCCTTCAAAACTTTTTTGAAGGGCACTTTGAAGAAAAGTGACCCTTCAAAAAAAATTGAAGGGCACTTTGGAAGAAAATTTACCCTTCGAAAAGGTCTGAAGGACACTTTGGAAGAAAATTGACCCTTCATAAAGGTTTGAAGGAAGCTTTGAAAGAAAAGAGACACCCTTCAAAAAAAATTGAAGGGCACTTTGAAAGAAAAGAGAGACCCTTTGGAAAAGTTTTGAAGGGTAAATTTTGGGAAAAGATAGGCTAAATTATTTCACACTTTTTGCCCGAGACAAATAGTCTAAGACAAAAAACCTAAAACAAAGGATTCCTTAGGGAAAAGGCAAAGAGAGAATTCTTTTAGACTTTTTATCTGAGACAAAAAATCCAAAAGAATTCCTAGGCTTGGATAAAAAACCTGAAACAAAGGAACCTTTCCAAAAGAGATAACACTTAGACAAAGGGGTGAAAAACACTTGAACAGGGCTGAAATAAAGCTTTCAAAGAAGAAAAAACAACTAGTTTCTTTCATGAGTCCTTCACAATTGAATTGAAAATAAACAAGTGATGTTGGACTTACCCAAAGGAAATTTTAAAACAAGGGTAAAAAATTTGGCTAATACTTACCTACAAGGGTGAAGCTCATGTAGTTGTGTAATGCTAGGTGTGCATAGATAGAGCACGCTATGAAGTGAAAATTTGCAAAAGAAAATGAAGAGTATATCAGTTATTACTAGATACGTTATATCTAAAATAAGAACATACAAAGATGAGTAATAGAGAGAGGTAGAGAAAGGAATGAATACACCTCACCAAGCATGCAAACCAATACAAAACCTGTTATGATGTTAAGTGATATTGACTAATGCTAGATGATGTTGAGTAATATTAGATGATGTTGTACCAAGAGTAATATCATGAATGGAGTTAAGTGTTCAATTCTCCAAGAGTGGCTCAAGAATGCAAAGGTTGGCCCTTTGGTTCCAACATCACCCACTGAGTGAGGCTATGTGATCATGCATGTGTTAATCGATGTTTGGACTATGTGTCTAATCCCTCTGAATAGGTGGCTCAAGATTACAAAGGCTAGTTAGTCCTTTGGCTCCATCATTACCCCGTGAAGTGAAGCTATAAACTAATACCAGTATGAAATGTATGTCATATGAGATGGATCTTAAAGACCATGAATACTCTATAATCTAAAAATATTGGAATGGATAGTTGAATGTATGCTATAAATTAGGCCACTCTTGGCCACTCTAAAAGATGGAGATTAGGCTTATATGAAAGTCACTCCAAAACTAGGCACTCAGATTGTATGAAAGCCATTCTAAAATGTGGAGGTTAGGCTTGTATGAAAGCCACTCTAAAATGATTCCAACTACCTACAAATGGAATAAGGCACACAACTATTGAGAATGCCTGGGTAATGCTAAACTCAAAAAGAAAAGAAATAAAATGTGTCACATACATTGCCCCCAATCACTGGTGTCTGAAACATGGATTTTGATCTATAAGTTATACCAACTGTCATATCTAAAACTAGAAGTGAGAGCCATCATGACATGCATAATTTTGTCTATATCTAGATTCTATAAGAAAAAGTGTACTAAAAACTACTGATTTTAAATTGTTCTGATTATGTAAAACTATAGTTGAACCTACTTTTTTCCTACTTCTAGAAATTGTGGTTTTCTATTGTTTGAATAAGAGCACTAAAAATGAATAGTAGTGGCACTGGTGTTGTATTTCAAACTTGATGTTGTTGTTTTGGGCTAAATATGATGATTGTTTTGACATTTTTACTATCTACCTAGTTTGTTATGACTAGTTTGATGTCTGGTTGTTGTTTTAGGTGTGCTGAAAGTTGGATTTTTTACTATTAAGATCTCTAATCTCTATGACAAAACCCCTGTGTGTTGCCCCCTCTTCTAAGGGTAGGAATGAAGACCCTACAATGACTTCCCTCAAAAGAAAGAGCCTTACAAGTGTGTTATGCTACAAATATACATGATATAGCAATGATAATCGATAAGATATCTCAAGATATAGAATGGTTTGTATTGAGAGATTTTTAGATCAACATGGGTATGCCTAGATATATATAATATGTAATAGCATGTGTAAAATATGAAACTAGAATTGGAAGTGTTAGTTTTTAGTTGTTCATTGTCATGGACAGATGGAGCATGATATCCATCATAGTATCCAAGAAATTAATATAATGCATGATATGGATCATGGCATTACAAACAATGGAAAAGCAATAAGCAATCAAACATGCAAGGCAAGAAGCAAGAAGCATATGAAAGTGGCCAAGGGGCCAAAAAAATAAAGGACATGGGTACATGTCACTCAAACTAGAAATTAAGCATACAAGGCATGTTTAAATGCTGTATACACATACAATTAAAACAAGCAAGGGTTGGCACATGAACCACAATCACATAAAAGAGTATAGATAAAGTACATTGGAAAATATCCTAAGGTACACACATGAATAGAAGTAGAGGACATTGACAAATGTCCTAAATCACATATCAGAGACAAAATAAAAACTGAGAAATGCAATCAATCTAGCTACACAAAGTAAGAAAAGAAAGCATGTGAATGCTGGAAATACAATCGCATCCAACTAAAAAGAAGCAAGAATGTGAAATTATGCAATACATGTTAGTACAAGACTAGTATATGCTAGGAAATACACAAGTGTTATATATTAGTGAGTGTCGATAGAGTAATCTATGTAAGCTAGTAAATAATGTACATCATCATGATAACTAAAGTGTGTAGTATAGGAATGACATAATTAGGATTGTGTAATCATGTAAAAGATGCCCCCAGTGGGTATGTATATCGATGTATGTCTTGATGTAGAAGTAGGATGTCCCCTCAGTGGGTGGAGTGAAGCAATCAAGGATCTAGGTGTCACTACACACACTAAAAGAAGATTAAGTGAATCATGGTAAAGTAAATAAATTGACAAACAATAGCATAAAATAGCAAATGTAAGTTTAGCATGATAGCATAAATGTAAATCATGGATAATTCATACAATCAAAATATTTTTGGTGTTTTTTCAATTATTTGCATGTTTTTATATTTTGAAATATTTGATTATTTTTGGTATTTTTGATATTTTGTATTATTTTTGTTATTTTTTGTTAGGTTGTGGAGCTAAATGCTTCACTGTTGCAAACATGGAGGAGGTTGCTGAGTTACAGGGAAATTGACGTCGATAGGCGCAACCGACGTCGGTCATATCCAGTTACAAGAGCAATTGACATCGGTCAGGAGTCAGCCGACGTCGGTCATCTCCAGACAGACAGCGATCGAAGTCGATCGCCTGTGCGGTTCCAAAACTGTTAGTTTCATGAACAATTTGTTTAACGAACCAGTTGTTTGCATGTGAAAGACTAATTTTAGTCTTGAGCTGCGTGTCTAATTATTGTAATTAGAAGTCTAATTATTATTTGCATGGGATCTATATAATAGACTCATGGGGCTGTATTGTAATTAAAGGACAAGGAAGAGATCCTTCCGATTTTAAGATCTAGGTTTGTAGTTGTGCAAAACCAGGTTGATCTATAGGTTATGCAAAATCATGTTAGATCTACATGGTAAGTAAGATCATTTGAGTTGTAGGTTGTTGCAAGTTCATGGGAGATCTACTTGGAGTACTTTGAGTACTTGTGTACTGGCAGTAGTGATATTGACTGGTGGAGGTGAACAACAACTCTATGTTTGAGTTGATTGTTGTGACCGTAATTGAGAGAGAGAACTCTTGATCAAGAATTACTAGGAGCCCTAGAGGTGTGGGAAGCCTCAGAGCTGTGAGAAGAGTGTGGCATCTTCTTGATTGTATTTTCTTTTTGGATGAGTTGAATATAAGATTGTATTGTTTCTCAAATTTTGTGTTGTTTCTGATTTCTTGTTACTTGTTACTTCTGGTTAAATTCTGTGTTTAGTTGCTTATACAAGGTAATCAATTGTGCTCCTAATCCTGACAAAGTGGTATCAGAGTGAGGTTGCAGGGAGCAAGTTTGTGTTTGATTACAGGTCACTCTTAGGGGTTTCTGATTGAGTGGGAGTAAATCAATGGCAAAAGAAAGTAAGATAAGAATGGAGAAGTTTAACGGCAAAAATTATCAATTATGGAGGA
The DNA here is from genome assembly GCA_037957365.1 of Torreya grandis. NCBI lineage: Eukaryota > Viridiplantae > Streptophyta > Pinopsida > Cupressales > Taxaceae > Torreya > Torreya grandis. The sequence goes on from JARHVA010000625.1 coordinate 2,154,566, forward strand.
TGCAAATAGAGGATTATCTATATCAGAAAGATTTGTACTTACCGTTGGGTGGGGTTGCATGCAAGCCCATGGATATGAAAGATGAAGAATGGAATGTTCTTGATCGGAAGGCTCTGGGATCTATAAGGTTGAGCCTGGCATTGTCTGTGATTTCCAACTTATCATAGGTTAAGACAACAGTAGAGTTAATGGGATCTTTGGTAAATTTATATGAAAAACCCTCAGCTTCGAATAAAGTATTTCTTATGAAGTAGTTATTTAATTTGCAAATGTTGGAAGGTGGATCTGTACATAGTCATCTTAGTGATTTCCATGGTTTGGTAAACCAGTTAGTTTCAGTCAATATTGTTTTTTATGATGAAATTAAGGCTCTCTTAATCTTATGCTCATTACCTAAAAGTTGGGATAGTTTGGTAATGGCAGTTAGCAATACTGCTTTTGCTTCAAATATTTTAAAAGTTGATGATGTTGTTAGTGTAATCTTGAATGAAGAAATTCACAGGAAAAGCACAAGTGAGTCATCAGGGAATGCTTTAAGTGTTGAAAGCAGGGGAAGGCAAAGAGAGAAGATCGAGCAAGGGAGATCAAGGTCAAAGATAGGCAGGAGATCCAAATCCAGGTATGGCAGAATATTTTGCTAGAAATGTGGAAAGCAAGGGCATGTAAAGAAAGATTGTTGGTTGGTTGAAGATCAGCATGAAGGAAATGAAGAAGCAGATGTTGCAGATGTTGTTGCACATGATGCTCTTGTATGTTCCTTGGATAAAGTAGAATCTTGGGTGTTAGATTCTGGTGCCTCTTTCCATGCAACCCCAAATAGAGCATCTTTTCATGATTATGTCCAAGGGGACTTTGGAGAGATTTATTTAGGGGATGGTAAGCCTTGTCAAATGGTTGGCAAAGGGAAAGTGTAACTGAAATTGTAGACAGGCAACACATGGGTGTTGAAGGAGGTCATGCATCTCCCAATCCTGAAGCGAAACTTGATTTTTGTTAGAAAGTTGGGTGATGAGGGATGCATAGTAACTCTCACAGCAGACTCTTGGAAATTTTCCAAGGGTGCACTTGTTTTAGCAAGAGGTAAGAAAGTAGGTACTCTTTATCTATCTACTTGTATTACTAATTCTCCTTCTGGTTTATCTACTTCAGCTGTAGATTTGAAGATGTGGCTTCGTAGGCTTGGTCACATGAATAAGAAGGGGATGCATGTTCTTGAGTCAAAGGGTAAGAGTTCAGATCTGGAAAGCATAGATCGAGATTTCTATAAGCAACAGAAGAAAGTGAGGTTTCTTGAAACACATGATACAAGAAAGGATTGGGTCTATTGCACAAAGAGGAAATCTGATGTTTTTGACAAGAATAGGAAAGCCTTAGTATTCAAGGAGAAGATGACAGATAGAGATCAGTCACAGGGGCTAAATAATTCTAAGCATGGCAATTTGGACAAGGGTATGATCCAAGGTAAGCTCGCGGGTAAAAAGTCATCGCTCACAGATAAACATAGGTACCGACATCAGTTAGGTAGAATCGACGTCAAAAAGGTAGGTACCGACATTGGTCATGTGCAGACTAGAGTCGACGGTGTCAGGTAGGTTAAGACCAATGTTAGTCAAGAAACTGACGTCGATAGTCAGGTCAGTCACATGGAACTGACGTCAGTCAGATGTAGACTGAGGGGTGACCGACAATAGTCACTGTCAGAACAGATTTTGGGTAGACAGCAAGCTGTCAAGGAGTATAAAATGCCCATGAAGAGGATTGAAGGGGTAAGTAAGCCTCAAATTCATTGTTCCCCTTCTTTAGATTACTTGTTGCTCACTGATGGTCAAGAACCAAGAAGTTTTAAAGAAGCAGAGTATGTATAATCCAGGAAACAGTGGGAGTATGGCATGAATAAGGATGTTGATTCTGTTAGGGTGTGGAGCTAAAAACTTCACCAAGGAGCATAGTTTATCAGGTTCGAGTCTACACAGACACCGACGTCGGTTAGGAGCGACCGATGTCGGTCACAGGTAGTTGCAGAGATGCCGACATTGGCAGAGAATCAGTCGACGGTGGTCACAGACAAGTAGCAGGAACCGACGTCGGTTACCTGCGTGTCCAGAAAGCTATTTCTGTGGACAGAAGCGAGTGTTTGCATGATAAGTTTGAGTTGTAGACTCAAGCTTGCGTCTCTATTATTAGCATTACTATTTTTAGAGCCCTTATTTAAGTGGTTTAACTGTTTGTTGGAAGTACATGCTCAAGTCTCCTAATTCTATATGAAGAATTAGATCTTCCTAGCTTATTAAGTATTGTAGAAGAATTGGTGTGTGAAGAACAGTACAGAATTGAATCAATCCAGGCTTGTTGGAGTTGATTGTTCTTGAGAGAGATAGCTCTTGAGGAATAGAGATCTATTGAGAGATCTATACATCTAGGAGAGGTGTGGAAGAAAGAAGCTTTCTTCAATTGTATTCCTTTTGTAAAGAGTTTGTTAATACAAGTTTTCAGGGTGTTTTCTTGTATATCTTGTTCTTGCTGTTATCATTCTAATTACTTGTCAATCTGATTTAATTCTACATTTATTATTGTCATAATTGTAATCTATTATTGGTTTGATCCCCCAACAAGTGGTATCAGAGCCTTGGTTACAGGTTCAGAGCTTGATAATCGGTATCAAAGTTCAGATTCACTAATAGCTAGTTTAGATCTGTGTAGTGTGTATTGATTACAGGTTCTCACAGGAGTTTCTGCAGAGATTTCTGTTTGAGTGGGAGAAGCAATGGCAGATGAAAGTAAATTGAGAATGGAAAAGTTTAATGGCAAAAATTACCAACACTGGAGAATGCAGATAAAGGACTATCTGTATCAGAAAGATCTCTACTTACCATTGGGAGGTATTGCAAAGAAGCCTAAAGACATGGAGGATGAAGAATGGGAAGTTTTTGACAGAAAGGCTCTGGGTTCCATAAGACTGAGTCTAGCATCCACTGTGATATCCAATTTATCAAAGGCAAAGTCTACGGTAGAGTTGATGACTACGTTAGCAAATTTGTATGAAAAACCCTCAGCTTCCAATAAGGTATATCTTATGAAGCAGTTATTTAATTTGCATATGAATGAAGGTGGATCTGTTTCTACTCATCTAAATGATTTCAATGGTATTGTGAATCAATTAAGTTCAGTGAATATAGTGTTTGATGATGAGATAAAAGCTCTTTTGATATTATGTTCTTTGCCTGAAAGCTGGCATGGCTTAGTAATGGCAGTAAGTAATACTGCATCTGCATCAAATATTTTGAAAGTAGAGGATGTTGTTAGTGTTATCTTGAATGAGGAAATACACAGGAAAAGCATAGAAGAGGCATCCGGGAACGCTTTAAGTTTTGAGAGCAGGGGAAGGTAGAAAGAGAAGAGCAAGAAAGGCAGAGCAAGGTCCAAATCAAAGGGGAAAGGCAGATCTAAATCCAAAAATGGCAGAAGGCCACAATGCTGGAATTATGGAAAGATGGGGCACATAAGCAGAGATTGTTGGTCAAAGCCTGAGGACAACCAGCACGAAGGAAAGGAAGAAGCCAAGATTGCAGGTATTGCACAGGATGCTTTAATTTTCTCTCTGCATAATAATATAGAATCTTGGGTATTAGATTCTGGTGCATCTTTTCATGCTACTCCTAACAGGGAATATTTTAGTGACTATATCCATTGAGATTTTGGAATAGTGTATTTAGGGGATAATGAGCCCTGTAAAATAATTGGCAAAGGAAAAGTGCAGCTGAAGATGTAGAATAGCAACACATGGGTGTTAAGAGATGTGATGCATGTTCCTAGCTTGAAGAGAAATTTGATCTCTGCAAGAAAGTTAGGGGATGAGGGTTGTACAGTAACTCTCACAGCAGAATCTTGGAAGATGACCAAGGGTGCACTTGTTATGGCCAAAGGTAAGAGAGAAGGTACTCTCTATTTGTGTAATTGTGTTACTAACAAATCTCCTTCTGTATTATCTACTTCAGATATGGATGCTAAATTGTGGCACTCAAGGCTTGGACACATGAGTGAGAAGGGGATGTCAATTCTTAAATCTAAAGGTATGCTTTCAGATTTAAAAGGCATAGATCTAGAGTTTTGTGAGCACTGTGTATTTGAAAAATAGAAAAGGGTTAGTTTTCTCAAAACTGGGTCTACTAAGAAGAGGCACAAGTTGGAGCTTGTTCACACAGATGTGTGGGGACCGGCTCAGGTTGCTTCCATTGGAGGATCACAGTACTATGTATCTTTCATAGATGATGCCACAAGGAAGGTATGGATCTATTGTATTAGAAAAAAATCTGACGTATTTGATACTTTTAAAGTTTGGAAAGCTATGGTTGAGAATGAAACAGGTAAAAGATTAAAGTGCCTGAGATCAGACAATGGCGGTGAGTTCTGCAGTCATAAGTTCAGAGATTATTATTACATGCATGGAATCCATAGGCAAAGGACGGTTCCAAGGACACCTCAGCAGAATGGTATTGCTGAAAAGATGAATAGGACAATAATGGAGCGTGCAAGATGTATGAGATTGCATGCCGATTTGCCCTTACAATTTTGGGCACAAGCTGTTGACACTACAGTGTACCTGATTAACAGAGGACCCTCTACAGCTCTAGATGGTGGTATTCCAGAAGAGGCATGGACAGGTAAAAAGGTTGATCTCTCATATCTCAAAGTTTTTGGTTGTGAAGCCTTTGTGCATATAGATAAGGAAAATAGAAAGAAGCTTGATGCTAAGTCTATGAGATGCACGTTTATTGGCTATGGCTTAGATGATTTTGGTTACAGATTGTGGAATCTAGAAATTAACAAGGTAATCAGGAGCCGTGATGTTGTTTTTAATGAAAGAGTGATGTATTGTGATCAGCTAAGAAAGTTGAATCAATCTGAGCAGAGCAATGGTGAATTGGATGAGGTGAAAGTCTAAGATGAGCTCGTGGGAAAAGGAAATAATCACTTACAGGAAAACACAGAGACTGACATCGACAGATTAGGAACCGGCGTCGACAGGACAGAAACCGGCGTCGGCCATACAGAGACCGACGTCGGCCGTACAGGTACTGAGGTTGATCAGGAAGAACCGACGTCGGCCAGTAACAGGTCTACAGGTGATCGAGGTCGGTCACTGTCAAAGAATTTGGGTGGACAGCGTGTTGTGGACGAGTCTCAGACACCCATCAGGAGGTCAGAAAGGGTGAGTAAGCCTCCAATTAGATATTCTCCTTCTTTATTTTATTTATTGCTAACTGATGGTGGAGAACCAGAGAGTTTTGAAGAAGCAATACAGGTGGAGTCCAAGAGTGAGTGGGAGCGTGGCATGGTTGAGGAGTTGGAGTCCTTAAGAGAGAACCAAACATGGGATTTGGTTAAATTGCCAGCTGGTAAGAGAACACTTAAGAACAGATGGACCTACAAGTTGAAGGAAGGTGAGAATGGAAAGATGAGATACAAGGCCAAATTAGTGGTAAAAGGATTTGCACAAAAGCCAGGTATTGACTTTGGTGAGATTTTTTCCCCTGTTGTTAAAATGACTTCAATAAGGGTTGTTTTGTCTTTGGTTGCTTTTGAGGATTTGCATCTTGAGCAGCTAGATGTTAAGACAGCGTTTCTTCATGGAGATTTGGATGAGGAAATCTATACGGAACAGCTAGAAGGATTCGAGGTAAAGGGTAAGGAGAAGTTTGTGTGCAGGTTGAAGAAAAGCTTGTATGGCCTCAAGCAAGCTCCTAGGCAATGGTACTTAAAATTTGACAGGTTTATGACTGAGCATGGCTACAGTAGGTGTCAATCAGACCATTGCATGTATTTCAAGAGATTTGATAACGGTAGATATATTATTATATTGTTGTATGTAGATGACATGCTGGTTGCAGGGTCTCACATGCAGGATATCTCAGAGCTTAAGGTAAAATTAGCTCAAATGTTTGCTATGAAGGATTTGGGAGCAGCAAAGAAAATCCTTGGCATGAGCATTAAGAGAGACAGGAAAAATCACAGGTTGATATTGTCTCAAGAAGATTATGTGGACAAGGTGTTAAAACGGTTCAATATGCAGGATGTTAAACCGGTAAGCACACCTTTGGCTAGACATTTTAAGTTGAGTAAAGAACAATGTCCTAATTCATATGAAGAGGTAGAGTACATGAGTAAGGTTCCATATTCTTCCGCAGCAGGGAGTTTGATGTATGCAATGGTGTGTACTAGACCAGATATTGCTCAAGCAGTGGGAGTTGTAAGTAAGTATATGGCCAATCCAGGTAAGGAACATTGGAAAGCAGTTCAGTGGATCCTTAGATATCTGAGAGGAACCAGTAGTAAGCACTTGTGCTATGGAGGTTCAGATACTTCTCTACATGGCTATGTAGATTCAGATATGGCAGGTGATTTGGATGATAGGAGGAGCACTACAGGCTATGTATTTACTGTAGGTGGAACGGCGGTTAGCTGGATATCTAAGCTGCAGAAGGTTGTTGCCTTGTCAACTACAGAAGCAGAGTATATTGCAGCCATAGAAGCTAGCAAGGAAATGATATGGATGACATGGTTCATGGATGAGCTTGGTAGGGAGCATGAGAGTTACAGATTGTATAGTGACAGTCAGAGTGCAATCCATTTGGCCAAGAATTCAGCCTTTCATTCAAGAACAAAGCACATACAGCTAAGGTATCACTTCATACGACAGGTATTGGAAGATGGTGAGTTAAAGCTGGAGAAGATCCATACAGATAGGAATCCTGCTGATATGCTAACAAAGTCGGTTACAAAGGAGAAGTTGAATCTTCATTCAACTTCTATTGGTCTTCATGATTGAGTTGAAGATGGTGGAGCTAGAAGATGTTGCTGTACAGGTACTGGTGCAGCTGTTTATCTCCAAGTGGGAGATTGTTAGGGTGTGGAGCTAAAAACTTCACCAAGGAGCATAGTTTATCAGGTTCGGGTCTACACAAACACCGACGTCGGTCAGGAGCGATCGACGTCGGTCAGGAGCGACCGACGTCGGTCAGGAGCAATTGCAAAGACGCTGACGTCGGTAGAGAATCGGTCGACGGCGGTCACAGACAAGCAGCAGGAACCGACGTCGGTTACCTGCGTGTCCAAAAAGCTATTTTCGTGGACAGAAGCGAGTGTTTGCATGATAAGTTTGAGTTGTAGACTCAAGCTTGCGTCTCTATTATTAGCATTACTATTTTTAGAGCCCTTGTTTAAGTGGTTTAACTGTTTGTTGGAAGTACATGCTCAAGTCTCCTAATTTTATATGAAGAATTAGATCTTCCTAGCTTATTAAGTATTGTAGAAGAATTGGTGTGTGAAGAACAGTACAGAATTGAATCAATCCAGGCTTGTTGGAGTTGATTGTTCTTGAGAGAGATAGCTCTTGAGGAATAGAGATCTATTAAGAGATCTATACATCTAGGAGAGGTGTGGAAGAAAGAAGCTTTCTTCAATTGTATTCCTTTTGTAAAGAGTTTGTTAATACAAGTTTTCAGGGTGTTTTCTTGTATCTCTTGTTCTTGCTGTTATCATTCTAATTACTTGTCAATCTGATTTAATTCCATGTTTATTGCTGTCACAATTGTAATCTATTGTTGGTTTGATCCCCCAACAAATTCCTTGGAAGAGAACCAAACGAGAGATTTGGTAGAGTTGTGAGCTAGAGAGAAAGCACTGAAAGATGAATGGATTCCTAGGTCAAATAAGAGAGAGAATGGACATGTGAGACGGAAGGCCAGGGTATATGGTCTTGAGCAAGCTACAAGACAATGGAGGTTTAACCATTGTGTTTTCTTTACCAAGTTGGATAATATTAGCTACATTATCATGTTACTGTATGTGGTGTGTATGCTTGTTGTAGGGTCACACATGCAGGGAGTTGCTGAGCTAAAGGTAAAGTTAGTTCAGAGGTATGTCATGAGGAATTTGGGAGCAGTAAAATTCTTTGGCATGAGAATGTCTAGAGACATGGAAGGTCACAGGTTGATTTTGTCTCCAGATGATTGTGTGAATAAGGTAGTGGTGAGGTTCAAGATGCAGGATGTAGAACCAGTTTGCACACCTATGGATGGACAGTTCATAAAATAGTGTCCCAATTCAAATAATGAGGTTAAGTGCATGGTATGTACTAGACCTAAGTTTGCCCAAGTAGTGGGTGTTGTCAACGAGTTTGGGGTCAATCCAGGAAAGAAGCACTAAAAATTTGTTCAGTGGATTCTCGAATCTGAGAGGGACCAGCAGCAGGTATACATGCAATGCAAGGTCAAGCACTTCTCTACATGGGTATGTAGAATCAAATGTGGCAGGGGACTTGGATGATAGGCGTTGCACCACAGGTTGTGTGGTGGTTGGTCTTCAAGATTGAGCTTGAAGAGGGATACAAGCCAGGAAACAAATTAGATGATGTATAGGTATAGGTACAGGTGCAGCTATTTATCTCCAAGTGGGAGATTGTTAGGTTGTGGAGCTAAAAGCTTCACTATTGCAAACATGGGCGAGGTTGTTGAGTTACAGGGAAATTGACATCGACAGGTGCAACCAACATCAGTCATATCCAGTTACAAGAGCAACTGACATCGATCAAGAGTCAGCCAATGTCGGTCATCCCCAGACAGACAGCAACCGACGTCGGTCGCCTGTGCGGTTCCAAAACTGTTAGTTTCATGAATAGTTTGTTTAACGAACTGATTGTTTACATGTGAAAGACTAATTTTAGTCTTGAGCTGCGTGTCTAATTATTGTAATTAGAAGTCTAATTATTATTTGCATGGGATCTATATAATAGACTCATGGGGCTGTATTGTAATTAAAGGACAAGGAAGAGATCCTTCTGATTGTAAGATCTAGGTTTGCAGTTGTGCAAAACGAGGTTGATCTACAAGTTGTGCAAGATCATGTTAGATCTACATGGTAAGTAAGATCATTTGAGTTGTAGGTTGTTGCAAGTTCATGGGAAATCTACTTGGAGACTTTGAGTACTTGTGTACTGGCAGTAGTGATACTGACTAGTGGAGGTGAACAACAACTATGTGTTTGAGTTGATTGTTGTGACCGTAATTGAGAGAGAGAACTCTTGATCAAGAATTACTGGGAGCCCTCGAGGTGTGGGAAGCCTTAGAAGTGTGAGAAGAGTGTGGCATCTTCTTGATTGTATTTTCTTTCTGGATGAGTTGAATACAAGATTGTATTATCTCTTAAATTCTATGTTGTTTCTGATTTCTTGTTACTTGTTACTTCTGGTTAAATTTCGTGTTTAGTTGCTTATACAAGGTAATCAATTGTGATCCTAATCCTAACATTTTTGATATATTTGAGCTATGTACAATCAAGCATAAAAAACTATGTACAAGTATTTGAGAAAAGCAATATGTACAAAATAACATAAAAGACTAGGCTGGAGGGGATAAAGGGATCAAGGATGGAGCCCATTGGGGATAGAGATGGAGGAAGGGATCCTGGCCATCATCAAATACCTCAAAATCATCATCATAAGTATCATCGTATGCCATAAACTTTTTATACATCATATCATTGTTAGGTGACCCCTTATCCAACGGAAGCACAATTGATTACTTTTTTATAAGCAATTAAACACGGAATTATACCAGAATGATAAAGTAACTAGAAACTTGAGACAACAAAGAATTTGAGAGACAATACACACTCTTGTATTAGATATTACTAGAAGAAAATACAATAAGGAAGATGCCACTTCTTCCTCCACCTCAAAGGCTTGCCACACCTCAAGACCTTCTTCCCTCTCTCTCTTGCTCAACACAAACCAACTCTATAACCTGAGTTGATATCCCTCTGTGAATGCTTCAGCTGATCTCCTTGACCTTACATCTGTAGATCTCCTTGACCTTGCTTGCTTCAATGCTTTTACTTGCCTTCTTGATAATTACAATACATGCCTCATGGGTCTTTAAATAGGATCCCATGGTTACAAAAATAGAAATCTAACTACAATAATTAGGCATGCAGCTCATGACTATAATTAGTCATTTGACATGCAAACACTCGCTTCACTTAACTGACTATTTGTCAACAGCAGTTCTGGAACACACAGGTGACCGACGTCGGTCCCTTCTTGCCTGGTGCTGCTAACGTCGGCCGACTAGCTGCCGTCGCCGGTTGCCTTCTACACTGCATCTGACCAACGTCGGTTATGCTGCCGACGTCGGTTCTTCTGGTTCTTTAGCAACCTCTTCTTCGTGTCTGCAAACAGTTGAAGCTTTTAGCTCCACACCCTAACAATCATCTTAGTGAAGTCAAACTAAAGGTGGATCTAGTGGTGAAGATGATGATTCTCTTCTAGGATGTTTTGCTCTCATAATAGTGGCTTCAGTGAAAGTGGTAAGCTAGTGTTGTTGGTGATGTAATCTAAATAATACCCTAAACCTATAGATTATCCAATCTCTACTTTAAAGTTGTATAAGAGTTTGTATCATGGCTTATGATCCTATGAAAAAGATAAAATGGGTGACCATCCTACTGTAATAATTTGTTAATAGATCTATGTCATACTATAGGTAGTGTAATTAATCCATAATTAAGTAACATCTATAGCATAATTTGTGGTTGATGTTATGTACCGCTTGCCTAAATCTAAATAACTAGATCTATATCCATAGAGGTAACCATGTGAACTGTATGTGCCTAATGATATGTCTATGGCCGTGAATGTGGAGTATATCTTGATAGTGTAGTGTGAGATGCTAAGATTGATGTAAGATGTGTAATGAGAGCTCTAGAGTCATCTCGATACTCTCCTAGGCCAACTAGCATAAATCTCAACCCACACAAATAGGCATATATGAGTGTGGGTGTTGTATCATCATCTAAAGAAGCCTAAGAACCTATATCAACATCATGTACATATGGTACCTCAAAATTTACTACAAAGGGTAACTATGATATGGGAGTCTCATCAACTATAGTAGTAAAAGAAAATGGTGTTATGAGAGTGTCTATAATTGATGGAGTAACTATAACTAAAAAATCAACTGGTACTATTGGAACTATTGTCAGTGAATGTATAATTGTAATAGGTGTAGAAATAGTGACTGATGGGGTAGTTGGAACAGCTGAAGCTACTGTGACTGGTTGAATATCTGAAGCTAAGGACATAATTATAAGTGGAGTGTAAGAATTTCTAGTCTCTCCAACCTCATATGTATATATCTGATCAAGAGAAATGCAATGAATTGGTGGTTAAACTATGATATGAGGTGTCCCATCTGGCAAAATAGTCAAAGATGACTCTATAGTTCAATAATATCTAAATGGATAGTTATATGTTGGACATGTGTATAGGTATCCTTCCTAGAGAAACTTAACACATCAATGAAGAGTAGAAGGAATTACCCCCATAGTATGTATCTAGAGTTGTCTGAATAAAAGATTATAATGAAGAATACCTGGCATGACCTGGAACTATGTAGAGAGGGTTTTGGGTCCTACCATGATATCCAAAGCAATGGTGCCCAATGTCTGTCATGGTATATCATCAAATCCTCTAATGTTCTTATATGATTTTTACATAGATTCCATGTCGACGCCCATGGTCTGTAAGAATGTAATATTAGATATATTAAGTTTAGAACCACTATCAACTAGAACTCTCTTAAGTGTGTTGGTTTTGACTTGAGCTTGTATGAATAATGGTAAATTTTGATCAATAACTATCTGAGATGGCATGTCATCATGATCAAAAGTAATAGCATCTTCTATAATTTTTAGCATGTTAACCACTGATGCAAAATAAGAAGGCTATAAATCAATGGGCATAAAAGTTTGAGTGAGTGATTGATGGAGAATGTCTTTGAACACATTGGCTTTCTAAAGCAGTTTTAACATGAAAATCTTAGTTGGTGTGTTTCTCAACTAATAAACAATATCATATGCCTTGTGTGGACCTACCTATGTTTGTGGATTGGGCCTAGGATGGGAAGGAATGGGAGGTCAGTGGGGCTCCTGACTAGGTGGTGGAGGCATGGTGGCATGTCGAGTAATAGCTCTAACTACATTATCTATTATCTATATAGGACTAGTAGTAGCTACAAGATGAGAGTAGAGATAATCAATAGGTTAAGGTGGTGGAGGGACAAAGGGTGTCAACTAGGCTCTCTGGTGATGGGTAGTGACCTAGGGAAGAGCAAAATAGACCATGTAGCATGACTCGACACGGGATAGAGGCTCCAAGGGAGGTGATGCAAAAGATAACTTAGCATGTTTTTTAACAATAACTTTCTTAACATCATACCATATTATTAAAAATAAGCATGAAATGTAAAGGAATAAATATTTGTATTAACATATGGTAAACTTCATCATTCATGTACATGATAGGACCAATGATGGTCTCCTTATTTTTTGCAAGAAATGTAAGAAAAGCTTATAAATAAATAAGATCCATTTTTGAAATCTAATTTTAGAATGTAAGGTGATATCTCAAAAGCAATATTACCTAGTGTATGCAATTAGGGTTTTTAAGATGATTATTTTTAAAATTACTATGAAATTTTGATATTTAAAGTGAATTTCAGAGTGAAATATGTGAGTAAAAAATCAGAAATTTATTGAAAAAATTGTGATTGAACAAGACCTAGTATATGCACCTAGGGTTTTTGAAAAATAATTATATTTGAAAATTACTATTGAATTTTGAAATTTGAAGTGAATTTTTAATTTTAATATGCTAGTAAAAAATCAAAAAAATATTGGAAAATTATTGGAAAAATATTGGGACCTAATATGGGCAACTAGGGTTTGAAAGAAAATTATTTTAAAATTATTACAAAATTTTAAAATTTAATGCTAATTTTTTATTTTATTATGAGGTAAAAAATTAGAATAATATAATAAAAATTAGTAGGAAATTTATCTTAGGGTTTCTAGGGTTTATATGCACAAATGAAGTAGGTCAGGTTCACCAAATGATTTAGCCTATTTGGGAATATTGGTGTATTATTCCTAATTTAGTTAAAGCATAAGTAGTAAAATTAATAAATAAATATGCAATAATTAAGCTACTAATTTATGTAAATTAGATTGCAATTTTGACCTTTCTAAAAATAGTAATAAGAGGGAGAAAATAAGATTTAGCTAAAAACTAACTGATATGGCTGAGACAAGGTCTGAGATTCACTGTGTAGGATTGGGATACTATCACAAACCAAGATTTGACCTGCATTTTATGATTGGATAATAGCATTGAAAGTGGATAGGAGTGGCATCAACATTGTAGTCCAACTCTACCACTATTATCTAAGAGATATGAGCTTTCTAGGTTTTGTTTACTATGTCTGTGTGACCCTGTCTATGAAGTTTCAGTAATTGGAAGTATGTAGAGCTCCCTATAGAGAAAACTTTTTCTTCAAACCCTATACTCCATTATGATTTGACCAATTTTGAGAAAGATGGGAGGTTAGTGTGTGTAAGATTCACTGAATGTGTATCCACACCCCTTGTGTGGGCATGCTACCTATATTGTTGGGGATCAACCAACAATAGATTACACTTATGAAAGCAATAAACGCGGAATTAAATCAGATAGATAAGTAACTAGAATCAAATAATAGCAAAGAACAAGAGATACAAGAAACCACCTTGAAAACTTGTATTAAAACTCTTTACAAAAGGAATACAATTGAAGAAACTTCTTTCTTCCACACCTCTCTCAGATGCACAAGATCTCTCTCTCTAGATCTCTATCCCTTAAGAGCTCTCTCAAGTACAATCAATTCCAACAACCTGGATTGATACAACTCTGTATTGTTCTTCAACATTCACATATAATGAACTACTATAATAATTCACAATAAGCTAAGAAGATCTAATTCTACATATAGAATTAGGAGACTTGAGCATGCACTTACAACCAACAGTTAAGCCTCTTGAACAAGGGCTCTAAAAACAATCTTACTAATAATAGAAATGCGAACTTAAGACTAAGGCTTAAACTCATCATGCAAACACTCGCTTCTGTCCTCGAAAATAGCATTCTAGACGCACAGGTAACCGACGCCGATTTTTGCCTGTTTGCTTGTGACCGATGTCGGCCAATCCTCTGCCGACGCCGGCATCTCTTCAACTGCACTAGACCGATGGCGGTCTCTCCTGATCGACGCTGGTGACTGTGTAGACCCGAAACTGTTAAATGCACTCATATGTGAAGCTTTTAGGCTCCACACCTTAACAATCTCCCACTTGGAGATAAACAGCTGCACCAGTACCTGTACAGTGACATCTTCTAGCTCCTCCATCTTCAACTCAATCATGAAGACCAACAGAAGTTGAACGAATATTCAACTTCTCCTTTGTGACTGGCTTGGTTAACATATCCGCAGGATTCCTATCTGTATGGATCTTCTTCAGCTTCAACTCACCATCTTCCAATACATGTATGAAATGGTACCTTAGTTGTATGTGCTTTGTTCTTGAATGAAAGGCTGAATTCTTAGCCAAATGGATTACACTCTAACTGTCACTATATAATCTGCAACTCTCATGCTCCCTACCAAGCTCATCCATGAATCGTGTCATCCATATCATCTCTTTGCTAGCCTCTGTGGCTGAAATATACTCTGCTTCTGTAGTTGACAAGGCAACAACCTTCTGCAACTTAGTATCCAGCTAACCGCCGTTCCACCTATAGTGAAAACATAACCTGTAGTGCTCCTCCTGCCATCCAAATCACCTGCCATATCTGAATCTACATAACCATGTAGAGAAGTATCTGAACCTCCATAGCACAAGTGCCTACTACTGGTTCCTCTCAGATATCTAAGGATCCACTGAACTGCTTTCCAATGTTCTTTACCTGGATTGGCCATATACTTACAACTCCCACTGCTTGGGTAATATCCGGTCTAGTACACACCATTGCATACATCAAACTCCCTACTGCAGAAGAATATGGAACCTTACTCATGTACTCTACCTCATCATGTGAATTAGGACATTGTTCTTTACTCAACTTAAAATGTCCAGCCAAAGGTGTGCTTACCGGTTTAGCATCCTGCATATTGAACCGTTTCAACACCTTGTCCACATAATCTTCTTGAGACAATATCAACCTGTGATTTTTCATGTCTCTCTTAATGCTCATGCCAAGGATTTTCTTTGCTGCTCCCAAATCCTTCATAGCAAACGTTTGAGCTAATTTCACCTTAAGCTCAGAGATATCCTACATGTGTGATCCTGCAACCAGCATATCATTTACATACAACAATAGAATAATATATTTACCGTTATCAAATCTCTTGAAATACACATAATTGTCAGATTGACACCTACTGTAGCCATGCTCAGTCATAAACCTGTCAAATTTCAAATACCATTGCCTAAGAGCTTGCTTGAGGCCATACAAGCTTTTCTTCAATCTGCACACTAACTTCTCCTTACCCTTGACCTCAAATCCTTCCGTCTATTCCATATAAATTTTCTCATCCAAATCTCCATGAAGAAATGCTGTCTTAACATATAGCTACTCAAGATGCAAATCCTCAACAACAACCAAAGACAGTACAATCCGTATAGAAGTCATTTTAACAATAGGAGAAAAAATTTCACCAAAATCAATACCTGGCTTTTGTGCAAATCTTTTCACTACCAATTTGGCCTTATATCTCATCTGTCCATTCTCACCTTCTTTCAACCTGTAGGTCCATCTATTCTTTAGTGTTCTCTTACCAGCTGGCGATTCAACCAAATACCATGTTTGGTTCTCTCTTAAGAACTCCATCTCCTCAACCATGCCACGCTCCCACTCACTCTTGGACTCCACTTGTATTGCTTCTTCAAAACTCTCTGATTCTCCACCATTAGTTAGCAATAAATAAAATAATGGAGAATATCTAATTGGAGGCTTACTCACCCTTTCTGACCTCCTGATGGGTGTCTGAGACTCGTTCACAACACGTTGTCCATCCAAATTCTCTGACAGTGACCGACCTCGATCACCTCCAGACCTATTACTGGCTGACGCCGATTCTTCCTGACTGACATCGGTTCCTATCCTATTGACATCGGTCTCTGTATGACCGACCTCGGTTTTTGTTCTACCGATGCCGGTTCCTAACCTGTCGACGTTAGTCTCTATGTTTTCCTGCAAGTGATTATTTATTTTTCTCGTGAGCTCATTTTGGACCATCACCTCGTCCAATTCACTATTGCTCTGCCTAGATTGATTCAGCTTCTTCAGCTGATCACTATACATCACTTTTTCATTGAAAACAATGTCACGGCTCCTAATTACCTTGTTAGTTCCTAGATTCCAAAATCTGAAACCAAAATCATTTGAGCCATAGCCAATAAACGTGCACCTCATAGACTTAGCATCGAGCTTCTTTCTATTTTCCTTGTCTACGTGCACAAAGGCTTCACAACCAAAAACTTTGAGAAAAGAGAGATCTACCTTTTTACCTGTCCAAGCCTCTTCTGGAATTCCACCATCCAGAGTTGTAGAGGGTCCTCTGTTAATCAGGTACACTGCAGTGTCAAGAGCTTCTGCCCAAAACTCTAAAGGCAAACCAGCATGCAATCTCATACATCTTGCATGCTCCATGATTGTTCTGTTCATCTTTTTAGCAATTCCATTCTGCTGAGGTGTCCTTGGAACCGTCCTTTGCCTGCGGATCCCATGCATGTAATAATACCAGTTAAACTTATAACTGTAAAACTCTCCACCATTGTCAGATCTCAGGCACTTTAATCTTTTGCCTATTTCATTCTCAACCATAGCTTTCTAAATATTAAAAGTCTCAAATACATCAGATTTCTTCTTAATACAGTAGATCCATACCTTTCTTGTAGCATCATCTATGAACAAAACATAGTACTGTGATCCTCCAATAGAAGCTACCTGAGCTGGTCCCCACACGTCTGTGTGAACAAGCTGTAACTTATGCTTCTTCTTTATAGACCCAGTCTTGAGAAAACTGACCCTTTTCTGTTTTCTAAATACACAGTGCTCACAAAATTTTAGATCCATGCTTTTCAAATCTAAAAGCTTACCTTTAGACTTAAGAATTGACATCCCCTTCTCACTCATGTGGCCAAGCCTTGAGTGCCACAATTTTGCATCCACATTTGAAGTAGATAATACATAAGGAGAATTGTTAGTAACACAATTACACAAATAGAGAGTACCTACTCTCTTACCTCTGACCATAACAAGTGCACCCTTGGTCACCTTCCAAGATTCTGCTGTGAGAGTTACTGTACAACCCTCATCCCCTTTCCTGTAGAAATCAAATTTCTCTTCAAGCTAGGAACATGCATAACTTCTCTCAACACCCATGTGTTGCCATTCTGCATTTTCAGCTGCACTTTACCTTTGCCAATAATTTTACAGGGTTCATCATCCCCTAGATATACTATTCCAAAATCTCCATGGATATAGTCACAGAAATATTCCCTATTAGGGGTAGCATGAAAAGATGCACCAGAATCTAATACCCAAGATTCTTTATTATTATGCAGAGAGAATATTAAAGCATCTTGTGCAATACCTGCAACCTTGGCTTCTTCCTTTCCTTCGTGCTGATTGTCCTCCTTAGGCTTTGACCAGCAATCTCTGCTTATGTGCCCCATCTTTTCACAATTCCAGCATTGTGGCCTTCTGCCATTTCTGGATTTGGATCTGTCTTTCCCCTTAGACTTGGATCTTGATATCCCTTTCTTGCTCTTCTCTTTTTGCCTTCCCCTGCTCTCAAAACTTAAACCGTTCCCAGATGTCTCTTCTGTGCTTTTCCTGCGAATTTTCTCATTCAAGATAACACTAACAACATCCTCTACTTTTAAAATATTTGATGCAGATGCAGTATTGCTAACTACCATTACTAAGCTATGCCAGCTTTCAGGCAAAGAACATAATATTAAAAGAGCTTTAATTTCATCACCAAATACAATTTTGACTGAGCTTAATTGATTTACAATACCATGGAAATCATTTAGGTGATTAGATATAGATCCACCTTCCTGCATATGCAAATTGAATAGCTGCTTCATAAGATATACCTTATTAGAAGCTGAGGGTTTTTCGTATAAATTTGCTAGAGTAGTCATCAACTCTACCATTGTTTTTGACTATGATAAATTAGATATCACAGTAGATGCAAGACTCAGTCTTATAGACCCCAGAGCCTTTCTATCAAGAACTTCCCATTCTTCATCTTCCATGTCTGTGGGCTTCTTTGCAATCCCACCTAATGGTAAGTATAAATCCTTTTGATACAGATAGTCCTCTATCTGCATTCTCCAATGT
Source organism: Torreya grandis (assembly GCA_037957365.1). Classification (NCBI taxonomy): domain Eukaryota; kingdom Viridiplantae; phylum Streptophyta; class Pinopsida; order Cupressales; family Taxaceae; genus Torreya; species Torreya grandis. The sequence goes on from JARHVA010000625.1 coordinate 2,172,843, forward strand.
TGATAGTTTTTGCCATTAAACTTCTCCATTCTCAATTTACTTTCATCTGCCATTGCTTCTCCCACTCAAACAGAAATCCCTACAGAAACTCCTATGAGCAACCTATAATCAATACACACTACACAGATCTGAGCCGCCTGTTAGTGAACTTGAGCTTTGATACCAATTATTGGATATCAAACTCTAAACCTACAACCAAGGCTCTGATACCACTTATTGGGGATCAAACAACAATAGATTACACTTATGAAAGCAATAAACGTGGAATTAAATCAGATAGATAAGTAACTAGAATCAAATAATAGCAACGAACAAGAGATACAAGAAACCACCCTGAAAACTTGTATTAAAACTCTTTACAAAAAGAATACAATTGAAGAAACTTCTTTCTTCCACACCTCTCTCAGATGCACAAGATCTCTCTCTCTAGATCTCTATCCCTTAAGAGCTCTCTCTCTCAAGTACAATCAATTTCAACAACCTGGATTGATACAACTCTGTACTGTTATTCAACATTCACATACAATGAACTACTACAATAATTCACACTAAGCTAAGAAGATCTAATTCTATATATAGAATTAGGAGACTTGAGCATGCACTTACAACCAACAATTAAGCCTCTTGAACAAGGGCTCTAAAAACAATCTTACTAATAATAGAAACGCGAACTTAAGACTAAGGCTTAAACTCATCATGCAAACACTCGCTTCTGTCCTCAAAAATAGCATTCTGGATGCACACGTAACTGACACCGGTTCCTGCCTACTTGCCTGTGACCGACATCGGTCGATCCTCTGTCGACACCAGTGTCTCTTCAACTGCACTGGACCGACAGCGGTCTCTCCTAACCAATGCCGGTGACTGTGTAGACCCGAAACTGTTAAATGTGCTCATATGTGAAGCTTTTAGGCTCCACACCTTAACATATATAGCAATACTCTGAAGAGGGATCAAGCCATATGTAGTTCTCCCACTAGATGTACTTTGTGCAATAGAGTGTACGAATATGTAAAATACTAAACTAGATGTGATTGAGGTAGCTAGGGACTAGTGTAAGGATTTGAATGAGCTTGTAAGTGTATTGGTTGGCTATATGTAGAGAATAGAGAAGATTTCTTGAGTAGTCTTGCTTGTATTATTGCTTTCTTAGTGATATTTATCAACCCTCTCCAAATTATCTTTGAATGGGATTTAATAGGGATATATTGGTCATGGGTTTAATGTGCTCACATTAGGCCAACAAGGAGAAGGATGGGGAATTGAAATAAACTAAACATTGGGGCCAAAAATGCATTTGAATAGGAGCATCAAAAGTGAACAGGAGTGACACTAGCACTGTAGTCCAAGCATGGCACTATTGTCCTAAGTTGATGGGGCTTGGGAGATGGATTAGTCATAGAAAGAGCAATCTACCTAAGCTAAGATTAAGTCTGGAAGGTTACGGATGACTAGGAATCAGTGAAAAAAATGCTTATGAGGGTCATGAGAGTAAGCAAGAGGGACCTATGGGTTGGGTGTCACAAGTCACACTCAAGTTACAAATTTTTTTCATTTTATATTACTACACATTTTTTATCAATGTGTTTGATATGGATGCATGTGTGGTTCATTTCATGTTACAATTTATAATTGTAGTAATAATTTGCTATTGTATTATACTAATCTAGTGTATCATCCAAAGAAATAAGTAGATCCATCAATATAATGAGAGGGTTTTAAATCAAAAACAACACTTAATATCTTTTCATAATTCTTTTTGTAATATTATGGATCCAATATCCAGATTCCAATGTGCATGATCTCAACCATTTGTTCTACCTAGACCTTATTTGAGTGATAGCTACCATCCCACACCCATTATTCACTCATAGCTTATATTGGATTCCATGATCCATGATGTCAATACCCAAAAAGATAAAGGTATTCAACCTAATCCACCACCTATTAATATACAACATGTGCCTCGTAATCCAAATCTTATGATCAAATCTAAGGGATATGACCTTGTTGACCAATTGAGTAAAAAACATGTTAAGATTTCTATCCTTAAAATTTTAAAGCAATCTATTATCTATAAGAATATCATATATGAAGCATTACATAAAACCCAAGTTTTGAGTGATATTGAGCCAACTTACTTCGCAGATATCATGTAAGATCTCAAAAATAATTCAAAACTTATCACCTTTGATCCAACAAATTTACCATCTAAAGATGTTATTGACCAAGATTTACTTTATTCATACAAGTTGTATATGCATAGAATCAAAATAGAGATTTAAATGCAATTCACCAAAATAAATAACATGCAACCATTCAAAATCAACACATACCTCACATTGGGCAAGGTAGATGACCCAATATGCCAATAATAAAAGAAATAAAAACACAATTTTACCTCTCTTTTGTAAATTGATTTAACAATTTTGGAAATATTGGAGTCTTATTGTTAATTTAGTTAAAGGTATGAGTTGACTAAATTAGTAAATAATATTGCAATAATTTAACTACTAATTTGTATAATTTATTTGACCTTTGTAGATTTTTTAAAATAGTAATAAAAGAGGAGAAATATAACTTATCTTAAAACTACCCTGATATAGTTGGGACAGAGGCTAATACCAACTATACAGGACTGAGAGAGTGTCATGAAATAGGATCTAGCTTTCATTCAATGAAAGGATAGAAGCATAAAAAATAGGACACTTCAGAGTCTGGTGCTATAGTCCAAGTCCTATCATTGTTGTCCAAACTAGTCACAAAGATCTAAGTTTTTTTAGTTTTATCCATTGTCCCTATGTGAGCCTACCTATGAAATTTTGGATCTTGAATGTCGACAGAGCTCCTTATAGAGCAGATTTTATCTTCAAACCCTAGACCTTCATTGTGCTTGAATAAAACTTGAGAAAGAGGGGGTGTTAGTGTGTGTAAGATGCACTGAATGTGTATCCACACCCCTTGTGTGGGCATGCTTCCTACATACCAATACTCCAAAGATGGATCAATCCATATGTAGTTCTCCCACTTGATGTGCTTTGTGCAATAGTGTTATGTGAATGCAAAAATGCTAAATTAGGTGTGCTTGAGGTGGTTAGGGACTTTTGTGAGAGTTTGAATATGTTAGTATTTGTATTAGATGGTTGTATGTAAAGAATAGAGAAATTTACCTCAATGGTCTTGTTTATATTTTTTCTTCCTTTTGTAATGTTTGTCAACCCCTTATAAATGAATTTTGAATGGACTTTTATAGAGATATATTGGTCATCAGTTAGATGCATTCATGTTAGGCTGACATAATGAAGAAGAAGAATAAGGATAAAATGGTCATTTGAGCTCAAAATGTGATTAGACAAGAGTGCTTGAAATGGGACACCCTTAGGGTCCAACACTATAGTCTAAGTTGGGCACTATTATCCTATAGGTATGAGACCTGGGGGGATGGAATGAGCATGGAAAAAGTAGCTTGGCTGAGCTAGAATTAGATCTCAAAAAGTCTATGAATGATTAGGAATCAACAAAAATTGCCTATAAGGGTCAAGAGAGCATGCAAGAGGGACCTATGGGTTGGGTGTCACAAGCCACACTAAAGCTACTAATTTTGACATTTTATATGACTATATTTGCCTCCCTCTTTATTCTAGTGATGCAGCAAAGCAAAATACTGGGATAAATAAAAAATAGAAAATGTACCTAAACTTACCTTAAAGGGTGAAGCCCATGAAGTTGTGTGATGTTGGGTGTGCATAGAAAAAGCACATTATGAATTGTAAATCTATGAGAGAAAACAAAGAGAAGATAGTTCTTACTAGATATGTTATATCTAAAATGAAAATATATAAATTTGGGTAAGATAGAGAGGAAGATAAAGGAATGAATACACCTCATCAAGTACGTGAACTAATACAAAACCTTATTGTGTTGTTGAGTGATGCTAGATGATGTTGAGTAATGTTGGGTATATGTTCTACAAGGATTAATATCATGAATAGAGCTAAGTGCTCAATTCCACAAGAGTGGCTCTAGAATGTAAAGGCTAGCCCTTTGGCTCCATCATCACTCACTAAGTGAAGTTAGGTGGTCATGTGTGTACTAATCAATGTTTAGACTATGTGTCCAATCCCTCTGAGTATGTGGCTCAAGAATACAAAGGCTAGCTAGTCCTTTGGCTCTATCACTGCCCCGTGAAGTGAAGCTATAAACTGATACCGATATGAATGTGTGTCCTATGAGATGGCTCTTGAAGCCCATGAATGCTCTATAATTTGACAATGTGGTATGGATAGTCAAATGTGTATTGGAAATTAGATCAATTTTGGCCAACTCTGAAAGGAGGAGATTAGGATTGTATGAAAGCCACTCCAAAATGATGCCAACCACTTGTAGATGGAGTAAGGCATGCAACGACTAAGAATGCCTAGGTAATATACTGAACTCAGAAAGAAAAGAAGTCAAATGTGCCGCACACATTACCTTTGATCATTGGTGTTTGTAACATGGATTCTGACCTAGAAGTTATATCAACTGCCCAATCTAAAACTAGAAGTGAGATCCATCATGCCACACATGATGCCCCTATATCTAAGTTCTCTGAGACAAACCATACTAAAACTACTAAATATGGACTAATCTATATCTAGCAAAACTATAGCTAAGCTGACCTTTCTACTTGTTTCTCAAAAATCTAGGTTTTTTGTTGTTTGGATAGAAGTGCCAAAAATAGGATACCCTACTATTTTGCATTGTTGTCCATGTCTGGCACTATTGTCCTTTGCTAAAACTAATGACTATTCTATAATCATCACTATTTTTTTGGTTTGTTATATTTGGTCTGACCTTTGATTATTATTCTAAGTGTTTTAAAAACTAATTTTTGACTGGTAGAAGCTCTGATCTCTATGACAAAACCCTTATTTGTTGCCCCCTCTTTTGAAGGTAAGAATGAAGACCCTATAATGACTACCCTTAGAAGAAAGAGCCCTGCAAGTGTGTTATGTTGTGGAATACATGATATGATAATGATAATCGAAATGATGTCTCAAGATATAGCATAGTTTGTATTGGATATTGTTAGATCAATAAGGGTATACCTGGATAAATATAACAATGTAATAGCATGTGCAATGTGTTGAATTGAAACTAGAAATCTAGTTAGTTGTTATTATGTTAGTTGTCAAGGAGGGATGTATCATGATGTCCATCATGGCATCCAAGAAAGCAAGATAATGCATGATGTGGATCATGGCATTATAAATAGTGATAAATAAACAAGCATAAGCACACATGGCAAGAAGCAATAAGCATACAAGAGTGGTTAAGGGGCCAAGCAAACATGGGACATGGGCACATGTCACTCAAATTAGAAATCAAGCATACAAGGCATGTTCAAATGCCACACACATACAATTGAAAGTTATCAAGGTTAGCATGAGGGCCACAATCACATAGGAGAGTACTGATAGGACCTAGGTTCCCCAAAGCTCTGACACAACTTGTCAGATTTAAGAGCACACGTGATTACCTTTGTATAAGCAACTTAAACATGTAGAAATAACAAGAAGAACATATATCTATCAATGATAAATAGCACAGAATATGAGAGGCAACACACAATTGTATTCAACTCAGTTAGAAGGAAATTACAACAAAGAATATTGCCACAGTTCTTCTTCCTTACACACCTCTAGGGCTCCCACACCTCTAGGGCATAAACAGTAAATCTTCCCTCAAAGCTCTCTCTCTTACGGTCCCAACACACAACTCAAACACAGAGTTGGTGTTCACCTCCAACCAGCCAGTATCCACTACTGCCAGTACCCAAGTGCTCCACGCACTCCAAGTACACAAATGTACTTCAAGTAGATCTCCCCTGAAATGCAACAACCTGTAACCCAAATGATCTCACTTATGGAAGGAACTACCTTGCCTTCCTCTCTTGCTCTAGACCGAGTACACACTGTACTCCAAGTAGATCCTGCCTGATCCTGCTCCCTATTGTGTTGTTGTCCTCCCTGATCTTGCACCCCTGCAAATCAATCTGGTTTTGCACACCTGCAAACCTGGATCCTGCACCCACATACACCTATAGATCAATGATCTTACTTACCATGTAGATCTCCTAACGTAGCCATGCACACCTGTTGACCAAGATCATACATACATGAAGAATCCTGTTGATTCTTCGAACCAGCACCCACACTTGGTACTGTGGCACTAGGAGGAACACACCATGCTCTCTTCACACACAAAAGGAGCTAATATTTTGCTCTCTTACTCTCTATCACACTTTACAATATAGCCCATGAGTCTCTTAAATAGATCTCATGCAAACAATAATTAGACATCTAATTACAATAATTAGATCCGCAGCTTCAAGTCTAAATTTGGCTCTTGACATGCAAACACTTGGTTCGTTAACTAACTACCCGTAAAACTTGTAATTCTGAACCACACAGGTGACCGACATCAATCCCTGTCTACCTAGAGGTGACCGACGCCAGTCGATCCCTGATCGACATCGGTTTCTCTTCCTGTCTAATCCTACTGACATTGATTGGCCTAATCGACGCCGGTGTCTATGACACTCAGCAACCTCCTTCCCTATTTGCATCAGTGAAGCTTTTAGCTCCACAACCTAACAATCTCCTGCTTGGAGATAAATAGCTACACTATACCTGTACTTATACCCCATCTAATATGTTTCCTAGCTTGTATCCCTCTTCAAGCTCAATCCTGAAGACCACCCACCACACAACCTGTGGTGCACCTCCTGTCATCTGAGTAACCTACCACATTCAAACCTACAAACCCATGTAGTGAAGTCCTGACCCTGCATAACATGAATCTCTGCTGCTGGTCCCTCTTAAATACATGAGAACCCACTTCCCCAAATTGGCTCCTAACTCTCTAACAGCACTCACTGCTTGGGCAAACTCAGGTCTATACCAAACCTTATGTGATTTCAGACACTAAACTGTCCAGCCCTTAGTGTGCTCTGATTTTGCATCCTGCGTATTGAACCTCGCTAACACCTGATTCACATCAGCTTCCATTGGAGACAAAATCAACCTGTGATCTTCCATGTCTCTCATGCCAAAGAATTTTGCTACTCTAAATTCCTCATGACATGCCACTGAACTAACCTTACCCTTAGCTCAACAAAACCCTGTATGTACAAACCTGCTAGCTAGCATACCACCACATACAGTAACCAAATAATGTAGCTATCATCATCCACCTGATAAGACAAATACAATGGTTACACTGACATTGACTAAAGCCCTGCTTTGTCATCCACCTGTCAAAACTTGTACCACTGTCCTGCAGCTCCCTTAAGACCATATGTCCTAGCCTTTTGTCTCACGTGTCCATTCTCTCTATTCTTTAACTAAGGTATCCATTCATCTCTTAGCTTTCATACTGGCTGGCAACCCTACCAAATCTCTCTGCTTGGTTCTGCATTCTCATCATGCCATGCTCCCACTGTTTCTTAGATCCTTCCTGCTCTGCAGTGAGCAACGAGTATAAAGAAGAGGAATAATGAATTTGAGGCTTACTTACCCTTTTAGTCCTCCATATGGGCATTTGAGACTTGTTGACAGCTTGATGTCTGCCCAAAATTTGTTACAGTGACCGACCTCCATCACTACACAGTATGCATCTGACCGACGTCAGTTTCCATGGGCCTGTCCTGACTACCAACTATGTCGATGTCAATGTCCTTGTTGTGGACATCAGTCCTCCTGACCAATGTCGGTCTTACCTATTACCGATGTTAGTCCTCCTGACCGACATTAGTCTTACCCTGCCCGACATCACCAGTTTTGATCTGCACATGACTGACATCGGCACCTATCTGTTCGACACCGATTCCTCCTGATCGACGTCGATACCTGTGTTTGCCTGTGAGTGATGAATTTTTACTTGTGAGCTCCTTTGAATCAAAACCCATGTCTAAACTGCCCTGCTCAGATGTATCCAGCCCCATCCACTGGTCTCTATCCATCATCTCCTCCAAGAACACCAAGGCTTTCTAGTTCTTAAGTTTGTCAAACACATCTGTCTTCCGCTTAAGAACATGCATCTCCTTCTTGCTCATGTGACCAAGCCTACAAAGCCACGTCTTCGCAATAGAAGAAGAATTAGTAATATAAGCAAGTAGATAAAGAGTACCTGCTTTCTTACCACCAGCTAATTCAAGTGTTTCTGCTATGAGAGTTCTTGTGCATCTCTCATCACCCAACTTTTCTGAAGAAATTAGCCATATCTTTAACACTGGGACCTGCATGACCTCCTTCAACACCCATGTGTTGGCCGCCTGTAATTTCAGCTTCACTTCCCCTTTGCCAATTCTTTGGCAAGGCACACCAGCCCCTAAATAAATCTTTCCAAAGTCTCCAAGGACCTTACCATGGAAAAATACTCTATTTCAGACTGCATGGAAAGAGGCAATAGAATCTATAAAACAAGATTCTACTTTATCCAAGAAACATACCAGAGCATCTTGTGTAACAACACCTGCAACATCTGCTTCTTCAGTTCCTTCATGCTGATCTTCTACCAACTAACAATAATTTTTTACCTACTCTTTCTTTCCATAGGACCGTAAATGACCATTCATGCTTTTCAATTCCTCCATTCTTAGCTTACTTTCTTCTACCATTGCTCTACTCCCACTCAATCAGAAACCCCTGAGAGTGACCTATAACCAAACATAACCTGCTCCTTGCAACCTTAGCTTTGATACCATTTGATAGGACCTAGGTTCCCCAAAGCTCTGACACAACTTGTCAGATTTAAGAGCACACATGATTACCTTTGTATAAGAAACTTAAACATGCAGAAATAACTAGAAGAACAAATAACTATCAATGAGAAATAGCGCAGAATATGAGAGGCAACACACAATTGTATTCAACTCAGTTAGAAGGAAATTACAACAAAGAAGATTGCCACAGTTCTTCTTCCTTACACACCTCTAGGGCTCCCACACCTCTAGGGCATAAACAATAAATCTTCCCTCAAAGCTCTCTCTCTTACGATCCCAACACACAACTAAAACACAGAGTTGGTGTTCACCTCCAACTAGCCAGTATCCACTACTGTCAATACCCAAGTGCTCCACACACTCCACAAGTGCTCCACGCACTCCAAGTACACAAACGTACTTCAAGTAGATCTCCCCTAAACTGCAACAATTTACAACCCAAATGATCTCACTTATGAAAGGAACTACCTTGCCTTCCTCTCTTCCTCTAGACCGAGTACACACTGTACTCCATGTAGATCCTGCCTGATCCTGCTCCTTATTGTGTTGTTGTCCTCCCTGATCTTACACCCCTACAAATCAATCTAGTTCTGCACACCTACAAACCTGGATCCCGCACCCACATACACCTGTAGATCAATGATCTTACTTACCATGCAGATCTCCTAATGTAGCCATGCACACCTGCTGACCGAGATCATACATACATGAAGAATCCTGCTGATTCTCCAAACCAGCACCCACACTTGGTATTGTGGCACTAGGAGGAACACACCATGCTCTCTTCACACACAGAAGGAGCTAATATTTTGCTCTCTTACTCTCTAGCACACCTTACAATATAGCCCATGAGTCTCTTAAATAGATCTCATGCAAACAATAATTAGACATCTAATTAAAATAATTAGATCCACAGCTTCAAGTCTAAATTTGGCTCTTGACATGCAAACACTTGGTTCATTAACTAACTACCTGTAAAACTTGCAGTTTCGAATCGCACAGGTGACCGACGTCGGTCCCTGTCTGCATGGAGGTGACCGACATCAGCTGATCCCTGACCGATGCCATTTGCTCTTCCTGTCTAATCCTGTCGATGTCGGTTGGCCTGACCGACGTCGGTGTCTGTGACACTCAGCAAGTTCCTGCCCTGTTTGCATCAGTGAAGCTTTTAGCTCCACAACCTAATAAGTACAAGCAAAGGACATTGGCAAATGTCCTAAGGCACACACAAAAGTAGAAGCAAAGGACATTGGAAAATGTCCTCAGGCACATACAGGAGACAAAATAGGAACTAAGAAATGTAATCACATATAGATACGTAATGCAAGAAAGGAAGGCATGCAATATATTATAAATACAATCACATCTAACTTATCAAATCAAGAAGTGAAAGTATGCAAGACATGGAGTACAAGACTAGGTATATTCTAAGAAATATATGTGTTATATACAAGTGAATGTCGATAGAGTAATCTATGTAAGCTAGTAATTAATGTACATAAAAATGAGAACTTCAGTGTGTGGTGTAGGAATGACATAACCTAGATGGTGTAGTCATGTAGAAGATGCCCCTAGGGGGAAGATATATCAATGTATGTCTCAAATGTAGAATTAGGATGCCCCCTCAATGGGTAAAGTGAAGCAATCAAAGATTTGAAAGTTATTGCACACACTTAAAGAAGATCAAGTGAAGCATGGTAATGTAGATAAATCGACAAACAATAGCATAGAACAGTAAATGTAAGTCTAGCATGGTAGTAGAAATGTAAAGCATGGATAATACATATAATTAAAATGTTTTTATGTTTTTGAATTATTCTAAAGTTTTTGGATTTTGAAATTTTGTATTATTTTTGGTATTTTTGGAATATTTGAATATTTTTGTATTTTTACATATTTGAATGTTTTTATATTTTGAAATGAGCTATGTATAAGTAAGCATAAGGAAAATATGTACATGTAAGCATAAGGAATTATGTACAAGTAAGTAGAAAGAAACTATGTACAAGTAAGCTGAGAAAATATGTATCAGTAAGCAAAAAGAAGCTATGTATAAGAAATACTAAAAAGAGATGATACTAACCGATAAGTCTCATGAGAGACTCCCTATCATGGTGTCTTATATCAAACAAAGGAATTATGCATGATTATGAAGCACGAGGGCATGGCTACAAATATGACTCTGAATATTTGGATTCATTATTGGTATCTTGGAAATTATAATAACCTATATTGTTCCACTCATCATATCATCTTGATTTTGAACCAATGGAATGCTAGTGTTGACTTTTATTGTATCTAGATTTTTTCCTTTGATAAATTATGTCTACGAATGATTTGTCGTAATATGTTCAATAAATCCCAAACCTTGGTGACAAACATTATCAACCTCTATAATATGAGTAGTGATGCCTTGAGCATCATTTCCCAACCCTTGACCTTGATAATCAAACTATTATAGATATTTTTGACCAAACCCATACTACTTTGAAAATTGAGCCTTATTTTGGAGAGGTAGATTTGCATCTTTTTCATGCTTTACCTATGATAATGGTACTTTTTATTGCTCTAATATTGTTTTTTGATCCTTTTATTGTTCTGAGTTATGCTTTGGTAACCACTTTTGTACTATTTTTGAATTTGAACCTTTGTGAATGTGTTCTTGTGTCACTGTGGATTGCTTGACTAATTTACCTTGTATAGTATCTTCATTAGCAATAATTTGTTGTATATATTTTTTAATGCCAAACATGAATCAGTGTGATGCCCATGCATTTTATGATATGGACAATAATATATGGATCTTCTCAGTGGATGTAGAGGAGGTAGTTTGATCAAGTTAGATTTAATCATTTCCCTTAGTACCTCACTTGAACTCTTATTTGATCATTGAATTCTTTTTGAATCACTAGTTGTAGAGTTATTTTGTTATGATTTCTTGTTTTGATATGTAACATTGCTTGCAACCAATTGACTAGGTGAAGGTGCATATATATGATTGACACTAGTGTGCCTTTAAGGATTTTATATTATAATATGATTTTTTAATATTGTGATCTTGTCATGTAATAGTTGATTTTGTGTTTGTAAATTTGAAATTAACTTTCTCATGCTAGTGATTTGAACCCTTAGAGTCTCACAAGTGCAAACCCTAGTTACTTTTGATTGAACATGTAAGCACATATGTTGAAGAGATTTTGAAGAAGCTATAGGCTGAATGTATGCATTAAGAACAATAGTATAGGTTACCTCACCTTTTGAAGGGGTGATAGCATGGACCTGGTTAGAGGGAAAGTAGTTATCACCCTCTTGGGGCAGAGGAGGAGAAGTATTTCCTGTGCATAAGATATGACATTAAAACTTGACAAGTGGTCATTAGCTTATGTCTAGTAGTGATAGATAAATACTCAAACTTAGCTAATGAGTTATATGCATCTAGGTAGAAATCATGAATGTGAAATGAAATGCATGAAATTCGAGTTATAAGTTGTATAGCAATATGTTTATAAAGAGCATTCCACATGAGAGATAATAAGCATGGGATAGAGAGCATGGAATTGTGCATTAATGCATAAAGAACTTTGATATGTGATATGATATTTATAATATGTTTAGCAAGATAAACTTGAAAAAATATCCATATGAGAGATCAAAAGCAAGGGATAGAGAGAATGAAATTGTGCCTGAATGCATTAAAAACTTTGATGTGTGATATGATATTTGTAATATGTTTAGCAAGATAAACTTGAAATTTTTTCCATATGAGAGATAGAAATTAAGTAATGAAACCTTGTATTATAGACAAGAAAACATTGCTTTAAAAGAGAGGGATCTTACTATGTTTATCAATAACTTTCTTAATATCATCCCATATTATGAAAAGTAACCATGAAATGCAAAGAATGAAGCTTTGTATTAACATATGGTAAACTTCATCATTTGTATGCATGATAGAACTGAGTATGGTCTCCTTATTATTTGCAAGAAATGTAAGAAATATGTGTAAATAAGTGAGATCAACTTTTGCTTTTATGTGGACTTTGATTTTAGATCTAAGGTGATACCTCAAGCAAACAAAGGGACCTAGTATATGCAAGTAGGGTTTTGAAAAATGATATTTTTAAAAATTACTAAAGAATTTTAAAATTTAATGTGAATTTTTTATTTAAATATGAAGGTAAAAAATCAAAAAATATTGAAAATTTTAGGAAAGAATTTACCCTAGGGTCTCTAGGGTTTTTGTGCACAAAATGACCTAGTAAATTCAATTAGGGTTCAAAATAAATGATTTTTAAAATTACTAAGGTAAATTTAAAAAGTAAATGCGAATTTTTGATTTAAAAAATGTAGGAAAAATCAAAAATTTATTAGAAACATTAGCAAGGAATTTACCCTAGGGTTTATAGGGTTTTTATGCACAAACGAAGTAAGTCAGGTTCACCAAATGATTTAACAATTTTAGGAATATTGGAGTCTTATTGCTAATTTAGTTAAAATTCTAAGTTGAATAAATCAATAAATAATATTTCAATTATTTAACTGTTGATTTTTATAATTTATTTGACCTTTGTAGCTTTCTAAAACTAGTAATGAAAGAGGAGAAATGTAACTTATCTTAAAATTGGGCCGATACAACTGGGACAGAGGCTGATACTGACAAGTGCAGGATTAGGATAGTGTCATGAACTAGGATCTATATTTTATTTGGTAAAAGTATAGGAGCACTAAAAATAGGACACTTTGGGGTTTGATGTTGTAGTCTAGGTCCTACCACTATTGTCAAAACTATTCACAAAGGTCTAAGTTTTTTGGGTTATGTCCATTGTCCCTGTGTGAGCTTGCTTGTGAAATTTGGGATCCTAAATGTCAATAGATATCCTTGTAGATAATATTTTATCTTAAAACCCTAGAACTTCATTGTGCTTGGATGAAATTTGAGAAAGAGGGGGGGTTAGTGTGTGTAAGATGAACTAAACATGTATCCACACCCCTTATATGGGCATGTTGCCTACATACCAATACTCTAAAGAGGGATCAAGTGATATGTAGTTCTTCCACTTGATGTGTTTTTTGAAATAGTGTTATGTGAATGAAAAAATACTAAATTGAGTGTGCTTGAGGTGGCTAGGGACTGGTGTGAGGGTTTGAATATGTTGTTAGTTGTATTGGATGGTTGTATGCAGACAATAGGGAAGTTTGTCTCAATGGTCTTGCTTATATTTTTTCTTGCTTTTGTAATATTTTCCAACCCATTTTAAATGAACTTTGAATGGGATTTTATAGAGATCTATTGGTCATGGGTTAGATGCATTCACACTAGGCCAACATAATGAAGAAGAGGAATCAGGAGAAAATAATCATTTGAGCTCAAAATGTGATTGGACAGGAGCACTAGAAATGGGACACCCTAGGGTCCAGCACTATAGTCTAATTTTGGCACTATTTTCCTATAGGTATGGGACCTAGGGGGATGGAATGAGCATGGGAAAAGTAGCTTGGTTGAGCAAGAATTAGATCTCGAAAGTCTACGGATGATTGAAAATCAGCAAAAAGGTGCCTAGAAGGGTCAAGAGAGCATCAATAGGGACCTATGAGTTGGGTGTCACAAGACACACTCAAGCTACCAATTTTGACATTTTATATGACTACACAAATCAATTCATTTCCAAACAAAAATATGTGCCCCAAGAAAAGTGGATTGCTTTGTTGTAGACTCAAAATTTTTACTTGCAAAAATGGAGGACTTGATTGATACAGTCAAGATAAAATTTACATGATATATTTGATCAATGGATTTATTATATCATTTTTCATGGAGACGAGTATGCTTATATATAAAAAGAAGGATATTTTCCAAATAATTATAAATTCTTTCGAAATTTTGAGAGAATAACTCTCTAGAAAGGAAGGAGGGTGGATGCAAGATTGTATACTCCATTAAGACAGTCTAATAATGTCTATTAAAGGATCCCCAAGTTTGTCTCAACCTTATGCACGTCTCTCAATCATTGGATGGTCCTTATTAATCCACTGTCATAGTTTTCCATGTCAAGATGCACTTGACTATGCCCAGAAATTAATACTCTACAAGAATGTGCTTTTGTGAGAATGAACAATACACAATACTATGCAAACAAAGATTCAAGAAACCTTTAAACACATTCAAAGGACTTACCTTAACATCCCAAAGCACTTTACCATCGATTTAAAGATTATTTCTTTCAGTGGAATACCCATGGTCCAATCATGCAATGACTGCTATAAGAAACATGGTTTTGTTGTAAACATATTTGAATACCAGATGATTTGGTTGTTGTTAATTGAAACTTATAGTATTAAAATATACTCAACACTCCTTCAAAAACATTTATAACAGTTATGAAAGTCCATTTGATTATCAATTTTGAAAACACGGTCTACAACAAAACCAGACAACTCAAGAACAGGTGTCAATGTATTAAACCATCAAATCAAGGGTCTTTTTATTCTTTCATTAGAATATTATCTCTTAAAAAACATGTATTAAATATCTTCCATTCAAAAAATTCACTTTTATATGGATATCATCCATTGTAACTACCTTGGTTACCCACTAATGGTCACAAGGTGAGTTACCAAGTATGAAATTTTGTCTGGCATGAGTTTTCCAAATAAGTGAGTCTTTAGACCCTTGACAAGGTTTCAAGAGGCCCCTAATAGTGTTTAAAAAAAAAATTCATACTTTTCCAATCCATTCCATTACCCCTGCAAGTCCTAAAACAAGCTTACAATTCAAATTTTTGAAAAACTAGTTTTGGCAGGAAAATCTTAATTTTGAAATTTGAACTACCTACATGCAATCCTAGGCTACCAATTTGAAATATAAGCATGATTGGGGAATTTTAAATCCATTAAAATCATCAAAAAACCTAATTGAATTAAATTAATCTAAAATTGAGATAAAAATCTCCCTAAGAGTATGTTCCTACATCATACTCCCAAGGAAAAGAAAAAGAACTCATGGATTGTTGTCCATGAGTGCTTCCAAAGTAATCACATGCTTATGTATGTCATGTTCAATCATCCACATGGAGTTTTCTACTAGGTGATTTTTTCATTTCACTAGATACTTGAAGTACTAATTGTCTCTAGTCTTCTTGATCACCTGTTTGTCTAATATGTACTCCATCTCTTCTGTCTTGGCCTTAGGCAACTATGTTGCCCAATTTGGGCTCGTTGTAGAAGAATCATATATTGGGTTTCCTCCTTAATTCACTTTTTTTTATGGGTAAAAGTCTGAAAAATTGAATATATGTGAAATTCCTACCCCATTAGGCAACTCCAATTCATATGCATTATTTGCAAACTTTTTGAGAATCTTGCAAGGACCTATCTTTTTCATCTTCAACTTGTTGTATTCACCCCTTGGGTACCTTTCCTTCTTGAGATGAGATAATATTAAGTATCCAACCTAAAAAATAACTTCCCTTCTACTCAAATCTTCCTATTTCTTATACTTGTTAACACTAGACTCCAAATTCTTCTTTACTTATTCATGTATTTCCTTCATTGCCATTACAACTCTTCACCTTTAGCACTTCTCTTATCCATATGGTTGATTTTTATAACCTCAAATATACCTTTAAGCTTCATGCCATAGATTACTTGGAAAGGACTCATACCAATGCTCTTGTTGGTAGAATCATTATAAGCAAACTCTACTTGAGGTAACACAAGATCCCACTGCTTAGGATGGTCCTTGGATAAACACCACAACAAGTTTCCTAAACTTCTATTCACCACCTTAGTTTACCCATCTCTCTAAGGATGGTAAATTGAACTAAAACTCAAGTTTATGCCCATTTTCTTCCACAATGTCCTCCAAAAGTGACCAATAAACTTGATGTCTCTATCAAAAATAATGTTCATGGGTAGTCCATGAAGTCTCACTACCTCCTTGAAAAACAAATTGGCCACATGTGTGGCATCATTAGTGGTTCTACATGGTATAAAGTGTGCCATTTTATAGAATCTATCAACAACTACAAAAATTGAAACAAAACCCCTTTGTGTCCTGGGCAATCCCATCACAAAGTCCATACTTATGGATTCCTAAGGCCTATTTGGGATTGGTAGGGGCTGATACAAACCTGCATTAATGCTCTTACCCTTTGCCAATTGACAAATATTGCAACTTTCTACATACTTCCTTACTTTTGTTTGCATTATAGGCCAATAGTAGTGCCTAGTGAGTAACTCCAATGTCTTGTAAATCCCAAAGTGGCCTGCCATGATTCCACTATGTTTCTCTTGGATCATATTTCCTCTTATAGAGATTTTTGTCTCACATAATTTTAATCCTTTGAACAATAGTCCATCTTGAAGTACAAAATCCAACCATGGCTCCTTATTTATTGTGCCTAGGTGCTTTCATGTATGGTATGCTTCCTTGAAGTCTTCATAATCCTCATACAAATCTTTGAGTGCTTCAATCCCAACACTTTCTAATTGAATCTCATGTACCAATAAGACTCTGTTACTTAATGCATATGCAACCTTGTTGATTTGTCCTTGTTTATGCTTGATGGTGAAGGTGAAATTTTGCATGTACTCCACCCATTTCACATGACTTTGGTTTAATTTGGGATAATTATAGATGAACTAAAGTGCATGATTATCTATGTATACTATGAACTCGTTTGGCATTAGATAATGCCTCTATTTTTTCAACACTTTCACCATTGCATAAAACTCCAAGTCATAGGATGAGTAATTCTTCTTGGCATCATTCAACTTCTCACTGAAATAGGCTATAGGTATGCCCTCTTGGCTTAGGACAACCCTATTGCCACACCACTTGCATCACACTCTATTTGAAACATCTTTTTGAAGTATAGCAATGTTAGTATTGGTTGCTCTATGATTTTTTGCTTCAAGTATTGGAAACTTTTCTCTACTTGTTCATTCCACATAAAAATTCTTGTCTCCTTTGATGGTGTCAATGATGGGAGCACATATTCCACTAAAATTCCTTATGAATTTCCTATAGAAACTTTCAAGACCATGAAAACTTCTTATCTCTCATGTTGTCCTAGGTGTTGGCCACTCCATGATTGCCTTCACCTTGTTCCTATCCATTTTCAGCATGCCTTGTCATATGACAAATCTAAGGTACAACAACTCTAATTTGATGAAATCACACTTCTTGAGGTTGATTAATAGCCTCTCTTCTTGTAGCCTCCTCGTAACCAACTCCAAATGATGAAGATGTTCCTCCTTGCTTTGGTTGTAGATTAGTATGTCATCCAAGTATACTACTACAAACTTGCCTATGAAATCTTTTAGTACCTCATTCATTAATATTGTAAAAGTGCTTGGTGCATTATTCAAACCAAATGGCATGACCAACCACTCATACAAGCCTTCATTTGTCTTGAAGGTAGTCTTCCACTCATTACCTTGATTGATTCTTATCTAGTAATATCCACTCTTGAGGTCAGTCTTAGAAAAATAGCTATCTCTACTCAAGCAATCCATCAAGTGCTCCATCCTGGGAAGTGGAAATTTATATCTTATGGTGATCTTGTTTATGGCCTTGGAATTAGTACACATTCTTCACTCACCTTCCTTCTTTGGCACCAACACTGTGGGCACTGTACAAGGACAAAAGCTCTCTTTGATCAACCCTTTATCAAGTAACTCATGCACTTGTCTTTTGATTTGAGCATTCTCTTGTGGGGTCATCTCATAGGCTACCTTGTTAGGTATACTTTTTTCAGGTATAAAGTATATATGGTGTGTTATGATCCTCATAAGTGGCAATGTGTTGGGAAACTCATCAATAACTATGTCTGCATACTTCTCCAACATTTCTTAGATCTCTTGGGGCAACTCATTGATATTAGTGGTTGTCATAACATTCCTAGACTTGATTACTAAAGTAAAGCCCATCTCTTCCTCATGCATTGCATTCAAAAAGTCTTTACCACTTACTAGCATCACATGTGAGCCAACTTGTTGATCACTTTACTCATCCTTTATGGGCAGCAAAGTGCGACTAACTCCATCCTTGATCAAGGTGTACATGTTCCATATTCCATCATGAGTGGTTTGCCTATCATATTTCCAAGGCCTCCCAAGGAGCACATGGCACACATCCATTGGGATGACATCACAAAGAACCTTATCTTTATACCTTCTAACTTAGAACTCTACCCAACTTTGTTCACTCACCAAGACTTTTTGACCCTCATTCGACCATGAGACCTTGTATGGAGTGGGATGAGGTAGTTTTTCAACCCAAGTTTGTTCACCATTTCAACTGAAATAAGGTTATTTGTACTTCCTAAATCTATGACCATTTTACAACACTTACCTTGGCATTTGCAAGATGTCCTAAAAAAAGTCTTCCTTTATAGTGGATCCTTCTCCTTGGGTGGCTCGATCAGCACCCTCCTCATGAGCAATGATTCTCCCACTTTAGGCTCTTTCATAAGTGATGGAGATCAAACACTCTCTTCCTCAGCTTCTTGTGTAATCTAATTTCTCCCTTCATTTCTTAGGCTCCCTACTAGTTGGGCCTTTGGGCACTCCCATGACTTATGGTTGTCAAACTTATTGCACTGGAAACACTTTCTTATAAATCCACTTGATCCTCTACCCCTTGATGTATAACCACCTCGTTTAAAAGGCCTCTTACCTCTAAAACCACATCTTGAACTAGTGAGCTACTCTTGTGAATTGCTTGAGTTACCTTGATGACATCTTTATGTGAAACCTCTTTTTCCTTGTTATCCTCCACCTATGAAATTTTTTCCCCGTCCTTTATTCTATTGATTATGTTTCCTATTCAACTTGTTTCCAGCTTGAGTGTAAATTAGTAACACTCCTCTAGTGTTCTTAGATAAACAAGTGTTATTTCATATTGTATATTGTATCTTAGCCCATTCAAATACCTTGAAATCCTCTCTTTGTCTTCCTCAACATGTCCTAACCTGATGTTAAACTTATATAATTCTTTTTTATATGCCTTCACAATCATTTTCTTTCATTTCAAATTTTGTAATTATTTGAATAGGTTTGTCTCATAGTCACCTGGCAAGATTTTTCCTTTGAGCTTGGCAACCATTCTATCCCAAGAATTTATCTTGTTATTCCCCTTCTTTATTCTCTCATCTTGTATGAAGTCCCACCATAATGAAGCATGCCCCTTTAATTTGGTTCTTTCAAACTTAACTTTCTTCTCATCAGGTACCTCTTCATCCTCAAAATACTTGTCTAACTCATTCACCCAATCCATGAGTTTTTATCCATCAAGACCACCTGCATAGGTGGGAAATTACACCTTTGGTTTTATGTGTGACTCATGATCACCTTCAAGAGTCTCTCTATACCCTACTCTTCAGGTCCTTAAACTATCTCTTCTCCCTCTTCTTCCTCGTGGTCTTATGGCTCATCTTCCCTGTCACTCAAGTCCCCAGTTAGGACTCCTCTTCTTTGGTTTCATTCTATAGCAGTCAACCTAGCATCCAAGATGACTGTAATTTCCTTCGTCTCTACCAACATAGAATCTTGGTTTCCTCAGTTCTTTGCACCACCTCCTTTGTTTCTCCTAGGTAGCATTTTGATCCTTGTTCAGGCAATCTGTCAAACAAGCACCTATTACTCTCTTCTCCAAAGGATATTCTCTTTCCCACTTGTTCTCAAGTATCCAAACCTTGGATCTGATACCAAAATTATGTAGAGTTTTGGTTATACAAGTCTAAACTTTGAACTCTTTGCCAAACACCTTAGGATTTTTTGACCCTTCCTACTAGCCCTTTATCCCTATTCTCTTGCTAGTACAAAAAAATTACAATTATTTATGAATATCCAAATCCAATTTATCATTTCCCCTATCAAGATACACTTATTTATCAAATTTTGTGGCTTAACTTCCTTCTTAGACACTCTTTCCTTCTTTAGGCCTACTCAATTAGGCTTCTTCAAGCCTAAACACAACACAATTCACAAAATTTCATACAAATGAATCTATACACACTTGAAACTATGTGATTTAGTTAGTACACCTTGAAATTGATCATATTACAAAGTTTTGATAATTTGTGATGATTGAAAAAGGAGATATGGAAGAAACCCTAGATTAGGGCTTTTAAGGCTCTGTTTCAGCCCTAGAGCAAACAAAAATAAATTGTAAACATTTCAATGGGTTTCAAAGGTCTATTAAAATATCCCTAGGTCTATATTAACCTTATACATGTCTTCAAATTATTATATGGTCCTTATCAATCCACTGTCATAGCTTTCCACGTTAAGATGCACTTGATTGTGCCTAGAATTTGATACTCTACAGGCATGTGCTTTTGTGAGAATGTAAAATACACAATAATATGAAAATAAAGATTCAATAAACCTTAAAACACATTCAAATAAATTACCTTAACATCCCAAATCACTTGACCTTTGATTTAAAGATCATTTCTTTTAATGGAATACACACAGTCCAATCATGCAATTACTGTTATAGGAAACAGGGTTATGTTGTAAACATATCTGAATACCAGATGATTTGGTTGTTGTTATTCAGAAATTATAATCTCAAAATAGACTAAAATCTCCTTTAATAACATTTATAATAGTTATCAAATTCTATTTGATTATCAATTTTGAAAACATAGTCTGTAACAAAACCAGACAACTCAAGAACATGGGTCTGTGAATTGAACCATCAACTCAGGGGTATTTTTCTTCTTTCCTTCAAATATTGTCTCTTAAAAACATGCATTAACTCTCTTCCATTGAAAACATTTAAATTTTATATGGATATCATCCATTTTAACTACCTTGGTCACCCACCAACAGTCACAAGGTGAGTTACCAAGTATGAAATTTTGTCTAACATGAGTTTTCCAAATAAGTGAGTCTTTAGACACTTGAAAACGTTTAAAGAGTCCCATAATAGTGTTTAAAAATTGTTCACATACTTTTCCAATCCATTCCATTATGCCTGCAAGTCCTACAACAAGCTCAAAATTCAATTTTTAGAAAAACTAGTTTTGGCAGGAAAATCTTAATTCTGAAATTTGAACTACCTACATGCAATCCTAGGCTACCAATTTGAAATATAAGCATGCTTGGGGAATTTTCAATCCATATAAATCATCATAAAACCTAATTGAATGCAATCAATCCAAAATTGAGAGAAAAATCTCCCTAATAGTGATGTTCATGCATCACATATCCTATCAAACATCCCATATCACATCTCATAGATATCTCATATCACCAAGTCAAACTTGAAGACAAACTTAAAATAAATCTATGACTTCCCAAACTGATTTGGATGTCATATTTTAAAAACATCTCTTTACCAACAAGGATGGAATCCCTTTGTGGGCCATAGAAATGGGTGCCCACCTCCTTAGAGGATTTGACCCCACTTAGATAACATTACCTCCAATCCATACTCATCCATTTCAGTTACTCCTAATCCCCATCATAGCCCCTCATAGTGGAATCTGATGTCTACCAATCATAGCCAGCCACATACCCCCACTCATACTAGCAAAGGTAATTCTCTCCTAGCAACCCCGTCTAATACCCATTCATCCTCTCAGTTACCTTTAATACCACAAGCCCTCTATAATTACATCACCTCATGGAAATGTCTAATCTAGAGTCAATTTCTTCCACAACTAAGCCAAGTCATGAAGAGAGATAATGAAGCCTTTTTCCATCAATTAGTTGCCACCAACATGATGGTTTACCCACACACAAGGCATCTTGATCCAACAAATCCCAAACCCTCTTGGTAATAAAAACAATATTGTCAATATCATCAAACCTAGGGGTATTCTACTTATCAATGCGTAACTATTTAAAACTTTGTCCAAAATCTCATTAATCATGGTGACATGGAAATCAAGAATGAATCAAATGTATCCTTATCCATGGGTGAACTGGAAGAGGTATGTCAAGATTCACTTCCAGATCACAATAAATTTCTTCCACTTCCAAACCAGGGCCAAGACATTGAGCTCATCTTTGATATTCCACTCATTTTTAATAAACCACTCTTTAATAAACCCATATTTACTAAACCCGCCATCCAAATACCATTTACCTTCCATCTATTATATTTGGCCCCTCATTATCAAAAGTCCCTTCATCTAAAAGCCTCCATCATTAAGTAAAACATGAAGAAGGTACTTGTGGATAACTCTGCAATTCAATAAGCCCTCCTTGTGGCCATAGTCAAAACATTGTATCCTAACAACATCATATCCTCATTAATGTCCACATCAAAATCAATATTAAAGATAACATCAGTATCAGGGTCATATCTAACATTAGCATCATAATTAGATTTCATGTCAAAATCATCATCCTTTACTGATGTCATGGGTCATGTTGACACCTACCTGGACACGTCTAATTCATATATCAATGAGCATAAAGGCATGTCTCTTAATTGGTGTTAAGGTGATGAAATCATAATAAAAAATTTAAATGCCTTGTCAATTAATGATCATTAAAGTGAATCAAATCTAGCTTCATATGGGTGTTCTTTAGAGGACCTTAGTGATCCCTTCGCTACTATTGAAGAGGTTTTCTCTAATGTCAACATTGGGTCTCCTAGTACCCTCTATATGAATATTACTAGCCATACTCCACTCATTGACATCACTCATCCATCCTATCCATAATCATATATCATTAATCCTTTCTCTCCCATCGACAATCAACTTCTCACTACCCTCAATGGGAAAAAACAAAAACATGTGTCATTGAAGCCTTCCCAAATTGAAATATCACATGCCGAATCTATAAGGATCCACTATCATAGTCAAAAAATCAAGTATAATCCAAAATCTAGCTTTGATCTAGCAATACATCAAAATCAAAATAAATCAAATCATCGAACAAGTCAAAAATCATTTTCCCCTAATAAAAACATCTTTGAGATGCTAGGGGATTATTCAAGTTAAAATAATCATCATCCATCGAATCAAAATACAATTTCCTTTGGTGTGTTGGGAATATGACCAACCCGGAAGCACACAATTGATTACCAAATTCAAGCAACTTAATATGCGGAAATAACCAGAATCAACAAGTAACTAGAATTCAGAATAACACAGAATATGAGAGACAATACACAACTTGTATTAATAACTCTTACAGAAAAGAATACAATAAAGAAGATGCCACTTCTTCTCCACCACCTCTTCAGAGATTTCCCACACCTCAAGTGAACAGTAATTCTCTCCTCAAAGCTCTCTCTACTAGGTCCCAACACCCAACTCAAACACAGAGTTGGTGTTCACCTTACACCTGTGCTCCATGCACTCCACAAGTGCTCCACACACTCCACAAGTACTCAAAGTACTTCAAGTAGATCTCCCATGAACCTGCAACAACCTGCAATTCAACAGACCATACTTATGGAAGGAACTACCTTGCCTTCCTCTTAGCTCTCCATGTACTCCACGTACATACCAATGAGTACACACCGTACTCCAAGTAGATCCTGCCTGATTCTAATCCCTGTTGTGTTGCTGTCCTATCTGATCTCCAACCTACAGATCAATAAATGGTTCTACACACCTATGAACCTTGACCTTGCACACACACACACACCTGCAGATCAACGATCTTACTTACCATGTAGATCTCCTATAAGCCATGCTCACCTGATGACCAAGATCATACATCCATGAAGAATCCAGCTGACTCTCCAATCCAGCACCAACACACCTGGTACTGCTGTGGAACTAGGAGGAACACCCTTGCTCACCTCACACACAGAAGGAGCTAGCTTTGCTCAACTCAAACTAGAACACTTTTACAATACAACCATGAGTCTATTATATAGAACTCATCCAAACAATAATTAGACTCATAGTACAATAATTAGATCCGCAACTCTTAGTCTATAATTAGCACTAAGCATGCAAACACTTGATTTGTCAACCAACTGCCTGTAATAAACTCACAATTAAACCACACAGGCGATCGACGCTAGTCCCTGTGCGCCTGGGGGTCATCGACGCCGACCGATATCTGACCAACATCGGTTGCTTCCTGTCTCCTATCCTGCCGACGCCAGTTGCCCTAACCGACGCCGGTGTCTCTAGCACTCCAACAACGCTTCTGCACCCTCCTCCATGTCTGCACCTCCTCTGTGTCTGCACCAGTGAAGCTTTTAGCTCCATAACCTAACAATCTCCCACTTGGAGATAAACAGCTGCACTATACCTGTACCTGTACCCCGTTTAATCTATTTCCTGGTTTGTATCCCTCTTCAAGATCAACCCTGAAGACAACCCACCACACATCCCATGATGTACCTCCTGTCATCCGAGTACCTTGCCACATCCGAACCTACAAACACATGTAGTGAAGTCCTGACCCTGCATGTATACCTGTTGCTGGTCCCTCTCAAGTCCCTGAGAATCCACTTCCCCGAATTGGCTCCTAACTCTCTGACAGCTCCCACTGCATGGGAATACTCAGGTCTATACCAGACCTCATGTGATTTCGAACACTGTACCTGTCCAGCCCTTAGTGTGCTCCGGCTCTACATCCTGAACCTCGCCAACACCTGATTCACATCAGCTCCCACTGGAGACAAAATCTATCTGTGATCTCCATGCCTCCCATGTCAAAGAATTCTGCTGCTCCAAACTCCTCATGATATGCCACTGAACTAATCTTACCCTTAACTCAACAAAACCCTGTATGTACAAACCTGCTAGCTAGCATACTATCCACATGCAGCAACAGAATGATGTTGCAATCACCATCCCCCTGGTAAGTCAAAACCACAGTAGTTACCCTGACATTGACTGAAGCCATGCTTCGTCCTCCACCTGTCAAAACTTGTACCACTGTCTTGCAGCTTCCTCAAGACCATATGCCTGGTCTTTCATCTCACGTATCCGTTCTCTCTATTCTTCAACTAAGGAATCCATTCGTCTCTGTGCTTTCACACCGGCTGGCAACCCTACCAAAACTCCCGTTTGGTTCTGCATCATATCCCTGCCATGCTCCCACCTGTTTCCTGGATACTTCCTGCTCTACAATCAGCAACGAGTATAAAGAAGAGGAACAATGAATTTGAGGGCCTACTTACGTCTTCAGTCCTTTATATGGGTGTTTAAGACTCCTTGACAGCATGATGTCCACCCAAAATCCGTTACAGTGACCGACCTCGGTCACTCCACAGTCTGCATCTGACCGACGTCAGTTTCCATGCATCTGTCCCTGACTACCAACCTGTCGATGTCGGTGTCCTCCTGTTGCCGACGTCGGTCCTCATGACCGACATCGGTCTTCCATACTGCCGACGTCAATTTTCTTGCCGACGCCGGTACCTGTGTTTCCTATGAGTGATGACTTTTTACCCGCGAGCTCCTTTGAATCAAAACCCATGTCCAAACTGCTCTGCTCAGAAGTATCCAGCACCATCCACTGATTTTTGTCTGCCATCTCCTCCAAGAACACCAAGGCTTTCCAGTTCTTAAGCTTGTCAAATACATATGTCTTCCGCTTAAGAACATGCATCTCCTTCCTACTCATGTGACCAAGCCTACGAAGCCACGTCTCCGCAACAGAAGAAGAATCAGTAATATAAACAAGTAGATAAAGAATACATGTTTTCTTACCACCAGCTAATTCAAGTGCACCTGATGTGAGAGTTCTTGTGCATCTCTCATCACCCAATCTTTCTGAAGAAATTAGCCATATCTCCAAACCTGGGACTTGCATGACCTTCATCAACACCTGTGTGTTGGCCGCCTGCAATTTCAGCTTCACTTCCCATTTGCCAATTCTTTGGCAAGGCTCACCAGCTCCTCTACCTGGGGCTGCATGGAAAGAGGCAATTGAATCTTTTATCCAAGATTCAACTTTATCCAAGAAACCTGCAAACACATCCTGTGTAACAACACCTGCTACATCTGTATCTTCAGTTTCTTCATGCTGATCTGCTACCAACCAACAATCTTCTTTTACCTGCTCTTTCTTTCCATGGGAACTTAAGTAACCATTTGTGCTTTTCAACTCCTCCATTCTTAGCTTACTTTCATCTGCCATTGCTCTACTCCCACTCAATCAGAAACCCCTGAGAGTGACCTGTAACCAAACACAAAACCTGCTTCCTACAACCTTAGCTCTGATACCACTTGTTGGGAATATGACCAACCCGAAAGCACACAATTGATTACCAAATTCAAGCAACTTAATATGCAGAAATAACCATAATCAACAAGTAACTAGAATTCAGAATAACATAGAATATGAGAGACAATACACAACTTGTATTAATAACTCTTACAGAAAAGAATACAATAAAGAAGATGCCACTTCTTCTCCACCACCTCTTCAGAGATTTCCCACACCTCAAGTGAACAGTAATTCTCTCCTCAAAGCTCTCTTTACTAGGTCCCAACACCCAACTCAAACACAGAGTTGGTGTTCACCTTACACCTGTGCTCCACGCACTCCACAAGTGCTCCACGCACTCCACAAGTACTCAAAGTACTTCAAGTAGATCTCCCATGAACCTGCAACAACCTGCAATTCAACAGACCATACTTATGGAAGGAATTGCCTTGCCTTCCTCTTAGCTCTCCATGTACTCCACGTACATACCAATGAGTACACACCGTACTCCATGTAGATCCTGCCTAATTCTGCTCCCTGTTGTGTTGCTGTCCTATCTGATCTCCAACCTACAGATCAATAAATGGTTCTGCACACCTGTAAACCTTGACCTTGCACACACACACACACACCTGCAGATCAATGATCTTACCATGTAGATCTCCTATAAGCCATGCTCACTTGATGACCAAGATCATACATCCATGAAGAATCCAGGTGACTCTCCAATCCAGCACCAACACACCTAGTACTGCTGTGGAACTAGGAGGAACACCCTTGCTCACCTCACACACAGAAGGAGCTAGCTTTGCTCAACTCAAACTAGAACACTTTTACAATACAACCATGAGTCTATTATATAGAACTCATCCAAACAATAATTAGACTCCTAGTACAATAATTAGATCCACAGCTCTTAGTCTATAATTAGCACTAAGCATGCAAACACTTGGTTCGTCAACCAACTGCCCGTAATAAACTTGCAGTTGAACCACACAGGCGATCGACGCCAATCCCTGTCCACCTGGGGGTCACCGACGCCGGCTGATATTTGACCAACGTCGGTTGCTTCCTGTCTCCTATCCTACCGACGCCGGTTGGCCTGACCGTCGTCGGTGTCTCTGGCACTCCAACAACGCTTCTGCACCCTCCTCCGTGTCTGCACCCTCCTCTGTGTCTGCACCAGTGAAGCTTTTAGCTCCACAACCTAACATGGTGAAGCATAGTTTCAGGCACTAGGGGTAGTCAAAGTCAAAAATCATCAAATCAACAAATTGATGTGGTTTAAAACCCTTCAATTCATTAGATCAAAACACAACAAAGTCAAGAAGTCCTAGATCACTTAAAATCATAAATGACATAACCAACAGCTCCAACGATGTGTAAAATAGTTGAACCCCATTTCTAATTTCCTAACACTCACACCACCCACCCGACTCATATCATCCATCCAAGTCCCATACTCCATCATCAAGGCCAAGCCCTAATCCCATCCATACCATACATCACCTTCTTAGGCAACATTATTTCTCATAGGGGCTATGAAAACACCTAGTCTATATGTTTGGAGAAGTCTAAATCAAGAATCAACAAAGGTCACCATGACATCAGTGAATCTAACATTGACTATTTGCTCTTGAGAACACATCTACCTAGAACAAGTGTCGGATAAAGATCAAGAAATCATATGCATCACTACATCTCACACTCTTCTGATAACTTGAGATGCCCAAATAAAAACTCAAAAAAAAATGAAAGTCAAAAAGTAAAAAAAGTAAAAAAAATGATAAAAAAATCATTCATTAAATGGTGAAAACCAGTTTTCTGGTGCCTTAGGTAAGCATCATGATTAAAAATAGTTTCTAACATCATGGTAAAGTCATCCATTGTTCACAGGTACCTTGACACTTGGGGGAAAAATCCACATTCATCCCTTGTCAACCCCATCTGCATCATCCTCTCCTCCCACTGTGGTTGTCAAATGTATATGCATAAAATTGAAATAGATATTTAAATGTAATTCACCAAAATAAACAACATACAATGATTCCAATTCAACACATACTTCAGATTGGGCAAGGTGGATGAACTAATATGCCAATAACAAAAGAAATAAAAACACAATTTTACCTCTTTTTTAAAAGGATTTCATCTCCAAACAAGAGGATGTGCCTAAAGACAAGTGGATTGTTTTTTTGTAGACTTTGAATTTAAACTTGTAGCAATAGAGGACTTGATTAATAGACTCAAGATAAAATTTGCACGATAGATTTGATCAATGGAGCTTTCTTATCATTTTGCATGGAGATGAGCATGCTTATATAGAAAATAGAGGGATTTTTTCTAAATAATTGCAAATTCTTTAGAAAATTATAGATAAAAACTCTCTAAAGAGGAAGGAGGGTGGATGGAGGATTCTAGACTCCATTAAGAGAGTCTAATAATTCTTAGAAGGAGATTAGGTGATAATTAGGGACTAGGCTTGTATAAAAGCCTAGTGATAGTTAGGTAGGTGGGAGGTGAGGAAATTTTAAATTCCCAAATATTAGATAAGACAAAATTAGTAATGAATGACATGTATAATAACATGATTAATTGACATGAGAAATGGAACAAGGTTAGTCTATGATGAGATAAATGTTGGGAATTCATTAAACAAATGACTAAGAATGTTAATAAGACATATTAGATGAAATTAATCCATGAGAAAGAAGCGAGCAAATTTTGATGTATACACAAGTAACTAAGAATAATAAGGGTACTAAAAGGGTGCTCATTGATAATGGATCTGGCATAAACATTTTTATCACAAATTTCCTAACCACTATGGGTATTAGCATCAATAGTCTACAATAATCAGTGATAAATATCAAGGGATTCAATAATTCACATAGCCCCCTGATTGGCCAAATAATTTTGGATGTAACATTGGGGCTAAAAATGGATCCAACCACCTTTTAGATGATTTATCAATCATTACATTATAATTTACTTTTAGGTAGACCTTAGATACACACAATGGAAGTTGTCCCATCTAATTTACATCAATGTGTAAAATTCAAGCACGATGGGACCTTATTGACAATGCTTATCAATTATGAGCCCTTTAAATTTTTCAAAATGATATATTCTGATACAGAAGGTATTCCTATAGTGGTGCTTCCTACATAACATATTCCTCTTGAGAGTATCCAAACTTATGAAATGGGTGAGTCAAGTACAATGACTCCATTATCTCCAAATGTAAGTAAGGCACTAAGCATTAAAGTGCATAAAGATGCACATCAAGAATAAGAAACAATACCAAAGGAACTAATGATAATAAAACCACAAGCTATTTCAATATTTGAGATTGATTTATTGGTCAATACTAAGCAGCAATATGGCCATGTTTCATATTACTATGATAGTGATGATGATGCCACCTATGATATGATAGATGAGAAAATGTGCAAGCTAAATTTTGATCCACTTGAGCATCTTTCACATAATCTATTTGAACCTACAGATCCTAGTACATATAAGTTAAATTCATCTTCAGAGGATACACAACCAATTTAGGATAAGGGAAAAGCACAAATAGTAGAGCGTGTAAATGTTTTTTATTCTATACATCCCTCTACACACTTTGATTCAACCTTAAAAAGGTCAAATGTAGCTACATCATGTAAGCAATGTGGAGGTTTCTCAAAAATCCCCACAATAGATTATACATCTTTTAGAAAACTAGGATGCGCTGGATAGTATACTTTCTATATTGCTTGAGCATCACAATATATATTTACCTCCAAACATACACAAATAAAGTAATATATTTCTTCCTAAAGAGGTAATACCATATTGTAATTATCATCAAATCAATGGTCATTATACAAATCAATGTGAGGTGTTGAAGAACCAAATTTAAAAATATGAGAATGAAGGACGCATATGAATTGTTAAAAACATGAAAATGACCCAATACTTCTATTTTTTCAAAAGGAAACAAACCTTCAAAGTGGTCAAAGCATGAGAATCTAACCATTACCATAAATATTAATGGGGTACATTGCCCACGTCTCAAGATTGATGTAAATAATTTGGAAACAACTTGTAGTATTACCACATTACAATAGTTGGGACATAATATATATATATATATATATGAGTTATGCCACTCAACAACTTTTTTATGAACTTTTGGGTATATCATATTACCCATTGCATGTGGCCCAAAGGTAGTGGGCCTTGCTATATGGGTAATAGACTAACAACCATACCTGACTTTACACCTTGGACAACAATGGTTCACTGATACAAAAAGAGTTATTAGTGTTATAAAGTAGTGTCTTGTTTTTCAACATGACAACAAAGAGGTTCATATACCATATAAAAAATATGGGGGACATGTACCAATGATTGATGATAGTGAGTTACCAGCAAACACAACATTTTTGGCACTTATGCAATATAAATAATTTTGGCAAGTAAGGCCACCACGCAGTATCTTGGCTCTTGAATTATAAGATTGTTGGACTAAATTATTGTAGATATTCAAAAAATATGAAAAAAATCACAAAAAAATAAAAAATCCAAAACTATATTCAGTATTTACATATCTTATTATCTCTTTAGCATATATGTTGTCAGTTCCATATTGGTAGATGGCATATAAGTATTTTTTTATATACACATGTTTCACACATATTTTGAGTGTGATACCGACATATATAGATACATGATCTATGAAATTTTAGACGTTAGGTTTTCCACTACTCACATCACTAGGACATTGGGGGAATCCACCTATATGATCATGATACATCCAGGTTATATCATTATATGGTCACTTTACATTATCGTGTTTGAATTCACATGTCCACTTACACATTCCTTTATCCATGATTATATATTTAGCATTGTTATTAATATGTTAAGTACTTTTCATTTTTTGCTAACACATATATCCAAAGACTAGTATGGTATGTTTATGTTGGTTGCTTATGCTTTCATTTATGCACTTCATTGAATATTTTGCCTTGTTATTGTCTTTGTTATTTGAACATTTAAATATGCTCCATTTTTTTTAGCCCTCGTGCCTTTGTTTGCCTCTTTGACATTTTAATATGTCATTTTTTGTTGTATGTTGACATTTGAATGTCATTCTTGCTTTTATGGACATTTGAATAAGTCATGTCCCTTCAATTGTGTGACATTTGAGCATGCCCTTTGTTTGGTCTCCTTAAACCTTTGTATCTGATTTTCTTTTTGAGTGCTCTTGTGTGTGTGTTTGATTGCTTGTTGAGATATTACTATTACTATATAGCCATTACCATGATTTACATCATGCATATTAGGACTTGGTGTGATCACATTCTTCGTGATCCAATGATATATCTACCTAGACATGTTCCATCTATATTCTACATAGTACATTCACAATTTACATTATTATCTTATAATTTTGATGTAAGATAACTACTAGTTGTTACTTCCCCTCACCTCAAAAGTGAGGGCATGTCATAGAGGCATGACTTCCATATTGCTTCATAGATTCATATTGCAATGGGGGCATGTTCTGAAAACATGTTCACCACATTTGTCATAGTTTCATATTCAAGGGGGCATGTTTTGGAAACATGTTCTCCACACTTATTTAATATGAAACATATCCATATTATAGTGGGGGCATGTTATGGAAACATTCCTCCACATTGACACTTACAACAATTCTCATATTCAAATTGCATTGGGGGCATGTTTTGGAAACATGTTCTCCATACTTACACTAGTTTTCATATTCAAATAGTAGTGGGGGCATGTTATGGAAACATGTTATCTACACTTACACCCAGTTCTCAATTTCATATTATAGTAGGGGCATAGTTTGGAAACATGTTATCCACACTTATACCAATTCTCAATTTTAGATTATAGTGGGGGCATGTTTTAGAACCATATTCTCCATGCTTACACAGTTTTCAAAATGGTGAAATTAATAGTTATATGATTTAGATACACATTGTACCATTATAATCATAGTTTTAGCATGAGACATATCTAAGGTGCATATTTTATGTAATTTGCACCTAATATTTCAAACTCCATTCAATTACATATTTCAAACACTTTCAGGGACTATCATCACCCACCAAGTTGGACTTTTATGGACTGTATTGAGCCAATCTACTACAGTAGTTAGTTCATTTTTTGATATGGTTGAGGTGATTAAATCACTCAATCTTACCAGGTCTATAGACTAGAGTTGATTAAATCATCCATCCTCGCTAGTTCTATAATGTTAGCTGACTTGGTTCACTCACACTCATTAGGTTATAAATATGATTGGGTTGCACGATTAAGCTAATCTCAATTATCAAGTGGCAACTCACTTTTTCTCCAAGGTTGGGGCATGTGTCCTCCAATCTGTCTCTATCTCTCTATATATATGCACATTCCAAATTTATATTTGTCCTAATATTAGCTCAAATGATTCATAATGATATATCTTTTCAAATCAAATTGTCAAAAGGCAAGAAGGTTGCATCGATACACATGTGTACTCCTAAACCTTGCTCTCTTTCAATTTCAATCATTTCGATAATTTTCAATTTTATATTATATGCATTAATTATAAACTATAACATGCTCTTAATTGTATATTATTCACCAGCAAAGTACTCAAGTTGGATTCAAGCAAAGACAAGGTGTGTTATACACACCCAAGTATGTATCTCTTTTCCTTTAAACTAGCAATTTCATTACTAGATTAAAGGGGGGAAATGTAGAGACTATTTCTAAATTATATAACACCTAAATCTTGTACACTTGGTAGATATATATCTTGGATGTACCTTTAGCTTCTAGACCTTTCCTTCTACCAAAGGGCTCACACACACTATCTCTATGTGCCAAATTACTTCTCTCTTAGTCCAACCAATGTTATTCTGATGACCCAAGCCTTTTATCTTACCTAGAATGTTATAAACATGCTTATCTTCCATCTCTACAAGTAATAGACCTTTACCTACTTTTTGATTCCTAGACACTTACATCCCAGTCAAACACCTACATCAACATAAATGTCTTATCCCAATGTAAGTGTTCAATGCCCTAAGTCATCTGATTTTTAAATGAAATGTATTCCTATGGTCGACCTAAGTAATTTAATGCAAAATATTCCTGAAAAGGATTAGTATAAATACAAGATCAATCCTCATTGGTTCCTCACCTAGCACAGATAAAAACACACTCCATCAAACACTCAAGTGAGTAAAGCTTCCTTATTTTCTCCTATTTCCATATCATCATAGGGAAAACATATATACAAGTCTGAAGTACTGAAGGAGCAGTCTAAGAGCTATATTTTCTAAGTTACAAGCAAATTCATTGTTGTACTTATCACACATTATATGATTCACACACAATCCAACATGTAAGGGAGAATTAGATAAGTCTTAAGCCCTCTTCAGAGTATTGGCTATATAGGCATTGCTCATTGATAGAGGGGTTTTTGGGAAAACTCAATACCATGTGCCCACTAACCCATTTTTCCTACAACCACTCTAAAAATGAAGAACCAAGGTTTTGTTATTTGACAAGGAGTGATAGTCCATGACCCAGATCTGAATGCACCAGAGTGAAGACGACATATAACCCATAATCATCTAGGTATTTGCATCTAATTTCAATAGGTACTCTATACTGGGCACCTATGTCTAAGTCAAAAAATAACATCAATGCAATGGTCTCAGGTCGATGCAAGTGTCTGCAACTATAGAGGTACAATTTTTAGGATCGGGTGATTAATCTAGAATCCAAATCTAGCCTACTCCTACCTGTTCTAGATTTAAATTTATCTTGGCATTAAAACCAAGTATCTTGTTTTCATTATCATTATAATATTTAGCACATATGTACTTTCTTTCTTTAGCATCTCAGCATAATAAATTTAGTATATGTTTTATCTGAGTTTCATAAATAATTGTCCTGCTTTAGAGATAGTCTACCATACTTGTAACCTAGGTTATCTCTACCCCTTTAACCCTTGATTCCCCAAATCTAGATTTAGAGTTAAACACTATCAACTTCTATTTAGTTGCACAATGGCCTTGTCAATATCTAAAAACATGGTTCATAAGGTATGTATTCTATAAATGTTTCAAATAAGTACAATTTCTTAAGCATTACTTCATAACATTAAAAATTATGTTATATTAAATATACATATTTCTACATTACCACACAATTTTTTTATTCTTTTAATCTTTAATTATAATCTCAAGGCAAAGAGATGTAGCATTTTATGCTCATGTTTTTTTACATGGACATTTTCTTTGTCTCGAATCTAAAGTAAGATTTTGACACTTTTAAATCCATAAAAATAATATGTTCCAATGCATTTTTTCATTTGCAATGGCATTTGGATTTTAAAAGACAGTCTCTTCAAAAAATAATAGAAATATCAAAAAATTTAAATTAAAAAAAAAATCTAGATAACAAAATACAACTCTGAAATTATTATCTACTTTTGTTAAGGATGTTTATTACAAAAATAATTTTTGTATTTTTATTTTTAATAAAAATAATTCATATTGGTGTTGAAACTAAAAATAAAACATGCAAAGGCTAATGCAAAACAATGTGCAACACTCTTAATCATAAAATAACAACAACCAGTGGTAGGCAAAAATAAACAAATAACAAATAAAAATTAAAAAAAATCCATTATTCATTGATTTCATTATGCACTTCAAATGCCATACATATATATATATATATATATATATATATATATATATATATATATATATATATATATATATATATATATATATATATATATATATCCACAACGGATCTTGTGTAAGTTTTTCTATACCTTTATAAATAGTTTAATAATTTTGGCACCTCATCTTGTCTCTTAGATTTGTATAATGACATCCACGGTCATAGATTGTAGATTATCCAAATTTTACATGAAAAGTAAGGCTTTCAAGCCTCGAGCTTCAAAACTTATAGTATGTCATTGATTTATTAATAAAAAATCCATGTGTAATACATTGATGCATTATTGTAAATTTAAATTGACTTCAAATTTGTCAATAGTTCTAAACCCGCACTTCATAAATATTTGTCAACTCCTTTCTTGAATTCATTTTTTGTGGGATACATATTTTGCTAGCCAAGTTTAGGTAGAAACATATGTAATAAACTTGGAGGCTCAGGGGAATTGTTTAATAAAGGATGTATTGTGTGATAAATGAAGTCAAGAAGTGATGACTAGTTTACAGGAAAACACAATGAAGAAAAATCAATTAAAATATGTTATTGATGCATGAAAACATTATGGTCAACTATAATAATTATATATATATATATATATATATATATATATATATATATATATATATATATATATAAAACAAAAGGACAATTAAGTTTTATGAAAAATTCTTACGTGAAAACTAAGAAATTATCTGATGACCAGTTTATAGGAAAACACAATGAATAAAAATCAATTAAAACATGTTATTGATGCATGAAAACATTATTCACGTAAGAATTTTTCATAAAACTTAATTGTCCTTTTGTTATATTTCATCCTCATGATGGTTGTGTTTCTAATTTCTAATTTTGATTATTTTGGCATAATTGTTATGACAACATACCAAATCAATGAGTGGTATAACCTCTATGTCAAAGATGGAAAATCTGATCAAGATATTGCCATTGTAAGGTATGATTTTACTATTCTTTGTTAGTTTTGTTCCTTTGATGCTTTTTCATTGGTATCATGTCTCGTTGCTATACAATTGTCATTTTTCTGGATATTAGATACAATTAGTCAATCAACAAGTCCTACTTTGTAAAGCATATTTAGAATATTTTCAAAAAAGCAACATTTTGCATGTGATCATGTCCTTTTTTTTTGTCCATATAATTTTTATTATATATGATTTGTGGGGTTGGTGAGCCCTGACAGATCAAGAATACAAATGAGGGTTCTAATCCCTATACCTCCACTATGTCAATCTACCAATATAATCCCCCTACTATGGATCACCTAATCACTAGTGGGATTTGAACCTGGGTCATCACTATGCTAATGCATTGACTTTAACATTTCCACCACAACCCAAGGGACATTTTTTTCATATATTTTCAACATGTTTTTTTTGTTATTGCAATGTTATTTGTAATTTTATAGATTTCATTCTTGTATTGATTGTCTTTTTAATTTTTAGTTATGAATCTTCTGGTATTATTATTTTAATGACATGTGATTTATGTTCAAGATAACCTCTATGTCAAGGATGGTGAAACTGAGCACAATATTACAATTTTAAGTGATGATTTTACTCCGTTAAAATTTTTTCCTTGATCTCATATGTCATTTTTATGCATCTACAATTATTTTCCATTTTAGGAGAAATTAACTAGTCAACATGTGTTGTTTTGCAAGGCATATTTATAATCTTTTTCAAAATGCAACATAAAATCATGTGCTCATGTTGTTGATTAACTTCATGTATTTTCAAAATGTTATTTAAATTCATATTGTTTTCATTTTACTCATCTAACTATACAATTATTTTAAATAACACATATTATCATGGTCTTGAAGTCAAAGTGTATATAGTTGTATCCATTCCAGCCAGTCCACATAGAATATGAACAGGTTATAGTTTAACCCTTTTTTAAATGATGTTATAGTTTATGTTGAAAAGTAAAATAACCTATACACAAGTATGAATAAAAATATTTGAAAGCATGCCAATTAATTGAAAACTCAAATAAATGAATATTGTGAATTAAAATGTTGAGTTATGATAAATATAGAAAGTACATTCAAAATAATAGTTTGATTGCATAAACATGAAGGAGATAATACTTAGCTTATCTATAAATGCATAAGTAGATTTGAGAAGTGTAGAGGTGCAAACATGCAAGGTCAATATCAAGATCCAATTACCAGAGTATGGAAATATTATTTCTAGAGGCCTAGATACTTACGTTAGCCTTGGGACACTTGCATTGACGAAGGTTTCCTCATATCGATGGAACTATCCAGTATGGAATATTCATTGTATTGTGGAGTGACCACCTAGAGATTTCTAGGTTTTATGTTTCCTTGTTGCTGATATGTTTTATTCACACACATAGGTTTTCAATGAGTGTATGTATATAAAACCCTATTTCTTCACCTTATGTCTTTGTACCTTGTAAAAAATAGGTTAGTGGGATGATGGTGTCGAGTTGACATCAAAGACCCCTTTGTCAATGAGTGTTGCCTACATAGCCAATTTTCCAAAGAGGGCCTCAAACAAATGTATTTCTCCCCTAGGTGTTGACTTATGTGTACACAAGGGTGAAATATACTATATGCAAGGGCATGTAATGATATAGCTTATAACTTGACAAATACTACTCATGAGTTATTCTTTAAGTGCTTCAAACTTGTAATATGACTGTTCTTATGACTAATATGAAAATAGGGAAGAATAAGGGAATAGAAATCAATTATGCAATTGATTAAATGAGATTGAATAGGTGTTTTGAACCATGCACAACCTTTGCATATCTAAACATATTACTAATTTGCTCCTCTACATATATCTCGCACCTCTCACATAATCATATGCACTCATTTACAATAAACTTACTCATACTCTTGCACACAAGTCTTGCACCTGCTCACAAACTTTTGTGCGAAGATTGCCTCAGGTTGTAACTTGTACATCTCACTACACACTCCATAGCTCACCATCATGTACACCTCACTAGAATTTTCTCACAAACTAGCCTACTCCATTGGGCCCCACTTCAGTATAACCATGTGTTGGCTTGCCCCAATCACATGCCTTGACTAGTTACCCTAGATTAGCCTAGACTCCCAAGATTGATTACCATTATCTATTAGCTAGGATTCTTATGATCATGATTTTTAGTGAATAATGGGAATCACATGACCGAATCAATTGTAACCACCCATTTAGGAACTCTATTTTCAGCATGTAAGGAGGGTGAGACATTTCAATTCTACCTTCATTTTACTCCATACTAGTTGTTTGTAATTTCCCTTGTAATCATGCATGTTAGATACGTAACATATGCATTAAGCCATACATAGTTAGGTCAATACAATACACAATGATAACACAGATAGCATGTTTTACGTATCTGTTATGTAACACATGCACTATAACACATTGTACCTATTTTACCTATTCTTTATTATTGAATATAAGTTACATTACCTACAAATAAGACTTTTGTTCCATTTAATGTGTGTTTGATTGTTCTATATGAATACATCTCTATGCATTTACTCTACACAACCAAAGCTTGGTTGTTACCTACATAGTTAGTCTTGGGCCCCATGATGTGAATCATTGGTATCAGAACTTGTAACCCTTATTCATTTCTATGCCTATAAACACACGAGCACAATGTGAGAGAGAAGGTCTAATAATAAATTATGTCTCAAAAATTATAGAATAACATCATAACAAAAGTAAGATGTTTGACACCTAAAAGCAACTTGAGGTAGCCCTAGAAGTTTGAAGGCTCATCATCAATGCATTGGAGGCACAATGCTTCAAACTTTTTAGTCAGCTCCAATAATTAACGATGCATCTAAACCCAACACCTTCCCATCCCTCTCCATAGTACATTGAACCATGGTTTCAACAACAAACACCCTTAAAAGTACAATTGAATCTCAACATCCCTCTATTCTAAGGCAAAATTGATGCCAAAGCATTATATGCCTAGATTCAACAACTTGAGGCATACTTATTAGTCAACCACTTCATCAAGGATGAGAAGATTACCTTCATCATATTGAAGATATCCATTCTAGTTGTTCACTAATGGGAAGCCTTTAAC
Organism: Torreya grandis; assembly: GCA_037957365.1. Taxonomy (NCBI): domain Eukaryota; kingdom Viridiplantae; phylum Streptophyta; class Pinopsida; order Cupressales; family Taxaceae; genus Torreya; species Torreya grandis. Next base: position 2,212,624 of record JARHVA010000625.1, read on the forward strand.
ATATAGCATGCACAATAGTGCATTCTAATAAAAACATGAAAGGCTTTTGTCAATGTATTAAAGGAGGAATACTACCCTCTCTGACACTTTGAAGATTAATACATCAAATTCTAACAACTACATGTGTTCAAGGATAAGTTAGTGAAGGACTACACCAACACATTCCATGACTACCGTGCGTGCCTATGTGATAACTTGAATGAATAACATAAGGTGCTAAAGTAAATTATCAGACTCTCACCTTATATCTATGAAAAGATGGAATTCTTGATCTTGACTTATAACACTTTGTCATAAGTATATTGCAAAACTGCCAATATCAAATCCAAGTTAAATATGAAGCAACATTTCACCTCTTCATCCAACTTAATAAGCAAGGGTAAACCCTCACATAACTCGACATCACGTCTTTCAACACAAAATCAAAATAGTTCTTATAAAGGCGAATAACCTTAGAAGACTACTCAATACTCAAAGGTTCCTACACCTTCTACTTCAAACAAAGGTAAATAGAATTATGGTTATAAGTGGTGTCATCACCATGGATCATCCACTCATGATGAATCTAAATGTCATGTGTATCAATCCTTAAGTGCATAGTCTGTATCAAGACCCACATCGATGGATAACACTAATCTAAATGCCTCTTATCTAAGTACCAACACCACTATGATCAACATATTTGAGGAGCACAAATATCTCTTCTACACCAAGTTCTAGGTGAAGGGTTAGCCTTTCCATGTCATCATAGATAGTGGTAGTCAGAATAACATCATTTTGTAATCCATAACTCAAAACCTTGATCTAGCCACTATTGTGCATCCCACTCCATATTCTCTAGGTTGTAGTAGGGGAAAGATATATAAGTCCAGCAATAATGCAAATTTTTAGTATAAATTCAAGTCTATGGAGGATAACTCACTTGTGACATCATACCTATGGAGGTATGCAACATCTTATTAGGGAGACTATATTTGTACAACCATAAAGCTACATATAAATCCAAGACACAACATTAGACTATTTATGTGTAAGATCACCTCTACATTCTCTTTGAGTCAGCACCCACAACTAAAGTCACCTTGGTCTCTGCCAAGCAATTTCACAAACTTGTCTCACATGTGCAGAAGTTTGAGTTATTCATAATTTGTCCAGACATTCCTATGTAACATACAAAGCACATTCTAGTAGTGCACACCACTCACATAGTATCACAACAATAATAACTCAACAAGTTACTAGAGAAGTGTGGTGAATTCTTTGCATAGCTTGAAGACCTTATAATGCACTATGCAATAAAACACCACATTGATTTGGTTCTTAGGTCCCCTCTTTCAAATAGCCCTCTGTATCATAGATCAATTTAGGAGAATGATGAAGTCTAGTGTCAAATACAAGAGTTCCTTGATTAAGTCAATATCAAGTCTAGTTCTTCTCCTTGTAGGAGTCTGATAGTCCTCACACCCATTAAGGATGGGTCTTAGAGACTCTATATAGACTATTACGCACTCAAAAAAATAATGGTGAAGAATTGGTACCCACTACCACACATTGATGACTTTCTAGACCAATTATGAGGCACACAATACTTCACCAAGATCAACTTAAAGTTAGGTTACTATCAGGTTCTAGTCTATATTGAATATGTCTATAAGACAACCTTCACTTAAAGGATTGTATGAATGATTGTTCATGCCTTTTGGCCTAATCAATGTGCTAGCCACTTTCATGTACTTGATGGATGATTTACTCAAGCCTTTACTATTGACCAATTTTGATCCTACAGGCCAAAATTGACCACCCCTTTCCATTTCCTTCCAGGGTCTTTTTTAATCAGTTTCTGACAGGTTTATCCCATAGCCGCTTTATGGGTTTTCCTCTGTGATAGGCCTTTTTCCATGAAAAAACCAAGTGTTTCCTTATTTGATTGCCAAGCATTTTAAGTCCAACCAGAACTTGGGTTGATTTATAACTCATTTTTATCCTAGATGTTTGGCAAGGCAAACATGTTACTTCAAGTGAGCCTTTTATCAGAAAAATGGGTCAAGTTCAAAGGGGTAGAGGTCTTTTATAAAAGGACTGAAGGGTAGGTACCCTTCTAGAGGGCACTCAAGTGCCAAAAAGGGGCCTTTGTGAATTATTTTTAAAGACTACTCAGAGGCCAAAGTACCCTTGCGGAGGGTAGGAAAGCGACAAATGGAACTTTTCAAAGAGCTCCGAAGAGCAACCTTGGGCCCAAAGTACCCTTGTAGAGGGCAGAAGGTCCACTTGCAAAGGTCCAAGGTATAAAGCCCGTAAGAAATAATCCTTTTGGGAAACATGACAAGCTAAGGAATTCCTTCAGACAAAATGTCTGAAGGAAATTCAATGAAGAAACTCAAAGACTAATTTTTTTTGAATAAAATGTCTGAAGGAATTCTTTCAGACATTTTGTTCGAAGAAATTTGACAAGTGAGGAAATCTGAAAGAATTTGGAAACCAAGAGTCTAAAGGGTAGGTACCCTTCCAGATGACACTTGGTCATCAAAAGAGGACCTTCCCATTTTTCTGAAGGGTCCCTTTCCCTTCAGAAAAGTTCATTTATAAAATGTTGAAGGAATTGCCAAAGAGGGGTGACGAGCCCATGGACGTCAATTTTATGGTGATAAGTTAGCCATTGGTTTTCAAATGTATGGTGATAGGCCCACAAATGTCAAAGTTAGGGTAGAAAAATAGCCATTGGATTTTAAATGTTTGATGACAGGGCCATGAATGTCAAATTCAGGGTAGTGAAATAGCCGTTGGATTTCAAATGTTTGATGACAGGCCCACGAATGTCAAATTTAAAAATATGGGTTAACCATTGGAGAGAAGCCAAAGAATGATTCTTTCAGACATTTTGTCTAAAAGAACTCATGATCATAGGCCCTAAGTGTCATCAAAGGTGGGTGTCAAATCAGTGAGCATAATGAAGAAAATTCCTTTGAGCATTTTGCCCGAAGAAATTTAGAAGGCCCAGAAGCCTGAAGCAAGACTCAACGACCTACCAAGAAAGGAGCCCGAAAGGGAAAAGATAGCCCCTAAATAGCCTGAACTATCAGGAAAAGACAAGAAATAATAAGAAAATAGAAAAGAAAGAAAACATGGCTCAAAACACAACCATGAATTTATAAGACAAACACTTGGAACATTTCAAGTGACACAACTAATCAAGCACAGGAATGAACCAGACCAGTCTAGGTGGCACAAGAGGCATCGACAAGAGAAGTAAATGCTTGTAAATGGAATAGTATCCATGAATAGCCATTAAGAGGGCTACGCGAGCTTTCAAGAGGGTGACCTAATTTTCCTTATGTTTGACATTAATGAATAGCCATTAAGGGGAGCTACGAGAGCATTCAAGAAAAATCATGGCCCATAACGTGAGGAGGTAGTCTTGTCAGTTGAGGAACAAAGTGACCCATGCCCTTATAGGAGTTTTTAATGTAGCCTGGGTAGCAAAGTCAATATCTGGGATACCTACAACATGGCTTTTACAGATGCATTTAAGGAAAGATGACAACAGCATGGGAAAATTCTTCTTGTAGAGGTGTTTCATGCAGTATGGGTCACTTACTCTTGGAAGGGTCAAGGATCTTTCCCCATTTCCTCTATAAATTTTAACCTCTTAGTTTTGTAGAGGATCTCTCAGTTTTGTATGGAGAAGCCCTGACAAAATTTTCCTTTAATCAAAAGCACTTTACCTCCATCTAATTTTTTACATTTTTTGCATATGTTTGCATATTGCCTTTTATTTAGTCATTTATTTTAATGCTTTCATAGGTTGAAGCTAGTGTATCTAGTATATCCAAGATCCTCTACTACAGGTTAACAAGAAGCGTCTAGGTTGAAGTATAGGTGCAGTGGAGCAACCATCTAATAGTGTGCCTCTAAAGTACCTCTGGTAGGTTCTTCTTCATTATACCTCCATCAAACCCCTTGTTGAAACATTGATGCAGTCTATTTTCTTATTCAAATGAAGTGTTTATTTTCTCCTTTTGGTATAAAGTGTAGATAAAAAATGAGTAGACCAATCAATTTTGGTGCATCGCCACTTTAGTTAGGTTCTGTTTTCATAGCATCCCTCTCTCTTTTCACCCCCCCATTGTTAGTAGTATAAGTTCATGACTTTAAGGTGCATCAAGGGGAGCTAGCCCCTTATCTAGAGATTCACTCCTCAATTTTGCTACCCATAGCAAGAGGAGTGTCTCCATTGTGCCATGTGGAAGAAAGGAGCTTAGCTTCCTTTTCAAAGGGTGCAATCCACTGCGTCAACATTTACTCAACTCTTTCATCATTATCTACTTGGATGACATTTTCATCTCTAAAAAGACTTGGGAGGATCATTTGGAGCACATCTCACACATCTTAGATACCTTGCATCAACATAAGTTATAGGCCAACTTAGCAAAGTGTATATTTGACATTACATAGATTCAGTACCTGGGCTACATCATTCATCACACATGAATCTGTATAAATCCAATGAATATCAAAGTGATCCAATATTGGACTACTCCATGCAATCTCATATAATCGAGGAGTTTTCTTAGACTTGATAACTTATACCATGGGTTCATCCTTGGTTTCTTGCACATTTTTGGGTTCCCATACAAATAACACATATTAAAGCCAAATTTGATTAGACACATGAAGAATAATGTATTTTTGAGGCATTCAAATAATGCCTATGTGTAGCACCTATTTTCACAATGCTTGACATTACACATTCCTTCAAAATTCACACGGATGCATTTGACTATGCACTCAGTGTAGTGCTCATGCAACGTGGATATCTAGTCACATACCACTCAAAGAAGTTTAATGACATAATGCAAAAGTACTCCAACTATGAGAAAGAACTATATGTTATTGGTTAAACAATTAAGCAATGGTACCACTACATTCTGGGAAGGAGATAGTTGTTCATTTGGATCACAAGCCACTTTAATCCCTATAGATGCAAAGCAAGCTGGAGAATGCATAACACATGAAATGGATGACTTACCCATAATAGTTCCATTTCATGATCAAGCAAAAGAAAGGTAAGGACAACAAGGCAATGGATTGCCTTATCCAACTTTTGATTCATGTTTACATCATGATGTTAGACACACACAGCCATAACTTTATAGACTAGGTATCCCTCTACTCAGTTGATCAGGACTTCACAATGATTTACACCAAACTAGTACAAGGTAAATAATTTTAATAAGTCTACTTATCTAACCAGAATCTTTACAAAAGCAGACATCTCTATGTTCCTGGTGGCACACCTCACCAATGACTCATTTGTGAGGTATGCTAAACCAAGACCTCAAGAAACTTTAGCATGATAAAAACTCTAGCCACATTATAGTCACACGTATTATGAATTCACATGCACACAAATGTGGAATGCCACATCAAGTCTTGCATTATTTGTTACATCGCCAAGTCCATAAATAGGAAGTTAGGACTTTACACACCTCTATTGGTTCCATTCAAACCATGGAAATCTATCAGCATGGATTTCATGATTGGGTTACCTGTGATGAGACACCAACATGATCTTGTGTTTGTTGTAATGGATAGGTTTTCCAAGATGGCGATCATGGTCACTTGCAATAAAAAAATTGACATAGCTAATATTGTGCAAGTCTTATTTAAGCATGTTTGGGTTCATTTTGGGCTTCCAACATCCATCATCTTTTATTGACATTCATGCTTTGTAAGTCCCTTTTGTCAAGTATTATGAGACTTGATGGGTATGTAGTTGGATCGGTCGATAATTTTTCATCAAAAAATAGATGGGAAAACTGAAGTGGTCAATCACACAATTGTTCATCTTATATGGATGTACAACTGTGCACGTGTTCACACTTAGGATGACAATATCTTGTATATTCAAAATGCCTATAATAGAGCCCTTCATAGTTCTACAGGTCAAAATCATTCTAGGAATGCCTTAGATTTCAACCTTCAATGCCTCTAGACATCTCCTACCACACACTAGTTGGCACTGAGTTATGCACATAGGAATGGGAAGTAGACAAAGTTGAGAAGTTTCTATGACACATAAAATATGTTCATCAACAAGTTCAACAGAACCTCTCCTACACACAAGCAAAATACAAAGATCACCATGATGGATATCACACACCTCATGTATTCTAATTTGGCAATAAATTTTGGTTGTACCTTTAGAATAAAAATTTCAAAGGTCCACACCAAAATATCAAGCCTCTACATTATGATCCTTACACCATTCTACATGTAGTTAGTGAGAATGTTTTTATTTTTGATCTACCTCCATACTTGGGCATGCACCCAATATTCAATGTGGAACTTCTCAAACCTTACACTACTACTTCTTGAGCCAACAATGACACAATAACCTTCTAATTTAGGTCATGAATGCTTGTTCCCCATAGAGAAGGATTAGATCATCAAAGTGATAGACACATGGACCCTCCATGGCACACATCAACATTTCTAAGTGGTCAAGATTGGATAATATGTTGATCAAGCTAAGTGGTACACTTCTATGCAATTTTGAGTCCAGTTTCCTTAGTTACACACCAATATAATAAAGACCATTGCTCTTCAATAAAGGGTGAATGATCTGTTCGCAAACTCTACATAGTCAAACATACTCCTCGTTTGTTTTTTTGTACATATATCACACCTTTCATGTAATCCCATGCATTCTTTTGTGAGTAGCTTGATCATACTCTAGTGCACACTTCTAACACCTATTCGTAGACTTTTTCATGAATACCACCTAAGATCATAGCCTTCATATCTCACTATGCACTTTACAGTATAAGACTTGTGTGCCTCACTAGCATTTTCTCACAGACTAGCCTACTTTGTCGATCCCCACTTTAGTATAATTGCATGTTAGCTTGCCCAAACTGCATGCCTTGACTAGTGGCCCTAGATTAACCCAAACTCCCGAGATTAATTGTCATTAGTTTTCAACTAGGATTCTCGAGATCTCAACTATTATTGAACAACTAGGAATCACATGACTGAATCAGTGGTCACCAACCAATTGGGAACTCTACTGTCAACATGCAAGGAGGGTGAGACATGTCAACTTTGCCTTTATTGTACTCCATAATAGTTTTTTATAACTACCCTTGTAATCATGCATGTTAGATATGTAACATATGCATCTAGACATAAGCAATTAGGTCAATATAATACACAATGATAACACATATATCATGATTCATGTATCTATTTTATAACACATGCACTGTAACACATTGTAACTATCTTCCTATTCTTTATTATTGAATAGAAGTTATATTTCCAATAAATAAGACTTATACTATATTCAATGTGTGTTTGATTATTCTGTCTAGATACATCTTCACACATTCACTCTACACAACCAAAACTTAGTTGTTAACCACACACTTGCTCTTAGGCCCCATGGTGTAAATCATGTCTACTTGGTATTTACTAAATGAATAATGAGTGTTCTTAGATTTGTATTTATACCGCCTTTTTAAAATATCTCATATAATGGTTAAATAAAATAAATGGGCCAACCCATAAGATTCAAAAGATTTTCAATTCATATGACTTTTGAGGACTAGACACTTGATAAGAATATGGACACTTACACCAAAGCAAGTGTCCTTATGTGCGATGTAAGAGTTCGATAGACTAGGAAGTTTTTGAGGACCTAAAACTGATAGTGAAGGATATATATATATCAGGTTTTAGGCTTTGTGTATAGTGTAGGAGATATGGGTCATCAAAAATTATAAGGTTGGACCATAAGATAAATAGTTAGGCACAATGAGATGGCAAATGTGAGCCTTACAGCATTAAGAATGTCTAGAACTGAAGGGTAGAGACTTAATAGGTATTTTTCAAGTATAAAAGACTAAGATGCTATATAAATTAGGGTTTAGTATCTAAAGTAACTGATCCAAGTGCATTTGGAATAGATACCTCTTCTTATTATTACAAATGCATCCATAACACATGTTTTATGTATCGACATGTCTTGTAATATACACTATACAAGCAAAGCACTATATTGAAAGCATTTTTAATATAGTTTTTCTTATGTAATAATTCTAAATTAATAGAACATCCACTAGCAAAATTCGCAAAACCATTGGTATTGTCAAGAAATCTTGATTCTTGATTGCATAGTTGTAAGCATTTAGAGTTTATAAATTTCATATAGAACAGTGTTATTTTTATTCTTAAAAACAACTTACATCGACCAAACACTTTTTTGTGTAGGTTTTGGATACATTTTTACAACTATCATTATGTTTTGAATCCACTTTGCTCAATTGGATAAACAATAAAAACATAGTTATACACTATGCATCATAAATTTCTATTACATAATCCTTTTTACCATGCTTTTGTTTCAAATCTTATCTTTTTTGCCCCAGCCTTTGTATTAAAAAAGTAACGTGTAAATGGATATTGTGAGGTTATTTAATACTACTCTATTTATTCAACAATAATTGATAATTTCACAATATCTATATTTATCACTAGTAAAGTTGTTTTTTACATACTTTTTATACATATATACTTTATTTATTGCATTTATAGGTAAGTTCATCCTTTTTAAATCAATTGCAATTGTTTTTACATAGTAATATACTAGATATTATTGCAAAAAATAAATATTACTAATATCATTGTACTTGTATGAAAATAAAAAGTGACTATTTATGGAACCCTACTTTACATAGGAATCAATAACACCTTTTTTAGTCAACATAGGGTTATTGCTTTCTTTAGATTGCTTTAGCTTACAACATAGTTTCCTTATCCAAACTACTGGTGCTTATAATATTTTGCACAAAACAATGTCTCGGCCATACAATCTATTGATGAATATTGAGTAGCATTTCATAAATATTAATATTAATAAATTATCTATAACATTATGAAGATAAAACTGAAAAATATGCTAACAAATTTTATGTAAATTGGATTTACACCTAAAAAATATTCGTTCATATGTTGAAAAAATTATAATCGATGATTTTGTCATCAATCTAAAAATTTATAGGTTGTGGTTCTCCTATCTAGGTGCATGGTAAATAAAAACGATATGGATATCTATTAGCTATTCTTTGTTGAAATAAATAGAACCTAAGATTTATCACCATGCTAAACTATTTTTTGTGAAATCCAATTACAACACTATAATTTGAACAAATACAATGCAAGAACTAAGGATAAATGATGCACTTGACTTTGGTTGTTTTCCCTTTTGCACATTGTGCTTTGCTTTATTCACTTATAAAAAATGCATGTCTTTAATTTTAGCCATCATGATGAAATTTTGCTAAAAGGAAAACCATATGTGAAGTTATCATTGATATGTACATATCAATTTAATCATTAATAACAACATTATTTAGTTAACATAGAGTTCTTGGTTCATTTGAACTACTTTTCATTATTGCATAGTTTATTTATCAAGACTATTACTCCTTACAATGTTTTGCACCGAACAATGTCTCATGCTTATAATCTTTTGATGAACATTCATATAAACTTTGTAAATATTAAAAGTCACCACTATCAAGCAATTATCTACAATTACAACACCTAAAAATCAACATAAAGAAAAATTTGAAAAAATGCTAACAAAATTTGTATGCATTGGTTTTAATCCCAAAACATTTTTGTGCATGTTTTGCACCAAACATAGTCTCATGCATGCAATATTTTGATGGAAATTGAATGCAAATTTGTAAATATTAAAATTTGGCATTATCAATCAATTATCTACAATTGCAAAACCTAAAAATGATCATGAAGACAAAATTGAAAAAATGCTAACAATTTTTTTTCATCTGTTGTAATGATTATAATCCATGATGCTACCATCAATTGGAGGTATTACAGGGTTTATTTTTTATGTACTTGTGTTGGAATAATATCATGTGATCAACAAATATCAAGGGAAATTAACCTAAGCAAAATCAAAATAATACCTAGGACTAACCAAAATCTAGATATTTTTAGTGATGCTGCGCTCTACAATGAATTACTTCAAATTTGTTAATCAAATCAAAAGACAAATTAAAATTTCCTTCCAATAAATCTAATAATATCATCATTATGCATTTGAGACTTAGTCATAAATAACTTTGATCATAATACCTAGTCTCTTATGTGCATTTGAGAATCTTTTAAATAAGGTGTAGTAGTCGCTTTGAAATATTTATTCTAAGACTCTAAGCCCACAATTCATTTTTTATAGTATATGTTGTGAGTGTAATTATGAAATTATCCATGGCCAAGTCATGAATAAACACATCTACAATCAATTTTCCATTATCTTCCCTATTATAGATTATGTTGTGTTCTGGTAGACACATATATTTAATCATTAAAGTGCTTGATAAAGTTTATTCTTGACATCCTTACCTTACTTGGTTTGTTTGCCATTTCACTATCTCGTAATCCATAAGAGAGCCTCCATTGTCTATAAAACACTATAAATACCATACATACATCCCTATTTCAAACATATTCATCCCACTAGTTTTTGTTATACCCTTTCTAGTTATCTTTGCCCTTTTAAGTTAAGATCATGCTAAGTTAGACAGGGATGCACTACGGCCTTGTCCCCTAGCGTGACCTTGTCCACTACACTCTAATGGTTAATTTTTAAAATTAAAATGTTTCACAATGTCTCTCCCACACTTTTTAAAGGTATATTAGAGAAAATATTCTAAATATCCTCCATATAAAAGCACATCAAAGAGTTCATTTTAAGGGACGTAACAAGCTTATTCCAATTAATATACACTTCAAGCAAAAGAGCACTATTTCTTCCAATTCTAATTATGATGTATCCTAACAATCATAGACTAAATTTGAATATATTTTATTGCAATTCAAGGGCATCAATTGTCAAATATTTCAATCAATAGTCTAGGTATAATCATATAGTTACACAATCACAAATCACATAATCACCCTAAAAGGGATAAATACATCAAATTGAGACCCATGTGGGCTATGTAAACATCGCTCATATTACATGATTTTTTTAGGATAACTTAGTTATTCCCCTTAAAATTGATCTATGTTGTGTATATTGTGCAGGATTATTGTTTTATCTTTTATAGGTCTTTGGTGCGTCTATTCGGCTCTTGCACAAAATCAACAAACCCTTACAAGTAGTCTCATAGACCCAAATTGAGAAATAAAGGGCACAGTCAACCACAACGTGGTTGTAGACAATAGAGAAGGTTGTAATGCATCCTTGTCACCTAATGTGACCTTGTCCATACATAATTTGTAATTCTATTTTCAAATGCAACTTAGTCAATATATCTTTTCAAGTAATTTCTAGTCATAATCAGCCTGCACAATCAATGTTTATTATATTTTAATTAGGTTTGTATATTTGTAGGCCTATTTTGTATTTTTATAAAATTTCTCAATTGTGTAAATTATGTAGTTTAATTAATTTTATTGCATTTTCTATATATACCATCATTCTAATTTTAATTTTTTAATATCTATTAATTTGATTCACTTCAACTAAAAATAGATTAAACATTCTGGTGAACCCACTATTTTTTAGAACATTGCTTGTTGTTTCCCTGATTTTTATTTTAGGATTTCATACATATTTTTGTAAATTCTTGACACAACACTCAACCTTAGATAAAATCTAACACAATGATTCAACTTCTTAGACCTTCAATTTAATCTGACACTGAATAAGTTTATCTTGTTACCTTGGATAAATCTAACACAAAAGCTCTTTATTTTGACCTCAGGTTGAATTTTTTTGATATCTATACACAAAATATTTTGAGTTTTTTTTTTTTTTTTTTCATTTGCTTGTGTTTGTTTTAAAAGCTGTGGTTTGATAATTTTAAAACTATTTAGTGACTATCATAAAGGGCTACATGATAATTTTTTTACAAACATCATGGCATGAGGGGTTTATCCCAATACTCATAGCTAGTGTAAACCACTAAACATGGAATCTAATTTTCATGTACCTCATGATATATCAAATGTTTAGGATCCCTTATTTATACCACATGAAACATATTTTAACCATTTGATTTATGGTGCACATGAGAGGAGTATATGACTTAGGGTACTCTCATTGTACCCTTGAAAACGAGGTTAGTGAGATACATACATGGTTTTACCTACATAATTAGTGCTCTAAAACATTGGACCAATAGTGAAAAATGAATGAGCAAGTATATTTGAGAGCCCACACAATCATTCAAACTCTTTCTTAGATGACCCTTATACCTTATTTTTTGTTTGTATTGTATTCATAGTAATTAGTTATTTTGTACATGTTAGCTTGATAATGCTAAGCATTTTATTTGTTTCATTTGTTATATTTATTTTCATTGTATATATCATGGATAGTCAATCTTCCTTATTCTCTCTCATGTTATTCCTTTTACTTGAGATAATAGATGGACAAATCATAAATCATCAAGGAATTTTTCTCTCTTATACTCTCAAAGAGCTACTAATAGAGTCAAAGTTGTCAAAGAGGGATATTCTAGAATTACCAAACTTCCTAACATTTTACAACCTTTTGTTTACCATTATCATGGTATTTTATGGGCTTAACCCAATTCTCCTTAGCCTGAAGTTGGTCTCATCTAGTGCCTTCAATATATCCCTTGTAAACTATCTTATGCTTAGTAGGTTGCTTGTGATAGGCCTCTTACCCTCAATGATATTTAAAAAGTGATTATGCAAATGGCTTTTGATAAAGCCCCAAGCCTTGCTGGTTTACCTTCTGAGTTATATTAGATCTTATGGGATATTGTGGGTTAAAATCTTTACAAGGTCTATTCTGAAGTTATGTTGATAAATTATTTAGGACCTCTTATAGATCAAGGTAACATCAAGTTTATTCCCAAGGCTAGTGAGTATGAGGTTATTACTAACTAGAGACCTATTACTCTTTTCAATGTTTCTTATAAGATAATTTTAAGGTGTTGGATCTTAGACTTAAGCATCTCGTTCCTTTAATTATATAAGTGAGCAAACATGATTTATCCAGTAATGATATATCCTTGACAATGTCATTGTTGTCTAGGAAGGCATGGGATGGGCTTAGGTCTCCAATCAAAAGATCCTTTTTGTGAAGATTGATTTTAAGAAGGATTATGACCGTATTGAGTGGCCTTTTATTTTAGCCATGCTCCAAGCTCTCAGATTTGGTCCTAGGTTTGTTTAGGTGGTTAATATGATTTTTCAAGATGTTGGGGCATGTATTATTATTAATGGAGCCCAATCTTCTTGGTTTGATCTACATAGATCTATCAGGCAAGGATGTCCTTTAGTTCCTTCACTTTATGTGTTAGAAGTTGAAGGGTTTAGTTATCTATTAATTAATTATGCCTCCAGAGGCTTGGTGAAAGGCATTTCTCTCCATAATTCTGACCGTCAACTACTAAATGGTCACTTTACTAATGATTTTTTTCTCTCTCCTTGAAGAGGAAGAGTCGGTCAATAATGCTACAAATTGTATTCATATTTTTTGTTTGGATATTTTTTGGGAGTTAACTATAACAGACTCAACACTTGCATTTTTAACAAAAAATATAATATTAGAGTTAACTCCCTTACTCCCTGGTGGAAGGATTGGCATTAGCCTAGGACTACTCCTTTTAGTCATTATTCTCCTTATTTGGAGTATAATATTTTAGCTCCCTAACATATTCAAGATGATACTCTCAATCACTGGTGGAACCTTTATTCTAGCCATGTGGTCTGGGCTAGAAGATTTACCATCGTGTGGGATGATCCCACTAAGCCTAAGAAAGATCATTTTCATTGGTGTATTATGTATCAGGGTTTACCTATGGGTGACTAGCTTAAGCACATGGGGATTTCAAATCCCATTTGCCTTGGATGCCATCAACTTGAGACAATCAAACATCTTTTATGGTTTTGTTCCCACACCAAGACTATGTGGCATTAAATTCATACCCTTTTTCAACCATTCAAGACTAAGTTTTTTACACAAAAGATGGCTCTCTTGGGGAATCCACCTTGTTTCTAGTAAGATACAATATATTTTGGCAGATTTTTCATATTGATAATTATTTTTCAAATATGAAAAGCTATAAAATATGCTTGTTTTAATCACAAGGAAATAGAATGTAGTTTTTTTATTACTAACAAAGTTACTTTCATTTCTAATGTTACTTTCTAGATTCAAATTCAAACTAGTAAAGTTCACTTGAAACTTAATCATCTCTAGTATTTATTTGATCATTAGGGGAATGCCCTATGTGTAGTTAGTCATGAGCCTCTAGAGCCTCCATGTCTACATTCACCCCCTCATGGGTGAGGGCATGGTATGTGTTGTCAATGTTCTAAGAATCGAAAAAGGAGCCTCTCTCTTAATTGGTCACACCCCCACTGGTCATCTCCTCAGCATGATTGGTCTTATGGCTCTACCAAAGGTGGAGGTAATGGAAGAGACTAGGGCCCTCCCCATAGGGCAAGTATCTATAATTAATTATTGTTATCTCACCTGATTAATACAATGAGGAAAATAATCATCTTCAATATAATGATGGATGGGATCCCTCACCTATGGATGAATATCCCCTACTCAAGGGGGATGGGGTGACAATTCGTAGGATCTACCTCATTTTCCACCTCCTCCAGCCCCCATGTTCATTGTTGTAGCATAGATGTTTTCTTTCATTACTTGTGTTTTTATGCGCATATTTTTTTTATTGTTACACACTTATGATAGTTTGATGAGACATTTTTTTTGTGGTCATTATTGAACCTCTACTAGACTTGATCTTTTCTTGAGGGCTTCTTACCTTAGTTTGATTATTCTTGTGGGGTGTGACTTTTTCCACCTATTTTTTTGTATGACTAACATTGTACTATTATTTGTTTATATTAATATAAGTATAGTCTTCAAAAAAAGTATGGAAGAAGCATACATGGATGATTATGATTTTTATGACATAGCAATAAATAGACAAATTGATTTTGATGCAACTTGGAAACTATAGATGATATTTTATGATTATATAACACCTCAGTCTTGTACACTGGGAAAACTCATACCTTGGTTCTTCCTCTTAGTTGTACACATGCATTGCTTTTGCAGGCATTGCGTATACTCTATATTATGCCCCTTTATCTATTTCTTAGTTTGACCAGCCTTATATTGATGACATAGACATCTCATCTTACCCAAAATGCTTAAAATGTATTTATTTTACACCTCTACAAGTTTTGACCCTGTGCTTGCTTTCTTATTCCCTGAACACTAAAATGTAGGATAGATAATAACATCGATGTTTTGTCCTACCCTAACCCAAGTGTCTAGTGCCCTAAAGTCATCCAATTTATAAATGAAATATATTATAATGGTCAGCCTATGTGCTTTAATACAAGTTATCTCCTGATAGGATTGGTATAATTACAATATCAACCCTTATTTATTCCTCGCCTAGCAATCAAACTAAAAAAGCACTCAAGAAGCACTCAAGTTACCAATTTTTTTTTGTATACTACCCTATTATGAAATCAATCAAAGGAACAACCCAACTATAGCTCTAAAGTACTAAAGGAGTAATCATAAGGTCATATTAACCAAGTTATAAGCTAGGTCATTATTGTACTTGCTTTACACACATTACATGATTCACACACACGCCAACACATAGGGGAGAACTACATAAGTTTGAGGTCCTCTTCTGGAGTATTGAATGTGTAAGCAACACCCTTTGATAATGGGATCATTACAAGTCATCTTGACACCATGTGCCTATTAACCCATTTTTCCCCAAGGTCACATTGAAGAAGGAAAGCTAGGATTTTACCATTTCACTAGGAGTGTGGTCCATAACCTAGATCTGAATACACCAAAGTGAAGGCAAAGCCAAACCCAGAAGCATCTAGGTGGTCATAACCTATTTTAGTGAATATTTCATACAAGACACTAGTGTCAAACCCATACACTAGCATCGATGCAACCATCCCAAGTTGACGTAACTATTTAGAGAGCTAAAGACACCAGATCCATAATCTGACAACTTTTATAGAACTATCTTCCCACCTACTTTATACTTGTATTAGATCTAACACTATGTTAACATCAAAACCAACTAAATATTCTCTTTTATGTCATTTATATATCTAGCATAGTTATACTTTACATTAATAACTTATCTCAATTTAATAAATTTTGCATATGGTATATCTAAGTTTAACACATTAATTGACATGTTGTAGATATGATATTCACACTTGTGCCCTATCATTTATATATCCTTAACCTTATCTGCCCAAGTAAGGATTCCATAATACAAATTAGGGTTAAACATTTGGTGAATCTGAACTGTGTGAATGTAGTTTTTTTTTAATTCATAAGGTTTTAAACCAACTAAGATTTAAGATTGCTATACTTTTTAATTTTCTATTGGTAATATTTTGCATGCAACTAGGTGTATCCCTAGATTGGGGGTATGTTTATTGAACATATTAAGCTTCCCCTCAACCCATCCAAGATGTCTTAACTAAGGAGGGATCTAATACCTTGGATCATGATGATACCCATGTTGACAATGACAAAATGTTGATAAGGTTATCATAGAAGAAGATTCTGATAATGAAAATCTGGAAACAAATGTAATGAGCAAGTAGACCATGATCAAGTGCATATAATTACAATGTTTCATGAGTGCATTCGATAAAACCCTAATGATCTTGATAAGATCTTAAAAACTATATTTGAAGCCAAAAAATCAAAAACTTTAGTGGATACATCCCTCTCTTGAACACACTACAACTAAATACATCAAATGTGGGCACAGATTATGTGTTTCAACCTTTGTTCCCTGAAACTACTATTGATACATCTATTATGAAATTACCTATTATTTTAACACAAATATAGGTTTTAATGCCTATTAATACTAAAAAAATGGTTTTATCCCTGTTGGTGACTACTCAATTGGTTAATATAAATCCCAATGGGTTTATAGTTCAATCACCCCTTCAAGTCGTAAAGAACTTTTAAGACAAGGTTACAAACTTTGAATAAAAGGCTTCAAAGTCTTCACATGCTATAATTCACAAGATGTGTTATATAACCCTATTTCACTTGAGATCTCTTTGCACCCTTTGCCAATTAGATGTATTACACCTGAGTTCACATTTTATGATAGCAAAGTTGATCCTGAATAATATCTCCAAACCTTGTATGAGACATGTGTTGATTGTGATTCTAATGATAAAATTTTAACCAAATTATTTACAAGGAGCCTCAAGGACTATTCTTTGAGGTGGTTGTATGATTTTCCTCTTTAATCTATGAATGCATTCAAACCTATTACAGATTAGTTTTTGGCACATGTTTCTATTAACATTACTAAAAAGGTTTCCTATGATCAAATTTTAAAGATCAAACAAGGAACCAATGTACCAATCAATGAATATGTCTTGAGATATAAGACAATGCTAACTAAAATGACCAATCTTATAGCAGACAAAGAGTTGCAAAACATGTTCAATCAAAGTTTGCTTACTCCTTTGCATGAGTCCATTATTTTCAAGAAGTTTCAATCTTTTGATGACTTATTCCATGTTGTATGGGACTGTGAAATAAATCTTATGCCATTGAAAAAGCTCAATTATTTAGCAAACACACCAGTTGCATCTACATCTAGTACAAAATTTACAATCAAACCAAGTTATAAGGTAAAACCACCTGAGCCTAAAAAGGAAATACCCACCATAGTTAATGCAGTTGGACAATAACCTAAACAAATTGTCCTATCTAATACATTGAGGAGATAGTTTACACATTTACCTGAGCCTCCAGCTTCATTACTCTCATGATTGCTAGAGTGTCATCTTATATATCTCCCTAAGGTAAAACCTCCTGAGCCTAAAAAGGAAATACCCACCATAGTTAACACAGTTGCACAACAACCTAATCAACTTGTCCTATCTAATACACTGAGGAGATAGTTTACACATTTACCTGAGCCTCCAGCTTCATTACTCTCATGATTGCTAGAGTGTCATCTTATATATCTCCCTCCTCCTATATAGGTTGATGTAAATAGACCTCTACCCAAAGTATATGATGCAAATGCTTATTGTGACTATCACCAGGGCCCTAGGCATTCTACAAACAAAAATTTTACCCTAAAGCATAAAATTTAGAACCTCATCAATGACCAATATATTACATCTAATGGTTGTCTAAAGAAAGTAGGTTTACAACCTAGTGATCACCATAAGCAAAAGATATTTAATAATCCCTTGTAATACCATTCTAATAAGGAACTATAATTCTAAATGGCATATAATTCACATCCTCCTCCATCATATTATGGGTACCCACTAGATGGGGTTATTGGTACTTATATGTGACATTTGCCTCCTATGGTTTAGAAACCTACCCTTTCATTCAATGACAGTGAATTTAAGGATGATGATTATGATCTTCATTCTTTATTCATTCAAGTATACCTTGATAAACACCCCATATGTAGTGTTATTATTGATAATGGTGAAAGCAAACATGTTTATACCATGACATTACTTACACATTTGGGTTATACTCATCATGATTTACACTCTTCTACTAGATCAGTCAGAGCATTCAATGGGACCTCCCAGATGTTTCTTGGCAAGATTGATCTACCTTTACAAATTGGTCTTGCACATGTGGTTACTAATTTATCAATTATATATTATATAGGTGTCTTTGGCATGTTGTCGGGACTACCTTGGATACATACTCTTTGATCTGTATCTTTTATAGTGCATGGGTGTATTAAATAATTAATGTCAAATGAGTAATTATAATTTTTAGTATTCCATATGTGCATCCTATTGAATAAGAGAAATTTGTACCTAGGTAGTTAATTATTAAGCATGTTAAGGCTAATCCACTACAAAAGGGTAAATAATAGGCAATCCCCTTTACTAGGTGGTTACTACTTGAATGACCCTTACATCAGAGATAGACAGTGCTCCCACAGAATCTTCATCTTCTATGCACCATATTATGATATCCAGAGCACCGAAACATGTTCCTACTATTTTTATTCCCAAAAAAAACATTGTACATAGAGATGGGTTCCAATAACCCCTATTCCTTCTATTGGTACTTCATCACCTCAGAGTTTTATTATACATATGCCTTGCATCATCGATACTATAGTGATAGATATTTTGCTTATACATGTTCCTTGGCAGTACCACCAGTTTCTTACACCACGTTCTAAGTGAGGAGATACCTATGATCATCCTTTATATGAGATCATAGGATGATCTTATCTCTACAAAAACACCCAAAAAAATCAAAAACATTCAAAAATCCAAAAATGTTTTCAACACCTACATGTTCTATTAGCTCTTTAGCATCTATGTGTTAGTTCCATGTTAAAGGCTAGAATATCATTTAATCCTACATACACATATACATGATAACTTATGGGTGTTGGGATTTCTCTCTACTCACGTCACCAAGACAATAGGGGCATCCATCTCATATGATCTTGATATGCATAGGTTATATGATTTGATGATCACTCTACACTATCATGTTTGAGATTACATATGTACTTACACATGCCTATGATCCATGATTATACATTACACAGGGTACTTCATATGCCATGTAATTGACACTTTTTTCTAAAACATTTGATCCATAAGACACTATGACATGTTATGATGGATGCTTATGCTTTTCCTTTATACACTTCCTTGAGTGTTTTTCCTTCCTATTGTCTTGCTTGTTCCAGCATTTGAATATGTTATGTTGTATGTGGCCCCTGTGCCTATGTTTGTCTTCTTGGACATTTGAATATGTCATTGCTTGTTGTATGGACATTTGAATATGTTAGTGCTTAATTTTTTGGACATTTGACTAAGTCATGTCCATTCGATTTTGTAGCATTTGAACATGCCCCTTATTTGCAGTTTCCTTGGACCATTTCTTTTTTATTTACTTTTGAGTGCTCTTATGTGTGTGCTTTTTTGCTTTTTGAACTTATACTATTACTATATAGATTCGCCATGGTATTTCTCATGCATCTTAGACTTACATGTGATCACATTGGATCTATGTGTTTCAATGATACATTTACCTATACATGTTTCTTTCTATATGCTACATGGTTACATTCACAGATTTTATAGTTGTCTTACCTTTTTGAGGTGACGTAACTTTCAGGTACTATTTTTATCTCACCTCAAAGGGGGACTATTAGTGGGGGCATGCTTGGGAAGCATTTTCTCCACACTTTTCATAGTTCTTAGATTCAGTGGAGGCATGCCATATGCTCCACACATTCACAATTTCCATATTATAGTGGGGACATGCTTTGGAAGCATGTTGTCCACACTAATTTAGTATTTGATACTTATATCAGTTCTCAAATTTAGGTGGGGCATGTTATATGGGCATGGCCTCCACATATTCACAGTTTCCACACTACAATGGAGGCATGCTTTAGAAGCATGTTCTCCACATTTATTCAATATTCAATACTTATACCAGTTCACATATTTAATGGGGGTATGTCATACGGGCATGGCTTCCACGCATTCATAGTTTTTAGATTTAGTGGGGGTATGCTTTGGAACCATGATCTCCACATTCATTTAATATGGTATTTATATCGATTCACAGATTCAGTGGAGGCATGCTTTGGAAGCATGTTCTCCACACCTACTCAGTATTCAATATCTCCAATTTATAGTGGGAGCATATTTTAGAAACATGTTCTCCATGTTGGTACTTATATCAATTTCAGATTTCCTTATATATAGTGGGGGCATGCTTTAGAAACATGTCCTCTACACTTACATAGTTATTCGAATTGACTAAAGCACACAATCATATGATTTTGATACACATTTGTGGTAAAATTCTATGCATGGTACAATTTTTATACATAGTTTCAACATGACACATATCTAAGGTGCATGTGTTATGCAACATGTGCCTAATATTACAAAGTCCAAATCAATCTCAAATTCTAAAACTATTACACTTACTAATAACCCACAAACTTTTATGGACTTTAGTGAGCCAATCTACTATAGTAGTTGGTTCACCTTTTGCTATGGTTGAGGTGATTAAATCACTTAATCTTTCCAAGTTTTTAATTTGGACTTGATCATCTAAACTCGCCAGGTTATAATTATCATTGGATTGCACAATTGAACTAAGCTCAAATTTCAGGTGGTAACTCGCTTTTGATCCAAAGTTGGGGTCATGTGCCTTCCAACCTCTCTCTTTCTCTATCTCCTTGGATATATGCACTTTAAAGATTTATATATATTTATCCTAATCTCATTTTTAGAGACTTTCAATAATATATCTTTTTTAAAACAACTTGCCAATAGGTAAGGTGATTATATCGATACACAAGTGTACTCCTAAACCTTGCTCTTTAAATTTTAATCTATTTCAAGTACTTTTGACCCACATTATATGCATTGATTATACATTGTAATATGTTCTTGGTTATAGGTCAGTCACCAACAAAGCACTCAAATTCAACTCCAACAAAGCACTCAAATTCAACTCAAACAAAGACAAGGTGTGCATACACACCCATATACTTCTTCTTTTGCTTTAAACTATAAATTTCATTACTAGATTAAATAGGGGGAAATGTATATAATATTTTGTGATTATGTAGCACGTCAATCTTATACACTTAAAAAATTTAGACCTTGATTGTTCCTCTTAGTTATACACATGCTTTACTTCCACAAGCCTTGCATCTAATTTATCTTATGCCCCTTGGCCTATCTCTTAGTCTGAACAACCTTATATTGATGACACATACATCTCATCTTATGTTGAATACTTAAAATGTACTTATCTTACACCTCTACAAGTTTTAAGCCTATGCCCACTACCTGGACACAAACATCAACATTATCTTGCCTTGACATAAGTGTTCAGTACCCTAAAGTCATCCAATTTGTATATGAAACATATTATAATGGTTAGCCTAAGTGATTTAATGTGAGTTATATCCTAATAGGATTGTATAAATACAATATCAACCCTCATCATTACTCACCTAACAATCATATCAAAAGAGCACTCAAGTTACCAAAAACTTTCCTATTCTACCATATTATGATATCAATCAAAGGAACAACCCAGCTACAAGTCTAAAGTATTAAAGGAGTAATAACAAGGTGATATTTTCCAAGTTACAAGCTAGGTCAGTATTGTATTTACTTTACATGCATTGCATGATTCACACATAAACCAACACATAGGGGAGAACTATATGAGTCTAATGCTCTCTTCTAGAGTATTGTATATGTAAGAAATGCCCTTTAATATCAAGGTGATTGCAAGTCAACTCAAAACCATGTGTCCACTAACCCATTTTCCCCTAAGGTCACATTGAGGATGGAAAGCTAGGGTTTTACCATTTTATTAGGAATGACAATCCATGACACATTTCTAAATGCACTAGAGTGAAGGTGAAGCCAAAGCTAGAAGCATCTAGGTGGTTGCATTTTGTTTTAGTGAATATTATGTGTATAACACTAGCATCAAACCCAAACACTAGTGTCGATACAACCATCCGAGACTAACACAATTGTCTACAGAGCCAAGGACACTATATCCAAAATTTGATAACTATTCTAGAACTATCTTCTTGCTTATTTTATACCTGTACTAGATCTAGCACTGTGTTAGCATCAAAACTAGCTAAGTAATCTCTTTTATGTCATATATATATATATATATATATATAAAGCATAGTTGTACTTTCTATTAATAACTTATTTTAGTTTACCAAATTTAGTGTATGGTACATTTGAGTTTAACACATTAATTGGCTTATTGTAGATATGATATTCACCCTTGTGCCCTATCATTTCTATATCTTTAACCCTATCTACACAAGTAAGGATTTCACAATACAAATTAGGGTTAAACAGGAACATGAGTCCATAAAAACATATTCACCTCTAGAATCTTAATCAAATTCACCTTCTTCCTTCACTAATAATCTAGAGCAAAAAGAGCAATTCAAGTCTCAAATAAAACTGCATTCAGAAGTAAAGCTATCACAGCAAGATCAAAGT
Organism: Torreya grandis; assembly: GCA_037957365.1. Lineage (NCBI taxonomy): Eukaryota > Viridiplantae > Streptophyta > Pinopsida > Cupressales > Taxaceae > Torreya > Torreya grandis. The sequence goes on from JARHVA010000625.1 coordinate 2,235,748, forward strand.
ATTTTCAAAAAAAGAATTCTTAATAAAGGCATTTCAAAGAAAGAATAAATTTCTAAAATCACTCCTTTACAAATAGTGGATATTGAGCCTGCATGTTATAACTCTTCTCTTTTGTTAACCAATGAGGATGAACTTCCTTCTTCTTCCATTAACACATCACGAACTATAAATGAAATCCATGACATTCATTATAACACATCTTATAAAGTTTCCTCTACTTCTACCTCATGTTTATCTTCACATGATGTTACCCTTGTGCCACAACGTCATAATCTTACCATAGATTTATCACATGACAACAATGCATCTCTTACTAGTGTTAATTTTGTTAATATCAATAAATAAGAAGTGAGTAACTTCTATATATCTAACAAATATTCCAACCCAAAGAAAATTCCACCCTTCCACCTCCCACACCTCCTCTTGATGGTTTTTCTATGCATATTCCATCAAATATACCTAGGGTTTATGTTTGTGAAGCCCTTTAAGATCAAATCATCACTATGAAAAAGTAAATAAAAGAGTTGTAAAAGCAACATCAATATTTCAATTCAAATATCATATCATTTGAAAATAATAGTAAATATACAAAGAAGCTAGAGTATGTATTGTCAATCATGTATCTTCATCTAGATATTATGTGCCTCACAAGCATCATACATCTACAATTAATGCTTAAAATTTTATAAAAAGACCAATAAGAGTCCAAGTGAGCTTCTAAGAGAATTTATTCAAAACAAGTTGATTTAATTACCTTCTATGACTCTTTTAAGAAGATAAAAATATTGTTATGCATATCATAGACTACATAAACATCATATAGATAGTTGTTTGACTTTAAAGAACAAAATACAAAGTATTATTTAAAAGGTGATCCTATAACAGATAAATCAATTAATCAACCCACTTATATTTCATCTCTTAAAAATCATGTACAAAGAGAACACAAAGAGAAGATATGGATACAAAAGGACAATTCAAAACAAGAAAATATTAAAAAAATAAAAATCATAACAAGCAAGATTACAAAAAGAATAAAATGAATAAGTAAGATTACAAAAATAACAATTGTCAAAATAAAAGTTGCAATAACAAATTCAAAATAAACAAAAAAACACTATTTTGAAAATATTTCTCATGAACATATCTCCAAAGCAAAATATTCCTACAAAGTCTAATGATACAAATATGGCTACTAAGGAATCAAACATTATGCCTACTTCATGCATAGAGCAAAAAGATAAAGTCAAAGTACAAATTAATTTTCTTCATAATGTTTAAACAATAACAAAGAATTATTCTTTAGTTCAACATGACATGCAAGATCCTAATAATAATGCACATATTCCAAAAATAACCCCAATCTATGGTGCAATGAGTTTCTCATACACAAATACAAAAGATAATCAAAATGACATATCACAATTTCAAGCTCAACCTAACCAGTTAATCCTCTCTTATGATAATGATTACATTGATGATTATGATCCTAGTAATATAGAAGATTGGTATGATCTTGATGATTCAGGGCCTACACAAAGGCATCCCCTTAATGAAATATTTAGCTTATAGTTACGAATTTTACTTTGTACGTAGTTTTATTGTTTTTATTTAATTGTTACTTGTGTTATTCCTTATCCAAGAATTCTTATATCCCTTGGGTTTTATTTTCAATTTGGGCAATTCCCTTATTTTATTTTCCAAATGATTCAAAAAATCTAAAATAATTATCTTTATGGCACTCCTCTTGCTCGCCATTGCATACCTACTATACTATGGTTTTCATTGCACTTCCACATGAGCACACATAGCCTCTTCTCCATTGAACAACATGTACATTCTCATCTATCTCAATAATTCAAGATACATTGTTATGACTCACTTGCACATACATTGGGGGCACATGGCTTGCCTTCCCTCTTATCACTATAATGTTTATGCACCTTGTTGAGGATTGTCAAATCCCTCCATCTTCCTTTATTTTTGAAGCCTTGTTCTTTAAGAAAAATTTCAATTCTAATAATTAAAAAATAAAAATAAAAATCAAATATGAAAAAAATTCAAAAACATGCAAATAACTCCAAAGTTCAAAAAATTTCAAATATGGAAAAAATTAAAAAACATAAAAAATAATCAAAATATTTTTAATAAAAAATCAAAATCATGACATAAAGAACATTCACAATTGTTGCTAGCTTGCCTTTTTCCATATGTTATTTATTCTATGTTATATAGATAGCATATTTCATTTTTCAATACATACCTTTTCATGAGGTATTATGAGTCTAATACATGACATACTTATTCATGGTTTCGATGTTGGGCTTCCTTTATTACCCAATAACTTTGATAAGTTGGGGGCATCTCTTCGTTCTCTATGAATAATTTAACAAGTTGTATTAATCCACAACCTTTCTACCATGTTGAGCTATATATCATACAAATATTTTGTTAATCATTCATACTATACATGTGTTACATGAAAATGGTACTTGCTAACAATGACATGGATCTATGTGGTGAATGTATACTAGTTCCATTTGTTTTATGCTTCTTTTTTACTATAAGTTATGATACAATAAAACTTGTTTATTGTGTGTTTCCCTTGGCCTTATATGATTAAAATCTTGCATGAATGATATCATCATGCCATTTGTGTGTGGCCCTTGGCCTTGTGTGTTTATGCAACATTCACATGTCCTTTGTATTATCCTTTTGGGCCTTGTGTGTGTGGCATTTTATGTAAATTATGTGACATTGTATGGCATTGCTTATATGTTTATTTCTTGTTACTATAGTGCCCTGATTCATATCATACATTGTTCATAAAATCTATTCTTACTTTGGGGGCATGATAAATATCATGCACGTGATGCTTATTGATTTAATGATATATTAATCTCTTACATGTTTCATAGACAAATTCAATGTTATATTCTAATACATTTTGTAATACATTTAAATTTCCAAGTGCTTCTACAACCTTACATCTTTCACATATTACATAACTCTTCTTTTGAGCTAATTGACTTGTAGGTTACATCTCTCATCTCAAAAGAGGGGTATCACAATGGGCTTGTCTTGAGAATTCAAGTCCTCATGAGCGATCTTTTTAGTTTTATGACACTACAATTTCAAAAATTATAGCATGATTCTAAATTTTTAGAATATAGGGGAATGTGACATGCATGTGCACTCATTCCTACAAGTACGAATGGTAAGTTTTAAACAATTATAGGTTTTAATAGTTGCAAAATTCAAAATGGAATTCAATATCATTTTAGTATGGTATAGGGGGCATGATATTCATTCATGTTCAAGTTAGTACATGGCAATTTCAAAATTTCTCAAATTGTTCAAAATTTTCAAATGTTGCAAAGTTTTAAATATAATCTAGATATGTTTTCATCAATGTGATTAGTCTTCATGTTGAAAGTGGGCCACATTAGACTACAGTGACACTTTATGTCTATGGTGGCACTTTTTTCTATGAAGCAATCCACATTTGGTGGTTTCACCCCTTCAAATACTTTATAGAGTACTCCACACAATCAAATGAGAGTTAGAGCATACAATCTTTCCCATCTCAAGATCATTCAAAGGTTTTCAAATTAAGACTTGATCACTCTCAATTCTTTGCATGTTCAACATTTCTCCAAATACCTCAACAAGGGGACAAACACTTCTCCACATTCAAGTTACAGGGAAATTATATTACATACTATTTCTGGTGTATACTTTCCTTGCTCTCTTCAATTTTTTTTTTTTAGATTTTCAACTTTCAAATATGAACAAAAACTACTTTCATTGGCATTGTTGTAGGTTTTTCATTAAGGCTTCTTGCACAATCAAGCTTCACATCAAAAGACAAAGTGTGTATGCATGCTCATGTTCACATCTACTTCACTCTAGTAATTTCACTTTGTTATATCACTAGAATAAAGTGGGGGCAAATTTTGACACATAAATTTAATCATTAAAATGCTCAACTAAGTTTATTCTTGACATCCTTACCTTACTTGTTTTGTTCACAATATCATTAACTCACAACCTATAAGAGAGCCTATATTGTCTTGAAAAAACTAAAAATATGATACATACATCCTTATATCAAACCTACTCATCTTTATTCAGCCCACAAAATCCTGTCAGACCTTTTCCAGTAGTCTATGTCCTTCTAGGACAAGACCACGCTAGGTCAAACATGGATACATTGCATCCTTGTCCCCCACACTCTAACAATTACTTTTTCAAATCGAGATGTTTCATAATGACTCTCTTGCAAATTTTAAAAGGTTTATTAACAAAAATATTATAAAGATTCCCATATAAAATGACACCAAGACATTCATTTGAAGGGACCTAGCAAGCTAATTTCAAATCACTATACACTTAGCAAAAGAGCATTATTTATTCTAATTTCAATTCTACTACATCCTAATAGTCGTAGGCCAAGTATGAATATATTTTATTGTAGGTCGAGGGCATCCATTTTCAAGTTTTTCAATCAATCTTCTAGCTATAATCATATAGTTGCACAATCATGAATCACACAATCATCCTAGGAAGGAGAACCACATCGACCTAAGGCCCGTTTGGGCTACGTAGTGGGTTTTCTAAGGATAATTTGGTTGTTTCCCTTACCAATTACCCATCTTTACATTTGATCTCTATTGCGTTTATTGTGTAGGACTAGGGTTTGGTATTTTACAAATCTTTCACATATCTTTTCAGCTCTCGAATAGAATTAACAAACCCTTACTAGCGGTCACACAAACCCAGATCAAGAAATTAGGTGCATAGTCAACCAGGTCATAGCCATAGTCAACAAATAATGTTGTAATGCATCTTTGTCCCTATAGAGTTTATAATTATGTTTTTAGATGCAACTCAGTCAATAAATCTTCTCTAGCAATTTCCTATTACAGTCAGCCTACACAGTCAATGTTTAATTTATTTTAGAGAGATTTACATATTTGTAGATCTATTTACTATTTTTAGACAATTTCTTAATTATGTAAATTTTGTAATTTATTGTATTTTATGTATATACCAATATTCTAATTTCAATAGTTTAATATCTATTAATTTGATTCACTTCTACTAAAATTAAATTAAATATATCTCTTCACTTATAAAAATGTCGTGTAATTATAGGTTGGAGCCCAATCGGTGTAGGTGGGACGTACAAGGAGCCAAATTCATAATTGTTGCACTCCTCGCCAGTGATCACTCAAACACACAAACATAAATATAAAAAAACACAACATTTTTTTATTTTAGGGTGTCGTATTCACACTTAATGCAAAGTCCAACTTAGGTAGATGTGTTACCAACATGTAATTTATTATGTGTACACAATAATTAAATGCACAATTGATGTGGTATTTAATTTCACATGTGTGAGAAGGGTTAGTTGTAATATGGGGAATGATCCCACCTATTACTGCACCAATAATAATCTCTCTTTTGTATCTTACTTTTCCAATATATGAACCCCTTGTGTTCTTGTGGAAAGTAATGGAGCTTAGAGTCATCTCTTTACTTAGTGAATATGTAGTCTTTTAGAGAGTCTTATTTTAATGCAATCATTGCACACAAACATTGTATATTTTGTTAGTGTAATACAATGTGATTTTTTTGGTGAATCTCTTTCTATCATCTAAGTATATATGTGTGAATATATGTGTCCATTGTAGAGTTTTTGTGGGCCTTCCTCAATTCCTATATGTTATCAGAGCGAGGAGATCAAGGAGGTGTCAAAATTTTATTGAGGAGCCTCATGGACTCAAATTTATTGCAATTGAAAGGAGAAACACACCATTGATTTCTTCTTCACATTTTTTCCTTGAATCTATATCTTTTTTCTATAAAAAAGGTCCAAAGCATTCCAAAAATTACTTCAAAAGATATAGCCATTAGAGGCATATAAAGGAGGAAAGCGATTAATTCCAATTGAATCATAATGGGTTATTTTGAGAATATCAATGAGAGTTTTTTTAGAGGAGATCCATATCATTCTCAAAGCTCACTTGTTAGGAATATCAAGAGGAGAAAGAGTAGAGGAGGGGCCTCAAGCACTCCAAAGCTTCAATCCTTAGTAAGTTTCAAGCAAAAAGGATAATTTTTTATCTTTTCATAAATTTCTATGAGAATATCCTTGCCAGTCCCATCTCTTTTATTCATACTTGATTCATTCATTTGGTTGGATTCTTGTATCAATTTTAAATCTACATATAGAGGAGTTCCATGGAAGATTTTTTCAGCTAATTTTTATTAAAGTTTTTTGGTGAGAATGAGACACTCACATTACATTCAAAGTGTCAGAGAAAGTCAATTTTGACCTTCATTTCACCCGTATCTGACATCATGAGCACATTTATCAAGCCGTGTAGCTTGCATTCTACAAAGATCCAGAGAATTCATAGGGTAGGAATAACCCAACAAGAAACAATATGACATTTTCAGCTCATTTGGAATGTTTTTTAATTGTCAATAATTCAACACAACAAACTATTCTCTCCAAGTGCTTCTACAAAGGGGCACATTTTCTCCAACCTCTTTTCTCGGGATATAGGATCAAAGCTTGATTAGTTATTCAATTCAATATGGTCATGGGTTTAGTAACACCCAAAAACATATTTTCTCCCATCACTGCTTAAAGAATTGTTCATTTCCTTGGCCAAGAAATGAGTAAGACCTAAGACACCCCTTCCTCCACTTTTCACAACACAAATATTCTCCACGAGTGACACAGTGCCACATGCATACATGTGTCCTTTTTCCTCAATCTTTACCTTTCACTCTTAAAATTCATAATTTCAAATTTCACGTATGGACATTAACTACTACTTGTGTTATTGTAGGTTTTACCATTGAGTATCATGCACAATCAAAATTTCAAGTCATAAAGTAAAGTGTGGCGTACACACTCAGGTTTTAATCTTTCCTTTACTCTAGCAATTTCATTTCTAGAATAAAGAAGAGGAAAATGTAGATACCTAAATTTGGCACAAACACATTTTTAATGTATCTAATTGTAACTTTGCACATATAAATTATTAACGATGAATAAGGTATCGATTGGCACATTTTACTTGGATCTTTATTATTTTGTTCATACATTCATCTATCTTGTTATTTATATTTCCAAATTTTATTGGGGATCCCTAATCATGGTTTTTAATATTTTTGGACAAGTCTACTATTTATAGATAGGGCCAAGCTTGTAGGCATGTTTATGAGGTGCAAACTTGTAAAGGCATAATTTATGGAACTTCTTTTGGGTCATGTTTTGTTTGAATCTTATTCTTCTTCTCCGTTGAGCCTTATTTTGATTAGATTTTGCATGTTAATAGGTCCCTTAATTCAAAATTAAAATCTCTACAAATACAAAGTTATTATAAGGCATTGTAGACATACTCCTCACTCTCAAGAGCTATTTAAAGATTTACATGCTCTATCTATAGATTTACTGAATCGAAATCCAAGGTTTTCAAAGGGATGAATTCATATTTCAATTTTTGTGCCAAGGGTAAAATAGGATAAAGAGCATCTAGACTTACATTCACAATTTCACACATACACGTAAGTGAGAGAATAAAATTTGAGATTAATCCCTATTCAAAGTATCAACAATGTAATGCAATAATTGGTCATTCAATGGGGATTGACCAAGGTTAGTCCAACTTAATATTTTTCACCCAACACCCTCCATTTGATATCAATTTGGTTTATATACAGGAAACTCAGGGTTTTATAGTGCATGTATTATGCATGGTATTCTATATCTAAAAGTGGGCTAGCAACCCTAATCAATACAAGTGCACATGGTGAAACAATCATATTTTCATTATAGTCAACATATACAAGTTTCTTATAAATAGAGACGAGCGGCCTATGCTATTATCTATCTAGAGTGATTGTGTCTAGGAATATTCTTAGATTCTACCTCTAAACTGTCACTATCAAAATTATGTTTTTTTATGTCTTCCCTTATCAGTCATCAATCACTGTTAACTGGGATAAGTCCATGGCCAATAAACATGAGTAGCCTACTTTTTTGTCTAGATAGAGCGATCCTTTTGCAAAATAGTTTCAAACTATACTCTAAATCTTGATGATGCACAATCATCCCTTTTGTTGATTTTCACTTTCAGATATGTAAAATAGTTGACATAAATCTTGATTAGAGCTAAGTACATTTATTCTTAGTATTTTCTAAAAAATTCAATTTCTAAAATTACAATTGTTAATTAATGTACATATTTAGCATTTTGTTATTTACCAAATTTTACACCTATTAATATAACATATTTCATATTTTATAAAAAAAAGGTAAAACACATTGCGTATTTCTCCCCAAATTCATGAGGGTTGGGGCATATCTTCCCTAACCAAGAGCCTTCATAGTTACACAAATTTGGGGCACAATCACCCTAACTCTCCATGTGCTTCACCAAGGAAGCACAAGTTTCTTCAATGATTCAACAAGGAAGTGCCATCTCTAATACGTTACAAGGACAACATGGTTTTCACCAACACATTAGTGTACTCGAACCCTTCTTATTTCATATTTTGAAAAAATTAGTTTCAGATTAAAATAGTCAATCTATGGACATTGACTAAACACGATTGCAAGTTTGGTTATTGAGTGATCTGCATGATTGAAGCTTCATACTAACAAAAAAGTGTGTTGTACACACTCAAGTACATTATATCCTTTTACTCTGGCAATTCCATCACTAGAATAAAATAGGGGCATCTATAAATATTAAAATATGGTATTTGGTACTTGACAATGACAAACTTGACACATATTTACCTCACATGACTCGAGTGTATAAACAAGGTCCTAATACAATTTTTACTCGTACTTGCATGTTATTTGATGAGTTTGACCCTTCCATTCTGCTATTACACATATACAAGAACCTCCTTATTCTATTTAAACCTACTAAATATCTTGCATAGACATCTCTAGACTCTCAGTTCAATCCATCTCTACATAGGTTGGTTCCACTAGATTCAATCAGTATTGCCAATTGATAATGACCTGATATGGTAGTAACCAACCTTTTCCCAACAATGACTATTTTTCAAAATCAAATCTCACCTTATAGTCAACCCATTTATCTAGTGTGTCAATGGCATGAGAGATTACCCAATTGGACTTATATGTAAACAAATAAATGTCTCATTCAAAAAGGACTTGACACTTATCTATAACATATATACACACTATTGCACATTGAACAAACCTGCCCTATTCTTTCCAAATTGGAAACCTATCACTAAGAGTAGTCACAAGCCAAGTTTGAAACATACTAAAGCCAAATCAAAGCAAATGTTGTCAAATATCAAAACCAAATCATTAGCTGCATACATTTGTCAGACGAACATAATTGCATAATCACACTAGTAGGAGAACTATGTGTGGCTTGATTTTCCTCCTTGGAGTATTAGATACATACACAATAGTCAATCATCAAACATGGGTGGTTGGGGTTGGTTTAACCCATTACGATATTTTAAAATTTTATAAGTTTTTAGTCTTCACAAGCACACCTAGGGTTTTAAGGCAAAGGAGATTGATTTCAAGAGCTATACATATTATTATGTGTAGGGGATCATACAATCACAGTTTTCCATTTTCGTGTAGGTCAATATTGACCAATATAGGGTAGTATCAACCAATGATACTAACACAGTTCGATGAACTAATTCTACACATGCAAAAGTATAGTTTTCAAACCAAACAAATCACAGGGTTACTTTACCTTGTTTCTACTCCTAGAATATAGTCACAATCAGATAGTCACTTAGAAAAGCTAAGTACTCATCCCTTTGTTGTACTTACCATATTTGACATATGCCACATGTCAAATTAGTACAATCAATCTCAATCTTTTACATTCAAATGGATGTTTGAATGTCATCTCTTAGTCTCTGAATTACATTACAAAGTTTTATCATATCAAGGTTCGTCTTGATTGCATTAATCCAAATTAGGGTAAAACATAACCCTTGTTGAATTTACAAGTATTCTTAACAATTCTTAGGCTTAATTTAAAAGAAAAGTGACGTGGGCTAATAGGGGAGGCGGTCAACAAGTTATTGATTTTGTTACTCATGCAATGAAAAAGATAGAAAATGCTAAAATAAATAGGGCTTCCCTTAGAGGTCATGTGCATTGCCATGCATTGCTCATATCAAAGGCTCAACTGCTATAAAAGTCTCCAAAATTGATGAAGATTATTAGTTGTACATGCATGCATGCTTAAAAGATGAAGCTAATGGCACCCTGATAGATGATTAAGAAAATGATTAGTCATTAGCAACTTGAAAAGTGAACATTATTTTTATTTTTAGATGTTTGTTTTACAAAAAATATGATTTATTTGAAAACTTAGTTTAGCTTTAGTTGCTTTAGTTTTAGAATTTCAATCTCAAGCACACTATTTTTCTATATATGGCAACACCATTTTTTTTGTTATTAATAGATTCATTAAAACATTATTCTAAAAAAAGAAGTTTAATTGAAACTCAACATGCTTAACAAATCTTTAGACATGTTCTATGAGCTTGTGATGTTTACCGCTTTCTCAAAATATAAATTAAGGTGATTGTGTTTTAGGCTTAGCCTATGTAATCGTTGCATGAAATAAGTATGCAATTTTTTTTTTTTTAAATGACCTTACAAGTAATTTACACACCACCTCACATACTTCTACATAACTACTTTAAGACTTTGACTTTGACTTTGACTTTGACTTTAACTATAACTATGATTATTTCATAATTGTCCTTCCTTAACATAATTTCAATTCTCTTTTATTTACAATCTTTGCTATATCCAATCATAAAATGACATATGATAACCTCCCATATATAATAAAGTTCATAAAATACACATAATACATAAAATACATAATCACTTTTACCTTTCACATTCACACATATTACCAAATATATTTGAATAATTACATCCCAATAAAATTCTTATATCACCATTCATTCCATGTTTTCCAATACATTAATATATATTTCTTAAAACATACCAAAGGACTTACTTGACATTCACTTGACATTCCATGACCTCATTTGAAATTTACCATAATATATATATATTTTCGTATTCTCATTGCCTTACAAAACCCAGCAAAATAGCCGAGATAGGATCACTTGAAGGCAATTAACTAATGGCCACTAAAGTATCAAACTGTACCCCGAAATTCTACTTCATTCGAAAATAAAACCATTCCACTCAAAAGTCCGTTGATCTTACGGAGATTCGAACCTGGATTGCTCAATCCCAGGAAAAAAATGTGAGAATGGCAAGGCACTGAAGAAAACGGCAACAAAAAAACAACGCACAGAGAGCAAAGCAAAGCAGACCAGAAAACCATGGCAGAAAACCTCTCTATCCCTCCAGGTATTATATTTCACTGCACAATTATTCCTTCGAACATTTCTTTTTTCTTCATAGAAAAGAAGAATAGATACTTTGTTGAAGCCAATTTAATGTATAATTTTCGAATTTCGAAGGCAATTCAACTTATTTTGTTCAAAACAGGGGGCATAAGGATCAAATTCAAGAGAAAACGCGAAACATCAGCCATTCTCTCTAGGGATGTTGAAAACAGCTTCCGAGGGGACGAGCAGGAAAACAGAGAGTCTGCCCCCCCTGCCCTTAAAAAACAAGTAAGAGAAGATTCTCCTATACCGATTTCGGAAACAGGGGAGCCCTTGGAGGTTTTCCCTGCCAGAGGCGTTCAGATTTCTGGTTTTCCGGTTGTTATAAAGCAGAGGCCCGGCCGTCCTCATTCATCAATTCTTGCCCTAGTTGCGGCGGACCGGGCAATTTATTCAGGCGAATTCTTAGACGAGCGGTTAAAATCTTCTGTGCCGGCTTTGGAAAATATATCCCATGGCCAAATACAGGCCTTATCTACGATGCCTGAAGGAGGTTCAGATCAGGAGGTGGCGGGTTCGAGTTGTTACAGCTCTTCTGGGGGGATGATTGAGGTCAAAGGTGTGCTTAAACGGTTTAAAGCGTCGGAGCAGGACGATGAGCAGTTGCTTGTCTTTCCAATGCATGCAGGTGAGCATTATTTTGTGATGTTTTAGGGTTTGTATTTTTCTTCTTCTTGAGATTCTTGCAATGAAAGTATAAGGTAGTACAAAATGGTCTGTAACCCTAACTAATTCTAATAAACATGAGAGAATCCTAACTAGCCAGAAAATTAATACAAGGCCAAGAAACAAATGTCGTTGACCATTACATATGAAATAGATATAACTAGCGAAAATTTTAGGGGCATATCTGTGCAGACTTTAAAGTGCACGGTAAGTAGAGGTGCATATCCACTCCAAATACACTAGAATGGATTGACAATATTCGTCAAGCCTGGATGAGCAGTTCAAAATTTCAGGGGTTAATATTTGTCAATTAATATTTTTGACAAAATGTTTTCCAAAAATCTCTCTCTTTTGAAATTGAAGTTTGCCAATGGGAGAAGAGGCTAGAGGATGAGAAGCTTAAATGGTGGATTACAGTTATCGTTCCTGCCCCTACTAACAAATGCTTAAAGGTGCTTGTGCGCTAAGTGGTCCCTTTGCCTTATAATTAATACCAACATACATGAGAGGAAAAATGTCATTATTGTAATGACTATTCATGGAGGTCATCTTGAGATGACTTATAAACACACGGGTCAGGGCCCACAAAAATTAAAAACTCAAATATATATATATATATATTTTGAGAACTTGTCAAATCCTTTTTTTGAAGTTTAAAAATTCTTTAGGAAATGGAAAAAATATATGTAGGATTTCACCAAATGTAAGAAAGACTTTTTAGGACTTCTAAACTTCTCAAAATGTGTGCTTCCTTAAAATTCATTCTAGATATATAGTATGTGTTTTGTCTTAAGGTAAGCTAGAACCACACGCAATATTAGAACATGCCAATAAAGAGTTGTGAACCAACGCATCTGAATAGCTAGCATAAGTCCGGAGTATAAGGATATTTAACAATATGTCCATCATCATCAAAATAGAGTCAGAATTGGTCTGTTTCTGTCTCACCAGAAACAGTAAAGGGGAACCAAATTGGAAACAGGTTCAAACTGAGAAATGGCGGTTCTAAGGGTGCGGTCCCATGGAGGGGGCTACTGCACCCGTGTTTATGGCTTAAGGCATTCCCGTGAAATGTGATAGATCCGGAAAATGGAAATGTCAAACTTTCCCACAAAAATAGGAGTGGCTATTGTTTAGGAGGGAGATTTTCAGCTGGTGCTGGAGAGGGAGGGTGAAAGCTTGGAGCACCCACTTAAGACTTTTTTTGCCGAGTGTCAGCCCCGCTTGTGGTCTAGCATTTCTTATAGTTTTATTTAAAAAGAAAATTATGGCAATTTTACTTGCAGATTCCAAACAAGTTATAGCAAAACTCAAATATATGCTCTGTTGGAGCATATAACTGCAAAAGATTACAATTTTTTTAAAGCAACGCCTTCTAAGAAAAATTTGTAAGTGCCTTTTATGGGGCGGGAGGGGGCTACTGCACCCATGTCTATGGCTTAAGGCATTCCCATGAAATGTGATAGATTCTGAAAATGGAAATGTCAAACTTTCCCACAAAAATAGGAGCGGCTATTGTTTAGGAGGGAGATTTTCAGCTGGTGCTGGAGAGGGAGTGTGAAAGTTTGGAGCACCCACTTAAGACATTTTTTGCCAAGTGTCAGCCCCGCTTGTGGTCTAGCATTTTTTATAGTTTTATTTTTCAAAAAAAATTACGGCAATTTTACTTGCAGATTCTGAACAAGTTATAGCAAAACTAAAATATATACTCTGTTGGAGCATTTAATTGCAAAAGATTACAATTTTTTAAAGCAACACCTTCTAAGAAAAAATTGTAAGCTCCTTTTATGGGGCAGGTAGGTTGATTTTGGGTATAGGAAATGTTTTGAGGTTTTTTTTTACATGCATGCAGGATTTCTAAAATTTCAACCATCATCATACAAAAAGAAAGTAAACCATTCAACTTTCTACAAGTATAAAACTCTATCATATTCAGATTCATGGTTTAGAGTTAATAAACAACAAATAATGCTGACATAGAACAACCTTAGTTGCCACTACTTTAGAGACTGATTGAACAAAATTCTGTTTCAATGGAGGAAGCTCAGGGTGACGATAAAAAGATAGAATACTTATTTGTAGATGTTGAAAATTGAAATGCTTACTGGATAGTGAATAGAATTGGTTTTTGTTTTTTTGTTTGATATGGTTTCACCGAGTTGGCTGACCATTTGCTGCAAGCCAGAAACAGCCTAAAAAACCTTGCCTTGATGAGAAATGGGTTCTGGAACATTATGGTCCGTGGATGTTTCACTCCTGGTCACGTAGGTCACCTTTTCCTCAAGGAGTGATCTTTCAGAAATATCACCTCATGCACTTACAATATTTGCCATCCAGGAGACCTTGACTGTGTCTGAGTGCAGATGCAAGTCTTTGGTTTCTATAGGATTAGTTTCTGTTTCCTCTGATGTCTTCACTCGTAACATGATGATATGGATCTTGACCTGTTGAATGTAGGCCAACTCGAAGTCGGAGTGAACTCAAAGTCTCAAACCTTGACAGGGCTCTCCCAATTGAAGAGACAATGTTTTATTTCTATCATTTCAGCAGATTCCTTTGGTCAAAGAGAAGTCTTGAGACTGGATTTTATATTGCCTTACTACTACCCTGTTAAAATCACCTTTAATAATAGATTTGATGTGGGAAGACTCTTAGCCACCTGCATAGACTGACTAGAAACCAAAAGTTTCTTATCTCCTTGTCACTCAGATATTGCTGCATCCATTGTTGAAAACCTAAAGCAGATCCACACTTGCCACTGTCATGTGAAGGGGTACGAAAACCCCATCCAAGCTTACCTCACACGTTTCTTGGACACCACCTGACTCCATCCCTTACCATTTCTACCTTTGTGATGGAGACTTGGAAGTGTTTTGATGCACTGGTCTATCTGGAGCTGGAGGTTTTCCAGATTCTTTCTTCTGGTTGACATTGAGTTTTCTTAGTATACAATCCTTAACCCAGCGACCCTTCCTTCTGGGAAAATAAGCATTTGGTCCAACGATCTTATCTTACAGGAACTTTTGAAATTGGGTATGGTTCCAAAACAAGATTTTCTTGCTAAAATACCCATGACAGACGTGTTTACTGTGCTTTTTCTGTAATGAGGGGTCTATGGGACCCATTGCCAACATAAAGAAAACAATAAAAAATATAAATGTCCATGTCTAATATACTCCATGTTTCCTGTCTTAGAAACTTGTTGGTGTGTCATCTTTTGTAACCTAGATTCAATATGTCTTTACTCCCTAAAATAATTTGGAGATTGGCATTTTTTCACTTAGTGCAAGAAACTGGGACATAATTTTTTAGTTTAAACTTGTGCACTCTGGATCATTGGAAGAGCGATTTTGGGCCTTGAGCATATCAGATGTGACACATCGATTCTTGGAGTGGTCCATGCAAACCCAATGTTAGAGTGGATCTAGTTTTTTTAAAAACTTCTGCAAGTGAGTTTAATGATTATATCCCGATTTAAATTGCTTATTCCTTCTTCAGAGATGGTTTACAATGACCCAGTAAAAGGAACCTTTAAACAAAAACACTTATAGACACAAAAACATTATTCTTTCTTCCAGATTAGCCCTTTTTGTGACTATGGATTTTGCAGCCCATACTGTTATTTATTGTAGGTTTCCCTGAGCTATTCATGTGACTAAGTTTTCGCACAGGCTTGTGGAACTGCCTCAAGGTGATTGGAACTTAGTTTCACAAAACCGTGAATGGAAATGTAGCCTTAAAATGCAAGATTTATGAATGAAGAATCCATTTGAATTCACTATTACTAATGGTTGTAATGCAGACTGGTTTTCACTTAAGAATGTGCACAGAATGGAGCGTCAAGTAGTTCCGGAATGTTTCACCAGGAAGTCTATTGATCGTACGCCAAAAGTATACATGGAAATCAGAAACACTATTGTCAGAAAGTATTTGGAAAATCCCGAAAGGGCTCTGTCATTGACTGATTTTCAAGGATTGTCTAATGTAGATGCAAAGGATATGACTAGAATTTTTGAGTTTTTGGACCACTGGGGAATCATAAATTACAGTGCAACAAGTGATCCAAGGAATCATGGACTTTCGTGGGCAGGGACCAAAGAGATTCTCCGGGAGAATACAAATGGAGAGATACAAGTTTCACCCGGTTCATTGAGGAGTATCCTGAGTTTGATCCGTTTTGAGATGCCTCGTACAAAGTTCAAATCAGATGGTGTTTCATTCTCATCGGGATGCTCTAACGGAGTCATTTCTGATTTGGATCGTCGAATTCAAGAGCGTCTTTTAGAACAGCGCTGTTCTTCATGCTCAATATATTGTACTGAATTTTTTTATCAGTCTCAGAAAGAGGTATGTCCAAATGGTGCTACCCGCGCTTAACATAGCTGGGAAATTTATTTTACTGTTTGTTCTTTTCAAGTATATTTCTCTATCCCTAACAACATATTTTTTTCAATAGGTACAGAGCTCTAATAATTACAAATATTTTCTGCTTTGGATAATTGTGAGCAATGCCATCTATGGATTAAGCCTATTTTTCTATAAGGAATTAAGCCTCACGAGTGTCTTTTTTGAATTTTGGCAGACCGATGTAATTTTATGTTCAGATTGTTTCAATGATGGGAAACCGGCTATTGGAATGTCAACTGTAGATTTTGTTCGGACAGATGCTTTAAAGGATTCTGGGGATATTGATGGAAATAATTGGACTGATGAGGAGACATTACTGCTTCTTGAAGCATTGGAGATTTATAATGATAACTGGAATGAAATTGCAGAGCACGTGGGGACTAAATCAAAAGCTCAATGCATACTGCATTTCATTCGCCTTCCCATGGAGGATGGATTGCTGGACAACATTGATGTCCCTGACACTAGCATGAAGTCTCATACTCTGGATGAAGCTCTTGAGACTGCAAAAGTGTTTTTTTTAGATGCGAAATGTAATGGAAATTCTGGAGGTATCTTGAATTTTTTCATTTTTATTAACACCGATGAATTACATTTGATATTATGATAGGGGATGCAAAACATGTTTTGGCTGGAACAGTGAGAGTAGACTGTTTGTTCTAAACATTTTCAGGATCCAGTCCTGCAGAATTTGAGGCCGAGAACAGAATGGTATTCCAAAATTCGAGTAATCCAGTCATGGCCCTGGTATATTGCATCCCTAATTAACTTCAATGGTTTTATTTCATACAAATAAGAGCTTCTATCTTTTTGCATGATATGACAGTTTGTACTGTACTTGATCTGTTTTATACAAATCTTTAAATTTTTTTGAGTGGATGACAGTGTGCAGGAGTTTTATGATGTGATAGCTGGAAAAAGATTCTGTTTTCTTACAAGCTTTTGAAATTGTTTAAACAAATAATAGTCTTAATTCTAATAGAAGTCAATCGTTGGAGTATGAATAAAGGAATTCTCATAATGCCTTTTTTCGGTGAACTATTTCATGTTCACATTGCAAGTTTTCTCCAGGTTGCTTTCCTAGCTTCTGCAGTAGGACCACGTGTTGCTGCAGCTTGTGCACGTGCGGCTTTAGTTTCATTATCCAAAGATGATAAGAATTCAGCAACTGCTGAAGATAGTACCTCATGTAAACAAGGTTCTGCTCTCAGTGACAGGTGAACACAATACCTGTCCTTCAAGGCTTTACACAATGATTTTATGTGGTCATTTTGTGTAGTTTGTTCTTTGTGCATTGCAATGCGAACACACTTAGATTAGTTTAAGATCAACTTGTGATTAGTTTAAGATCAATGAAAGTTGGAGAATTTAATCTTGTTTGTGATACTTGCTGTAATGTCCCCTTAGGGACAGATTATACAATTCTGGAAATTCACAGTAAAACCCTATCCAAACAATAATTTTCTGATTTCTTCTACAAACCCTAGAAACTGAAAGTACATATTTCTGAGGTGCCAAAACAGGGCACAAAAATATTATTTTATTCCTCAATAATTATAGAAAAATAGGAAATATTGCAATCAAAGATTTCCATATAAAAACAGATTTTATGACAAATTAGGGGCTGGAAAATTGTGATAAAATACCAAAATATTGTTTACTGCTGTCATGCATTCAAATCAGGCTTGGGAAAGCCTCAAACCCACTTGCCACACTTAGAATGGGGGTTGCCGGCCTCACAGGTGCTGCGCTGCCCTTCCTCAGTGTTCGCTGACCCTTCTTGGGGGTCTTCTTCCACTTGCTCGGCTCGTTAACCTGTTTGCCACGGCAGTTTTTGTACCTCGCTGAAGCCAATGGTGTTGAAAAAAACACCTCTAAACCACTGAATTTATCCAATAGAACCCCTGAGTTAGGGCTGCTCAACTGGTTAGTAAGGGTTTTCGTCCTTACTAGTTCTCCGATAAGGGTTTCCGTCCTCAAAGGTTTGAAGCTCTGTGTTTCGTGCTAAAACTTATGCTCTTAATTATTTCAAATCAAATTCTCCATATCTTTGTCAATGACTCTTTCTTTCTGTCATACCCTTCCTCTTAAAAGTGGCGCTCAACTTGGAGGGAGGGTTAGTCTAGTTTAAAAGAGATTGTACCTTTTTCTCATTAAGGTTTACGTTAACCCATGCTCAACAAGTCACTTTTAAGTCATAATTAGAAAAGATATATCAAAAAGTATATTTTATAAGTTAAAATAGAACCAAAGTTTCCCCTTTGATTTTACCTTCCCTTAGCCGACAGGGAACGTTTAGGAATTTGGCTAAGGGTCTTTTCCTATTCTATGTCCAAAAGGGGGACATGACAATCCTCCTTGCCCAAAATTGCTTGTCCTCAAGCAATTGCAACATCTAGGTGGCTGCCCCAACCATTGGCCTCACATAGAATCCATCTTTAGCCTCTTCCCATGGAAAAAAAACCTTATTTTGAAATCCTTCATTGCTCTACCTGTGAAATGTTGTCCATATGTGCTGGAAGTGTTGTGATAGCTATGAATTGCTATCCCTCTCCCCAACAAAAGGCTGCCCCTGCTGTGCTTCATATCACCAATCATGGGATAGCTGCCAATACCCTCCAGACTTGCTTCCTTGCTCAAAATTTTGCAATTTTCTTGGGCTGGAAGCTCCATTAACCTAGCTGCAATCTGCTCCTCCTTCCCCCTCAACATGTGATCTTTCAATTTGACAAAAGAGATTACATATACTGTCATGTCTCCGGTGGTTAGTGAGCTGTAATCATGTCTAACAGCCTTCTTATCATCCATAATCATGAGAATTTTTAACAAAAACTTACCCTTGTGAAGTTTTTGTTTGCAACATACCTTCAACATGGATTTGATGACCCTTAAGCTCATACCAAATGAGCTGGAACTGTTATGGACAGCATGGTGGAAGAACGTACCATGGCTGTAGCTGCCTTTCATGGTCATTCTCATCCATATGTGCAATTTAGATGCCTCCTTAGGACTTCCAATGAGCCTTAAGGCTCTTCCAACAAGCCAAAAATATGGTTCACCAATTTTTACGAAACAAGCAAATTTGAACAAATTTGGAATTGTATTATTCATGTAGACACCTTCATGGAGTTGGCAACCTTGCGATGATGTCCCAAGAAGTGCCCGTTGTTTACCCTCATGCTGCCCCTTCCAAACATGCTTCCCAAGTGGCCTATGGGTGCATAAAAATTGTAGGGCTTCTTCTTCCTTGGAGTTGTCCCTAGCTTGCCCTTCCGTCTCCATGAGATGGAGAATATTTATGGCCCCCTTACAACCTTCTATTTCTGAATTTCCTTTTCCATGGCATACTCCAAGCTCAAATGGGCTGAATCTTCTTCAAAATTTCAGAATTACCAGCATGATGTAGTGGCTGTCCTAACTCAGAATTTGCAGCCTTCTTTGCCTTCCTTGTTGCCCATGCAATTGGTTTCTCGTGGAAGGTCCCTTCCATCATCCTTGAGGTCACTTCCGGGGGCGCCTTATTACTCAAACCATGCAAAATCACCTCTTTCCCGTCCACCTTAAACTTGAGCTCCATGATTTGGTAGTTTTGGGTGTACTCCCCAAGCGAATGCAACCATTGGATGCCAAGCACCACATTTGCTTCTCCTATGCCCACCACATAGAAGTCATCCTCAATTAGATGCCTTTCCAAGGTAATGTTTAGTTTAGGAATCTTTGTGGTGCATGGGATGGTGAAGCCATCTGCCATGGTGACCTTAAACCCCTTACACTCTATAGGTTGCAACCCACATGTTGCAACCAACCCCTTATGAATAAAATTGTGGGTGGCCCCACTATCAATGAGGATAGTCATATGCTTACCTTGAAAAATCCCCTTCATAAAGGGATGATACCTAGGAGCCCCGGACAATGATGCCAAGGTACCACTCATGTCTTCCCCTCCAATGATCTCCAAGGGTTCTTCATAGGTGGCTGCCCTTACCTCTTCTTCCTCTTCTTCTCCATCCAAATGTACCTCTATGTAGTGTACTTGTCCTTTTCCAAGGTAATGATGCCCTGGTGTCCATGCGTCTTTGCATGAAAAACACAAATTTTTCCTTCTTAATTTGTTTCTTGACTCACCCCAGTTCTTATTTCCCTTTGGCAGCTCCTTTGGCTGCCCCAATCCTTGCTGGAGAGGCTTCCTTTGCTGTCCCATGGGGGCTGTTTTAGGCTGTTCAGAACTGGCAGTCCTGGACTCCCCCAATATGTTGTTCCTTTATTGTTCCCAAGGTGCTGTTCTTGGCTGTCTAGCAGGTGAAAATCTTCCTCTAAGAGCTGAAGATTCCAGATTTAAGGCTCTCTTGGTAGCATCTTGAAGAGATGAAGGCTCAAAGCCCTTGACCAATCCTTTGAGGGGTTCAGCCAACCCTTCAACAAACAGAAATACAAGTCTCCTTTTACTAACATCAAATACCATTACTAAAAGTCTCTGAAATTCAGAAATATAATCTTCCATCGATCCCATTTGCTTGAGTTGTGCTAATTCCTTGAAGTGCATCTCTGGATCCTCTCTATCAAACCTCTCTGTTAGTCTTTGGCTGAATTCATCAAGTGTAGTAATAGGTTCATGCCTCTTGGTGATTAACCCTTGGTACCACCACTCATGTGCTATTCCTTTCAAATGCAAGGTAACAAATTTGAGGGCTTCTTCTTCAAACATGGGATTCAAGGATAAGTATGTATCCAATTTTTGTAACCATGATCTGGCTGAACATTTACCGGATCCATCATAAGAGGGAAGAGTTATTTTCCTTAACCTTTGTTGTATGTCTTTCCTTGGCTGCTCTCGCTGAAATCTTTTATTCCTTCTCCCGGTGCTATTATTCATTTTTAATTGGCAGAAATCCCTAAAAGACAACATATCATGTGTTGAAAAATTGAGGGCTGCATATTCCTCACCATATGTATCCATGTCTTCGTCTTCGTGTAGCTGTCCCATCTCACCTTGAAGCTTCTCTTTGAAGGAATTTTGCCCTAAAGGTTTTTGAAGGGGGCCTAATGGAAGTCCTTTCATTTCCTGAAGAGTTCCCTTCATTATTTCCTTGTCCATGATTAGCTGATTTGCTTGGCTGGAAACCCTGTATGGCTTTAGCTAAATCTGCCATAGAGCCTCTCAAGGCATCTCACATCTCTCTTTGGGCCTCCCTCATACTCAGCGTGAAGGAATCGTGTAGATACTTAATCTCATCTGAAAGAGGTCTTTGATCATCATTCCCATTCCCCATGGCCTTTTTTCCCCTAGAATCTGATTCCTCTCACAGGCTGCCAAAATCTTGGCTCCGATACTTGTTGTAATGTCCCCTTTGGGACAAATTATACAATTCTGGCAATTCACAGTAAAACCCTAGCCAAACAATTATTTTCTGATTTTTTCTTTAAACTGTAGAAAGTGAAAGTACATATTTCTGAGGTGCCAAAATAGGGCACAAAAATATTATTTTATTCATCAATAATTATAGAAAAATAGGAAATATTACCATCAAAGATTTCCACATAAAAACATATCTTCTGACAAATTTGGGACTGGAAAAATGTGATAAAATACCAAACTATTGTTTACTGCTGTCATGCATTCAAATCAGACTTGGGAAAGCCTCAAACCCACTCGCCACACTCAGAATGGGGGTCGCTGCCCTCACAGGTGTTGCACTCATGTTTGCTGACCCTTCTTGGGGGTCTTCTTCCACTCGCCTAGCTCCTTAACCTGCTCGCCACCCTTGGCAGTTTCCGTACCTCGCTGCTGAAGCCAATGGTGTTAAAAAAAAACACCTCTAAACCACTGAATTTATCCAATACAACCCTTGAGTCAGAGCTGCTCAACTGATTAGTAAGGGTTTTCGTCCTTACTAGTTCTCCGATGAGGGTTTCTGTCCAAAATTCGAAGCTTTGCGTTTCGTGCTAAAACTTAAGCTCATAATTATTTCAAATCTAATTCTCCATATGTTTGTCAATGACTCTTTCTTTCTTTTATATCCTTCCTCTTAAAAGTGGCGCTCAACTTGGAGGGAGGGTTAGTTTAGTTTAAAAGAGATTGTACCTTTTTCTCATTAAGGGTGAAGTTAACCCATGCTCAACAAGTCACTTTTAAGTCATAATTAGAAAGATATCTCAAAAAGTATATTTTATAACTTAAAAATAGAACCAATGTTTCCCCGTTGATTTTACCTTCCCTTAGCCAACGGGAAACGTTTAGGAATTTGGCTTAGGGTCTTTTTCTATTCTATGTCCAA
Source organism: Torreya grandis (assembly GCA_037957365.1). NCBI lineage: Eukaryota > Viridiplantae > Streptophyta > Pinopsida > Cupressales > Taxaceae > Torreya > Torreya grandis. The sequence goes on from JARHVA010000625.1 coordinate 2,258,571, forward strand.
AAGGGGGACATGACACTTGCCATAATGCCTGCACATAAAGAATATGAAACTGTATGAGATTCAGTTTTCTTATAAATTATATATATCTTCCCTTAGGAAGCCAAATTTCTATTTCATTTAGCACAAGATACGCACTCTATGATGAATCATTAACCTTTTGATTGCTCCTTTAGTCCGCGCTACCGACCTATGGATCTAGTTGAAATTGTGTATAGACTAAAACTAAGCATTCAACATAGTTGAAGCTGGCCAAAGGCTCATACAAAGTCATGTTCACAAGACTCGTACAAAATTTTACTTGCCTGCTTGCTAAATGAGACAAATTTAATTGTTTTTGGTCAAGCCAAGTTTGACCAATCAAATCTCCCCCATATTTATGAATACTAGGAATTTTATTGAAATGCATAATAGAAACTCAAGAAAAATGTGCTAATTTTCACCTCTTACAAAGTATCTTGTATTTCTCAAATTTTAAATATTTTCTTTATCATTTTAGTTTCCAATTTTTTCCCTAGGATTTGCTGAGCATGAGTTGCGTGACTTTGAGAATGATCTCCTGGTTTCATCTCCAGAAAAAGAAAGGTGTTTTGAAGCTGCTACATAGTACAAGCAACCCTAAAAGTAACAAGAAGTCCTATGTAGACATGCTAATTAAAGGATAAGATAAAATTTTTAATTGTAGCCACATTATTTTTCCTTTTGAGACCCAAATTCTATTGAAGTTCAAGAGCCATATCTTTGGTGGGAACCGTATAACCAATTTTTTCTATGAAACAAATTACATTAAAAGCTTACTTTCTTCTGCCTGTCTTGCCTTTTATGTGTGTAAAAAGTATTTCATGCTTATGAGCGACATGGTACCCCCCTGCTACAAAGGATAACTATTTACTTGTGAAGAACAAGGACTGCTGTGTCCCATACCTTCCCTTAACTGGGCTTGAAATTGTGGCTGTGAAGGTAGAATCGTGTGTTACAGAACCCAACCCAACCAATGTCAAATGGCTACAGGTTCTATGGGCAAGGAGTTATGTTCCTGCCTCAAACTCAACAAAATATATCTTCCAGGGGGGCTAACAAGCCTTATGCTCTTGACATTCTTCTGCTTTTGCACCCATAGATCCGGAAAATCTATTGATTTAGGCTAACTGATAGGTTGCTTCTGCAAAACATAGATGTATACCTGGAGCCAAAGTGAATAATAGCCAAAGGCTTGAATGATCTTTTTCAACTCCTTAATTTTTACAGACCCTAATAAGGCAGCACCATGCCAGCCAGAGGCCAGCGCAGTCCTTCCTCTTCTGTTTCATCCTGCAACTCTCCAATAGGATTTCCAATTGCTACATGTTAATCATTATGTAATTTTCTTCTGCTATCTAATGTCAGAGCCTGCTTGATGAAAGATTCTCATTATTCAAACTAAAAAGATGCTTACCCTTTTTATTGTGAATGAAGGTTGACTTCAGAGAACCCATTGAGCGAAGACGGAAAACAGGATGCCGCTTTAAGCACATTTCCTCATAAAGGTTTGCGTATTTATGTTTTGTCTTGTAGAATCTCATATCTGATTAGAACGATTTTCTTTCTTCCTTAGATTCATTGTTTGACAGATGCCTTCATAATTGCAAATGGATTATGCAGACCACGAGTTGGATGAATCACAGTCCAAGATTGATATATCCGGTGGTCCATCAGCTTTACCTCCTGAAAAGGTAAAATTGGCTGCCATGGCAGGTCTGTCTGCTGCAGCATTGAAGGCCAAACTGTTTGCGGATCAGGAGGAGAGGGATATTCAACGCCTTACAGCAAATATAGTTAGTCATCAGGTTGGATTCAAATTTTATTTGACAGTTCTTTCCTTCAAAAGAATTATATTGATGTTCCCGATGATGTCATCTCATTTCTTTTCTCACTTTACATTTAAACTGAAAAGTATATATTTATTTATACAAGGAGTAAAAGTTAAAACATGCACCAAAAATTTGGTGAATAATAGAGTAAGCACTCGTTGTTGGGATTTATTTTTTCATAGAATACGGTTCAAAATATAATTCTGCTGCTTGAACTGAGAAGATTTGCGGATCCAAGGCTTTTACCATATAGTGTACTGTAGTCCTGGATTGGGACATGCTGCGAAAATTTGTCATATTTCAAGCTGCTCTTACTTAGTACATGCACTGAAGTCTGATTTGGCATCATATCTCCTTCCTTTGATTTTAGAAATCTTAACATGATAGGGCTGACTTCTAAGCTTTTAGTTCGTATTTATCAAATCAATTAAAAGGCCTAGTCTTAACTGTTTCTGTTGCTTAGTGGAGAGGCCCATGTCCCATTTTCATGCCACAAGATCTTGTTCTTGTCTTTAGTTCTTTGGACATAAGTTAGTCCCAAATATTCCCAAAGTAATTAGCAGCAAATGAGCTGTTTTTACATATGAATTTATTTTTGCTACATCTTGGTATTTGATGTTATTAGTAAGTTAAAAGACAACTAGATACATTTGCAATGCCCGTCTCCCACTAATGTGAATATAGAGAAGTCCCAAAAAGAACTTACTGAATTCGAAAATGCAAGAAAGGTTCCGAGAAATACAGGATTTAGTGATCTGTAAAACTAATTTGAGAGCTGATTCACCAACTTACAGGTATTAGATTAGTTTTATTTGCAACTACTACAAGAATGGTGCTTGAAAATGTTGCAATTGCATCAAATCATTACACAACTATGTGCTTAAATAATATACATAGAGAAAGAACATTATCAAGAGACTATCCACAATTGCACAAGCAAATACCAATATTTACCTGTAGAAACCCGCTATGGAAAAACTCCATCCTGGAAATGGGGATTTATGGCTTCAATTAAGCTCAACTATGCAAGATACAATGGGGCTGTGGCTCATGAATGAGCAATAACTGGTGAATTCCACTTGGAACTCAATCCTTATCCCTCCTACGTTGATCTGCACTGTTTGCTCTACAATTTTCGCATTGGGCTCAAAGAGTCACCTCTATCTGATGAATTTGGATAGAGGAACATGGAAAGTTACAAGCTTTGTCCTATTCACCTCAATGGAGAAGAGTAGTTGAACTTGAACCATCACAACCTACTAGTCAAAACAGCTGTTCACATCCTCGGTACAAATGGTTTTGTGCTCTGCACACCCCTGCGGAATTATGTACAGCACACCATGTAGAAAATATTTACAATATTTAAATAGATCCTCCTAGATCAATTAGTGAGATGATCTCATTGTTGCCATTTTTTTTGATTTGCCCAATGCATTAGAAAATAACTTGTCAAATGATGGGCAACTGTGTTGTTATGTAATCAAATTACCATGTGAAATATAATAATAGATTCTTACATGGAATGTTTCATTTTACATGCTTGATAAGCTAATAGCAGAAACCGAATTTTATCTACTAGGATACAACTCCTTTTAAGATTTTTTCCTTATAAAATGAACTATTCTCCATTTAAGTTCTTTTAATTGTGTAGATAGGCCATATGTCTGGTAGGACCTCACGACCATTGAGGTTCCTTGAACGTATAGACAGCAAGGCTCAGGAGGCTTGTGTGATAGGTCTCATCTTTGTTAGAAATGGGTTTTTGCTCCTCTCATTAATAGATTGATAACTAAAATGATTGAATTTTGCAATCTATTCATAACTCTTGAATTTTGCAATATATAAAAGGAGTCGGAGGATGTTGCAAAATATTAAGATTGTCCACATCATCTGATCTCCCTGCCTGTAAAATTCACCAAACTGATTTTTGTTTTGAATGCATTTTAAGGTTATGCAAAAATTCTATCTAGAGGTTGATTCAGCTCTCACGACGGAAGAGAAACATAATTAGAAGCAGTAGATATCTGCTGCAAAAATTCAGGCTCAACAAACTTTGATTCTGGCATATTTTCCAAGACATCCAGGAGGCTGGATTCGATGTTTAGGACACTCTGATCTATCTGACCTAATTTTCATTCCATTTTGAAAACTTTTGCTGGAAACACTTCTAAGTAACATTGAAAAATTTGCATATGGAGGTAGACTTTGACAACGTTGCAAAAGGACAATTTCTGAAATGAACAGATCTGTTGTTTTACCTAAACTTAGAAGATAATATCTTCTATGAGGATAATCGCTGCATTATTCTTGCTACTTTAACCTAGAAGATTTTTTTTTTCAAAAAAATAAATCATCTATCTGAAATAAAATAAAAATGGCTGGTTGAAGGGGGAAAGGAATTACCACTTCTAGAAAGCCATGGGAAGTAACTTCCCATCAATCATATGCCAAAGATTGGAGGTGCTTATATCAACGGATATGGATCACTGATATGCAGTAAAGAAACACACAAGAGTAGTGAACTAGATAACGATGAAAATAAATGAAAGCTTGTTATTTTATCATCAAATGATGATTTTTTGTAGTTATAAGGGGTGATGACCCCAAAGATCTTTTATGAAAACCCATTTATAATAGATGCATGCCAATGTTGACAATCTCAATGCTAAGTCATAACACACAGTGTCATTGACAATTGACTATTCTATTTTTCCTCTCAATTATTTTCATATGACTAATAGTCTATTTATTCTAATTTTCTTCCTGATTATCTTCATATGACTAATTATATGGCAGATAGATCAAAACTTCCTTAAATTTTTTCCTTATATAGTGAGATTTGATAGCCTGCAGTTTCAGGTTGTTTTTCTCGTCTGTGATGAGATCTGATTCAAGTTCTAGATGGTGTTTATGAATTACCGTCAAATACATGCAAAGCAAAAGACGTTTAGGTTTGGTCTGAAATTTTATGGACAGTAGATCTGATGCTGTTCGACTAATTTTTCTTGACTCCTAATCTGTTGATTTATTTTATATATTGCAAAATTCAAGAGTGCTGAAAACTTTTAAGTTTTATTTTTCTTGTAAATTGTCAGAGTTATAATCCATAGAGGTGGCACAATTTTGAATTCGACTAGCGGTGTGAACAAAATCTGTAAGGTAAATGAAAAAACAATTTCCTTGCGGGTTTGCCCCTGGGGGATATCATACATCAAATTGGTGTCTGGCTTGGCAGGGACTTTAAAAATTACCTTTGCCTTATAAGACCATACTTTGTGCTAAGTGTTGCATTTGTTTTTCTGATATTTTGCTCTCGTTTGCTTTATATTGTTTTGTGGAATTTTAATTGTTTCTTTTATTAAGATTCTAAACGTTTCCGTGGAGGATCTCATAAAGCACATTGCTCCGCTTTTGAAGAATTCTTAATCTACATTGCCTTCCGTGAATACCTTGGGTTCTGTTTCTAGGGAATATGTTTTCTTTGCACCATGTTTTTAATTTTGGGCTTTGATATAGCTTCTTGTCCACCTTGAGTATCAACTCTTTTAGGAGAGAACATTTTGTGACTTTTTACCACTTAGTCTATGTAATGGCCACCCCAGTTACGCCCAAAACTAACCTAGTTGAAACTCCTTATGACTCCGGAACGGTTTGCTTGTATTGTTTTTTTTTTTTTTTTACAAAGTCTAATGCATGTAACATAAATCTAGAATTGAAAGCATAGATACACACAGCTGAAATAACCAACACACTGTATTTATATTAATTGCAAAATGAGTAAACAAGTACAATGCTGGCCACGCAATAACTCACTACATACTCCAATGATCATCTGAGCATTATTTCAAGCTAATATCCCAGTGAGTACCGAAGGTGCGATCATCTTGTTCTCTGTCCAGCGGAACTACGGACTCTGCAGGCTGGTTTCTACGAACTCTGCAAGCTGGATTCTACGGACTCTGCAGGGTGGTTCTACGGACTCTGCAGCTGGTTCTATAGACTCTGTAGCTGGTTCTACGGACTCTGCAACTGCTTCTATGGACTCTGCAGGTTTGCAGGCTGATTTCTACGGACTCTGCAGGCTGTTCCAGTGCTTCTACGGACTTTGCAGGCTACTTCCACGGACTCTGCAGGTTGAATCTACGAACTCTGCAGGCTGAATCTACGGACTCCGCAGCTGAATCTACGAATGCTACAGTGACGAGCTGCTACAGTGATCGACTGCTACAGTGGCGCGGCTGCTACAGTGGCACGGCTGCTACAATGGCACAGCTACTACAGTGGCGCGGTTGTATGAGGCTGAAAGCACAAACTCCAAAGACCAATCCCAAGGATTGATGTCTAGAGTGCTACAGATGAAAAGGACGTTCTCAAATGCCCAAAATAACCTGCAAACTGCAAGTGCATCAATTCTTTCTTCTTATTCAACATGCCTAAAGAAGCCACAAACACTTCCCTATATCCTTTCTCCAAGGGGCGGCTCAACTCACTTGAGCAATGTGGGATAAAAGATGTGCAACAGTTTATATATTAGAATATTGCTTATGTCTCCCTTGGGTGTCATCCCCATAAAGTAAATATTAAAAGTAACACTTAGTATCTTGCAATTGGGTTAAATGTTACTTTTTACAGCACTTCAGGCATTAAAATAGACTAGCAATCAGACTCAGAATGGCGCAAGTGATAGCTCGCCGGTAAGCTCTCGTTGAGGAGTATCAAACCCCATCATCAAAATCGGCTTCCGCTGTGTCCTGCTAACTACAAATAGTAAGTATGCTTGAAACTGAGTAAGTCAACTGCTAAAGTGGGGACATTACAGTCCGCCCCCCTTGAAATTGCTTGTCCTCAAGCAATCTCAGCCCAACCTGTTGACTAACTGGCTCACTCTTCCATGTAGCATCCTCCTCCGATAGGTCTTTCCGTCTGACCAAATACTCTTTCACTATCTTGTTTCTGAGTTTCCTCTCTCTGGTGTCCAGAATAGCCTCGGGTACTAACACGAGCCTCCCCTCCTCATCCAAAGGGGGTAAATCTGCAGAAGGCACTACACTCTGACCAATGGCTTAATTAAGCCTAGACACATGAAATACATTGTGCACCCGACTGCCCTCTGGAAGCTCAAGCTCATAGGCGACTTCGCCCACTCTTCGAATCACCCTGTAGGGGCCGTAAAATCTAGGCTTTAGCTTCTCTGCTCCGCTCTTCTTGAGTGATGACTACCTGTATGGCTGTGGCCTCAAATACACCATGTCCCCTACCTCAAAACTGCGCTCTACCCTATGCTGATCAGCATACAACTTCTGTTAATTTTGAGCCTGTTGTATATTCTCCTTGAGCGCTCTCAGGATATCTTGACTATCTTTCAACAGGTCTTTAGCTTTGGGCACTCTGCTGTCCCTCAAAACCATATCCATGAAGCTTGGGGCTTCATACCCGTACAATGCCATAAATGGAGTCATCCTGATGGTCATGTGATGCGTGGTATTGTAACAATACTCCCCCATGTGTAACCACTTAACCCAGGGTCTCTGTTGCGCAGTCACATAGTTCTGCAAATAACTTTCCACCCATTTATTTACTATCTCCGTCTGCCCATCTGTTTGAGAATGGTAGCTTGTACTAGGTGTAAGATCTGTACCGCATAGCCTGAACAACTCCTGCCAAAAGGCGCTCATGTACTTGCTATCCCTGTCACTGACAATAAATCACGGTAACCCATGCAACTTGAAAACCTCCCTGAAGAACAAATCTACCGCCTGAGCTACTGTGTAAGTAGAAGGGATAACAAAGAAGTGAGCAAACTTCGTCAATCTGTCGACCACCACATAAATGCAATCTTTTCCCTGCACTTGTGGTAGGCCAGTGATGAAGTTTATAGAAATGCTTTCTCATTTCCGGTCTGGAATGGGTAAGGGCTGTAGTAAACCAGCAGGAAACGTGTGCTCTTCCTTATTTTGCTGACAAACTGCACACTCCCTGACATGTCTCTGAACATCGTCCTTGAGCCCTCTCCATGAGAACCGCTCTCGAATCTGCTTGTAGGTCTTGAAGACCCCCGGATGCCCAGCTATAGGTGCATCATGAAATGCCCTCAGTATCGTCTCTCTTAAATGTGATGACGGAATCAAATAAATTCTGTCCTGAAATTTGATCAACCCATCTATCACCTTATAGCGAGCATCCTGTATGGTACCTGAAATCAATCCCGAAGCCCAAACATCTCCGGCATATTCTGCTATAATCTTAACTCGCCAATCTCCTGAAATCTCTGTAAGAGCGCAAATGTGAGGTCTTCTGGATAAGGCATCAGCTACTACATTTTTCTTCCCTTTGACAAACTCAATGTCAAAGTCATAAGCCTGCAATTTAGTGACCCACTTCTGCTGCCTGTTATTCAAGTCTTGCTGGCCCATGAAATACTTTATGCTATTGTGATCCGTCTTGATCACAAACTTCCCTCCGACCAAGCAGGATCAGAATTTGGCCAAGGCATGCATGATGGCCAACATCTCCCAATCATAAATAGAATAGCTCCTCTCCACCCCTCGGAGCTTCCTACTCTCAAAAGCAATGGGGTGCTTCTCCTGCATCAATACTGCTCCAATCCCATCACCCGATGCATCACAATGAAGCTCAAAAGGCTTCGTGAAGGTGGGTAGAGCTAGAACCGGACATGAGGACATCACCTGCTTGAAATGTTCGAAACATTGTTGTGCTGCCTTTGTCCATACAAAAACACCCTTCTTGGTGAGGTCTGTTAATGGTGCTGCAGTCTGTGAAAAGCCCTTCACAAATCTCCTATAAAATCCACATAATCCAAAAAACCCTTTGAGTTGTGTAAGGCTTGTTGGAGTAGGCCAATCAACAACCGCTTTAATCTTCTCTGGATCCACCCTAACTCTTTCAACACTGATAATATGGCCAAGGTAGAGCAACTTTGTCCTGCCAAACTCACACTTTGATTCCTTCTCCAAAATGACCAGCACCTCCTCTAATTGCTGTAGGTGCTCCTCCCAAGTCCTACTGAATACCAAGATGTCATCAAAGAATATCAATACAAATCTTCGAAGCTGCCCTCTGAACACCTGATTCATACAACTCTAGAAGGTAGCTGGAGCGTTGGTTAGCCCAAATGGCATAACCAAAAACTCAAAGTGCCCGTAGTGACACCTGAACACAATTTTTCTATGTCCTCCGCTCGCATTCTGATCTGATGGTATCCTGAACGTAAGTCTATCTTAGAGAAATATCGTGCTCCATGCAACTCATCAATCAGCTCGTCAATTCTAGGGATGGGGTACTTGTTCTTAATTGTCTTCTTATTGAGAGCTCTATAATCAATGCACATACGCATTGTCCCATCCTTCTTCTTTACCAAAACAACCACTGAAGCAAAGGGGCTTTTGCTTGGCCTAATATGCCCCATCTCCAATAGCTCCTTTATTGACTTCTCTATCTCATCCTTATGCTTTTTAGGATGGCGGTAGAGTGTGATGATGACTGGTTTAGCCCCCTCCTCTAGCTCGACAACATGCTCTATACCCCTCTCGGGAGGAACCCCATGTGGAATGCTACCAAACACCTTATCATGCCTAGAAATGATCTCCTGTACATTTGGATGATAGCTTTTTACCTGCTGCTCTGGAGGTGTAGGCATGATCAAACATTCAACTGCCCACTCTACATCATCATGTCTAAATAACCGTTCCATCCTCTTCAATGATGCCACCCTGACCCCCATCAGGTAAACCTCGAAGCACCACCTTCCTGCCCTAATGTTGAAACCTCATCTCCAACTTAGCCAAGTTGGAGGTAAACTCTACCAGAGAAGCCATCCACATCATTCCCAAGATGACATCATAATCACCCATGTCAACTACATAGAAATCGTCCTCCAACTCATAATCTCCTCCCAATCTGATGCAAAGATTTGAAATCTTTCGGGTGCGTCGATAAAGTTATGCGTTACCCTTGTGTCGATTAATGAAACCACACACTGCCCCTGAATCATCCCTCTTACCTTAAAGGTAATGGCCTTCTGGACCCCTGTCAACCAAGCAAGAGACTTCTCATCATCTGAACTCTCCTCAGCAGTGCTATCACCCTGACTAGACTCCGAATCTGAATGTTGCTCCTTGTCCTTGGAAGGTGATTCATTTGCTGAAAAATACTCCATTGGTTTAGCCTTCGCCTTAAGCGAACATTCATGGGAAAGATTCCATGGCTCCCTACAATGAAAACATAGTTTTTTCTTCCTGAGCTCGTTGAGGGTGTCACTGTCCAACCCTTTAGTTTCCCCCTTAGGCCGCTGAGGGTCCTTCTGAAATGTCTTTTTTTCCTTATCCTTCTCAAAATGAGAGTCGTTAGAGTGAAGTTTACTCCTGTAGGAAGAAGATGCTAGGTCTCCCGTTTTCTTAATAGCCTCTTGTAGTGAATAGGGGTTGTGTCCCTTTACCCATCCTCGCAAGGGATCAGAAAGCCCATCCATGGAAAGAACGAGTCTCCTTTCAGATATATCTATCACCAATACTGCCAGCGTTTGGAACTCGGTGATATAGGCCTCAACAGAACCCCACTGTTTAAGCTGCACTAGCTCCTTGAAATGCAATTCCGGGTCCTTAGTGTCAAATCTATCAATGAGTCTCTCAGTAAACTTTGCATAGGTCTCTATCTGGTTATGGCCAAGTGTGACCATACCGTGGTGCCACCACTCGTGGGCACTCCCATCCAAGTGCAATGCAGCATACTTAATCGCATCCTCTTCAGGCATGGGATTAAGCTGGAAATAAGTGTCTAATTTTTGGACCCATGTTTGCGTTGAAGTTTTCCCTGTACCATCATAGTATGGAATAGACAACTTTCCCAACTTCCTCATCTCATAATTTTGTTGCCTGTTTCCTCTCATGGGCATATGCTTGAGTCTAACATCCATATACTCCTTGAAGGACATTTTACCCTGAAAATCTGGTTCAGAATTTCTCCAATCCTCTAGTATTTGGTCCTGTATCCCCTGCTGTGTAGGACCAACATTATTCTGGTCATTCTGTCTCGAAGGAAACTGTGGCATGAGTGGTCTTGTAGTAGAACCTGCTCTAGCATATGTCCGGGTTCCTCTATTAATCGATGCATCTCCATTACCTCCATTACCCTGTCCACCTACCTGGTTAGCATTAATACCTTGGTTGGCATTATTGTTCTGATCTGCTCTAGTCAAGTGTTGTGTAATTGCTAGAGCCATCTGCTGCAATGTATACTGTAGCTCCCTTTGACCCTTGGCAAGATCACTGAGCATCATCTTAGTGCTAGGTTCTCCCCTTTCCCCAGCTCTGTCACCCATGGCTGGTGCTGAAAAAGGGTCACCCTCCTCTTCAATCTCTGAAAAAATTTGTAAGTCTGGGTTTGTCCGGTTTCTCCTCAAGTAGTATTGATGTGTTGGATGCATGAAACCTCACAGGATGGCAAGAAAACAGGGTCTGATACCACTGTAATGGGCACCCCAGTTACGCCCAAAACTAACTCAGCTGGAACTCCTTATGACTCCGGAACGGTTTGCTTGTATTGTTTTTTTTTTTGTTTTACAAAGTTTAATGCATGCAACATAAATATAGAATTGAAAGCATAGATACACAGCTGAAATAACCAACACACTGTATTTATATTAATTGCAAAATGAGTAAACAAGTACAATGCTGGCCACGCGATAACTCACTACATACTCCAATGATCGTCTGAGCATTATTTCAAGCTAATATCCCAGCGAGTACCGAAGGTGCGATCATTTTGTTCTCTGTCCAGCGGAACTACGGACTCTGCAGGTTGGTTCTACGGACTTTGCAGGCTGGTTCTATGGACTCTGCAGGTTGGTTCTACGGACTCTGCAGCTGATTCTACGGACTCTGCAGCTGCTTCTACGGACTCTGCAGGCTTGCAGGATGATTTCTACGGACTCTGCTTGCAGGCTGATTTCTACGGACTCTGCAGGCTGGTCCAGTGCTTCTACGGACTTTGCAGGCTACTTCCACGGACTCTGTAGGCTAAATCTAAGGACCCGCAGCTGAATCTATGAATGCTACAGTGACGTTGCTGCTATAGTGATGAGCTGCTACAGTGACCAGCTGCTACAATGGCGTGGCTGCTACAGTGGTGCGATTGCTATAGTGGCACGGCTGCTACAGTGGTGCGGCTGCTACAGTGGCGCCATTGTATGACGCTGAAAGCACAAATTTTAAAGACCAATCCCAAGGATTGATGTCTAGAGTGCTACAGATGAGAAGGACGTTCTCAAATGCCCAAAATAACCTGCAAACTGCAAGTGCATCAATTCTTTCTTCTTATCCAACATGCCTAAAAAACCCACAGACACTTCCCTTTATCCTTTCTTCAAGGGGCGGCTCAACTCACTTGAGCAATGTGGGATAAAAGATGTGCAACAGTTTATATATTAGAATATTGCTTATGTCTCCCTTGGGTGTTATCCCCATAAAGTAAATATTTAAAGTTACACCTAGTATCTTGCAATTGGGTTAAATGTTACTTTTTACAGCACTTCAGGGATTAAAATATACTAGCAATTGGACTCCGAATGGCGCAAGTGATATCTCGCCGGAAAGCTCTCGTCGAGGAGTATCAAACCCCATCATCAAAACCGGCTTCCGTTGTGTCCTGCTAACTTACTACAAATAGTAAGTATGCTTGAAACTGAGTAAGTCAACTGCTAAAGTGGGGACATTACAGTCTACTTTTTGATCATTTCTTGAGATTGTGTGAAGTTTGGAGCAGATTGTTGCTGATTGGAGCTTGTTTCCAAAAGCTTTCCTTGAGTACTTATGTCAGGTTATTCACATTATCATCAACATTTACAACACCAGCATTGTTTGGGTTCTTTGGTTTTGTTTTTCCATTTGTATGGATTGGAGTCCAATTATTTGTATGTTGGAGAAATGCTGAGGAAATATTCTACAATAATATATATTTTTGTGATGAAAATGATTACATGGACAAGTAGAATAGGGATTGTCAATATTAACATGCATTAGCATGGTGACTGTCAATGACACCTAGTCTGGGATTAGCACAGGGATTGTCAATATTAACATGCATTTATTACACATTGATTTCCATAAAGGATCTCAAGGAATCATCATCCCTTGTAACTATAAATTTGCACCATTTGTTAACCTTGTATATGCATATTTTGTATCGACTTCAATTTTTTCATACGTGATTTTTTTAGGTGTAAAATTTTACCTATTTTGTAAGTACAAAGAAAATTCTTATCTGTAAGGGTATGTTCAAGATTATGATTTATTTAGAATCATTATAACAACTACATTATTTTATACTGTGTTACAAGGTAAATTGAAGATTATAATCATTTTAAAATCTTTTTAACAATATTCTTATTGTTATGCTGATAGGAGTAACCTACCATGGCAGCTGGGGGTGGAGTTTTATGGTGTGATGTCAATAAAAAAGGCACACCTTAAATTTGGCATACATTTGAACATCATAGAGCAGTTATGAACTTAAATTTGACGTCCATTTAACTATCATAAGGGTGTTTTTTCCTTGCTTAGAGAGGGCATTTAGAATATCATGATTTCTTTGGATACAGTAGGGTTTGGAACTCATTTTAATTTTCCCATCATGATTTTTTGAGCCCAATGATTGAGGCCATCTGTCACTAGTCAACAAGAAATACATAGAAAAGGTAATGGAGTTGTTAAATCAATGTGGTATGTGACAAATTCAAGATAGGTGCCTCAGAATTGATATCCCTCTGTGTTTCTTAGATAAATATATTTATCTGTACCAATATACTATATAGGTGTATTGCTAAATGCTATATAACATGCATTATAATATTTATAGAAACATTACTTTTCAATAGTATTGAATTTTTACTTATACTACACTTAATTCAAATAAGATATAAGTAATATTAAATTCAACTAAAAAGTATATTTATCTAAATATTAAAGTAAAATTATTATATTTTATTAAAATATAATATATTTATAAATAAACCAGCCCATATATCTTAAATATATCCATATGTGCTTAATCTCAGGCCATGAGGCCCATCTGCCCTGATAGAAAAATTCACTGAAAGTTTTTAGGCCCTTATCATACCAAACACAAGCAGAACAACTCCTAGTCAAGGCCAAGAGGCAGTTGTTGACTTTAAGGTTCTACCACGGAGATCTATACCCTTGGCACCTTGACCCCAACCCACTTAAAATGGGTTTCATCACTAACAGATGTTTGATGCTTTACCAAGCTTTCCAAATTGATTGGAAAATAACAAAGCCAACCACTTTAACAGAGAAAAAACCAACCAGAATATTAGAAATATGCAAACTAGTGGCCAAGCTTTCCAAATTGATTGGAAAATAACAGAGCCAACCACTTTAACAGAGAAAAAACCAACCAGAATATTAGAAATATGCAAACCATGCCACTGCTGCTTACTTTTTGGGAAGCCCCTCACCATATTGTTCCTAATCAGGATGGTCCAAGGTTCATTACCTTGAAGGGCTCTAATGATCCGCTTGACAGCCAAGGTGATACCCTGGATTCATAAATTCTTAAGACCTAGTCCCCCTTGAGGAATTTAATACTAAAATGCTGTACCTAAGCTCTCTTTCACTAAAAGTATTTTAGGCTTAATAACAAATGGGTTGTTTGTGACCCATTTTATAGATGGAAGTACAGATTTTATGTCACTTGGTCCACGTGTCTGGAGCCTAAAAAGTCTTGTTTTAGGTGGTTACTTCTTCACAATAAGCTTGCTATTGGTGAAGTTTTAGCTAGAACTGGTTTTGGTAATCTGTGTTGTTCTCTGTGTGGGGAGGTGGAAAGCATTGAGCATCTCTTTTTCACTTGCCCTTTTGCTGCTTGTGTTTAGAAAAATTGCTTAAATGCTTGGTCTAAGGTTTTCTTTTGTGATATTAATTTGTTCAATGTGGCTTTTGGTTATGTTTGTCCTGCAAAGAAATCAACTGAGATTTTGTGGTTTCTTTCAAAGCAAAGGAATTTGGATGTTTTTCAGTTTAAGGGTAGGGTACTTGCCAACTTCTCGATAGAAGTTATCTTGAGACTTGTTGCTGTGTAGATTTATCTTCAGTGGAAGGTGCTGTAGACTGAGATGGAGAAATTTTTAAAGAATGTAATGATGAAGATAACATTCAACTTTCTTTTAGACACGGGTGTTTTTTCCAAAATGAGCCCTCCACCGAACTGGGGAGCCCTTCATGGAGATGCAATTGTTGTTAACATCTCAGAATACGAATGGGACAATATGAAGGATGCCTATTTTGAGCAGGCAACTGATCTTGACTGTGAGTTAGTAGGTTGTTCTCTCTTGGATTATGATAGTAAGGAGAAAGTTGATGTAAATAATGATGAACTGCTCACTGTTCTTCATTCGTCTCTTCAACGTTTCCAGCAGGAATTGTCAACTGAAGTTGGAATTGAGGGTAAAGACAATGTTTCCTTTTCTACTGGTAGCTCCTCACAGGTATCTCAGCCAGCTGGTGGACTTCTTGCTAAGGGATATGAGGGTGTGTTTCAAAAGGGTATTGAATAGTTTATTGAATGCAATGCGAACACTCTCACTATTAATCTTAAAAACTTTATTGAGAGTGGAAGCAAAATAGATAGGGATAGAATACTGCAGTATATTCAAGAGGTGAGGATTAACCACCTGCTTTCTCAGGTGAAGGATGATTGCCAACAAGTTTCTGGGACTGACAAGGGACCTGATGTTTTGATTAAGGATCTTGAGGACTGTGCAAAGGGACCTGAACCATCTGAGAAAGGGCTCGGTAATGATGCTCATGATAGTTGTTTGGATGGTGGTGTTGATGTTTTACAGATGGGACCTGTTGTTTGACTGTAGTTTCCTTTGAGAACTGTTTTGGACTTTGTCTTCATTGCTCCTGTTTTATGTTTTGTTGTTGGGTGCCCCCTTTTTTATGTTGTAAGTGTGATGTAATATTGGTCTAACTTAGTTACTCGTTGGGTATGTGGTTGCCTGCATGTGGTTTTTCTTCTCTTTTGTTTGTCCTATGGTTGTTTTGACTTTTGTTCACGCTCTTGCAATATATATGTGTGTGTGTGTGTGTGTGTCCATTTGAAAAATCCTAATATGTATCAATCTTGAGGCGTCTATATTGGATTTATCACATAGATTCACCCATTGAAGGCTTCCACGTTGATTAACTATTCCAACACCTTCGCAAATTTGCTGCTGACTGGTGATAAATGGCCTCAATTTAGTTGCTTCATTGTGTGGCTGGAAATCATCTTTTTGGGGAAAAAATGGCTCCAAACTCAAGTGTATGCCCAAGATATCGTGATTTTTGGATTGCCTTCTCTAACCAAGAAGAAAAATTGCCCTATAACGATCAAATGGATGTCAAATTTTAAGGTTGGCCATTTTAATGAACACACCCACAAACATTACACTCCACCACCCTCAACTGCTATTGTTGGTTATGCCTTTCGGTGTGATAAAATTGTTATGCATGTATTTGTGTTCGTTAGTGAGTTGAGGTATTGGATTCAATCCCTAGTAGGGTAGCCCTAAAGCAAGTTGGCCTAGGGCATTACCAAGGAAAATGGATTAGGCACTACTTAATAGTTCCGTTTAACAAGAAAATATATATATGTATATATATAATTAATTTAAATTATTTGTAATATAGACAAGGATTCGGCTTGTTATCGCATTGACCCCACTTTTCACATGCCATTTTTTGTGTAAAATTTTACGTTATTTTGTAGCAACATAGAGACTTCTTATTTTGTAGGGGTGTATTCAAGGTTAATATCAGTTTAGAATATTTATAACAATTCCATTTTTTTATACTATATCATAGGGTAAAATGAGGCTTATAATCATTTTAGAATTTTTATAACAATTATTTTATTTTATACTATATTGCTGATGAACAGTTTCTCTATGTTGGCTCTTAAATCCACATATCGAGTTTTAGTGAACAAATTGTAGTTGGCATGAACTCGGCCCTGAATTCTAGAGAGAGGGGGGGGGTTGATCGTTGATCTATAGGGGGTGGGGGCCCTCGATTTATCATAGCTGGTCAATTGAGTGCCCCTACCCCCAACCCACCCCAACCCATAAATAGAATAAAAATAGAAGAGGCACTTTTCCTTCATTGATAGAGTCGAACTGTCCTTCAATCAATGGGCATCTCCCATATAGTTGGGATCCATCCATTCTATATATACGTGGTTGGGGGTGGCCCTCCCTGTATATATCTTATCTTGAGCGTAGCCCCCAAGAGAAATTAGAGGATGATTTCTTGTAGTAGCAAGGCCAATTGACTCTTCACACTAAAGCAAGCTGAGAATTGAGGCAACAATTCATGAGAGGTGGTCTACTTTCTACTCTTTTTGGTAGACACAGGGGAGAGACCCTATAGCAATTTGGGACATAAATGCAATACATAATGGGCTTCAGAGAACACAAATTTAAACAATAGACTTGGCCATTATGATCACTTCACCCTTTTTGATAACACTAGCAAAATGATCACAAGCTACTCAGGATTTAGACAATGATTACAACAACGTGATATGAATAAAGACATTTATAACTTGTAGGCTTATTATTCACAATTTTATATGCTCACACAAAACTGAATTAACAGATATAACCCCAATTGCATGATAATGGAGACCTTTGTGGAATGAAGAGAGATCCCATAGAACAAAGTGCTGAAAAGGTATAAAAAAATGTGATTTAATTGTGGTTAGTGCCTTTCTTCCAATGAGCCATGGAGTCTTCTTAGAGCTTAAATGAACATGTCATTGACAGCCAAAAGAGACAACAATTTACGCAATCTTTGCAAATTCTTTTACAAATAAGATAGATAACAAGACAACTTACACGAAGATCTTATTATTTCTCAAAATGATGCATTATAGGCCACTAAGGACAAAGCAAAGATAAGATTGGTTAAAATAGGCAACATGATTACACATTAGACTGTTCAAACTGCAAAAAGCTTTTTAAAACTCCTCTAATTAGCAAGATTACACATCAGGCCTCATAGTTTCATGACCAAGTGACAATTGAGAATTTCAGCTAGTTGTAAAACTTTGCTCAGCTTTCTGAAACTACACCGCTCATTGAATTATGTGAGGCTCTCACCAACAAGGACACAAAAACTTGGACAAACTTAGATCTCAGGGACTAGAAGTTTGCCCTGCAGCCAAAAGACTAGGATGAAGGAAACTTTCATTAATTTCCATTCTAGGGAAATTCACATCAAGGGTAGAAGAGTGTACAGCTATCTGAATCAGAATGCATCCCCCTCTCTATCAATCACAAATTCTTATTGAGCAAGCACAAATTACCAAAACAACTTCATGGGGCAACAAGTAGCCATAGATCTCAGTTTCACTAAAGAATAAGCCACTTGTGATCACATATGATTAGAGAAAACACAAAATTTTCTTGAGGACAAGCCATTCGCATTGCAAATTTCAGCTTCAAAAAAACACAAAATTCACTTTGAGAAATAACAAGAATACCTCAGGGAGCATATGCAATAGCGTGAAATCAAGAGGATGTGGAAAGAGAGGCAAATGCA
This sequence comes from Torreya grandis, assembly GCA_037957365.1. Classification (NCBI taxonomy): domain Eukaryota; kingdom Viridiplantae; phylum Streptophyta; class Pinopsida; order Cupressales; family Taxaceae; genus Torreya; species Torreya grandis. The sequence continues at coordinate 2,277,037 of JARHVA010000625.1, forward strand.
GTGACACTTGGCTGAAGTTCTCAACTCTATTTATTGGAACCAATCATCAAGCATGTGGGGGAGTGCAAGGATCACTTAAAAGTTCATAATGGGGTGATATGTGACACCTGTGGCCTCTGCAACTTTCTATGCATTTTTATTTCACCACTATAAGCAAGAGAATTGTGAACATGTCTCTGAATGTGTCAACTGCCCCCAAACTTGAGATTGTTGCATAGCCCTTGTTGAGATCTTTCCAACATGACCAACCCTCACTCAAATTGGAACTGTATAGCTCAAGATATGAGCGAAAAACCAGATTTTTGCAATTCCGGGTGGCAGGCCTTGTTCATTGTGGCTAAATGACAAGTGGTCAACATGGATATGCCCTTCAAATTGTGGCCTTTGTAATTTTAGTGAACAATGAGGATCTTAGTCATCGACGTGGCACAACCCCCTAGCCTCGAGATCACGGAGTTCATAGGCCCACGTTGCTTTTCATTTCACCATGTTCAACCAAGTTGAGACACGTGGCTACTTTTGATTGGACATGTTGTAATGGAGTTCATGGAGAGCTTTAAACTCTCAAATGTCTCTAAATAATCCTTGTAAACCTGCATGGCCATGTGGTATTATTAAAATTCCTTTGATATTTAAAGTGTTTGTGTGACATGTTAACTTTTAAGTCTGTTGTGGCCATGTGTCAAAATTTGTATAGTGCGATCCTTATTGAGCTCTAAATTAGCTTCCCTATTTTATGTTTGATGTGGTCACATGGTGGAATCCCATGCATCATGACCCTCGGGTCTGCTTTTTATAAAGATCACAAGTAACATTATAAAGCAAACTTAGACGTTAAAGATATAAAAGTGGCCTCAAGTGGATATAAAAGATCACAATTTATTTTTGCAAGGGTTATTGCGTGGCCTATTAAATCCTTATTGAGGTTGCCAAACTTTAGGGCCACAAGTGATACATTTGAGACTCTAAGGGGCCTGCAAAGCCTTGTCATCAGCGATTGGAGACTAGCAACTCTTGAAAGCTTTGTGACCTTGTGCAAACAATGGATTGTGGCCAAGAGAACAGGGTAATCCTTGAGGCAGGGGCATGGAAAAACCTACTTGGGACACCACAAATATTTGATAAAAAATCCCAGGGAACCCCATAGTAGCGGCCAAAACACTTATCAATATGTGGAAGCTCTATATATTTTTAACACAAAGAACCCAAAATGTCATGGAACGTTTTGGGTTCCAACACTATGTACTATATGCATTAGAATTTTTATGTCTTGAGTGGGCTTGATGGTGAAGGCATGTGTACTCCATAGAGGTGACGTGTGAAATTGTAGGTGTAATGTTGTACACTTTAAACAATATATAAGGTAAACGGAAAAACAATCCGATTTCACAAGGAGGGTCTCATACACCAAATTGGTGTCTCGCTTGGCAGTGACCTAAAAAACTACCTTTATATGGACATTGCTTTTCAATATTATTGAATTTCTAATTATACTAAATAGATATAATTAAAATAAGATATTAATAACATCGAATTTAATTATGCACATTTATCAAAAAATTTAAATTTAAAAACAATTTTTTTTAAAAAAATCTAATAATATTTTAAATAATATAATTATTAATTAAAATATTCTATATAAGTTCGTCGAGCCAAACTGATTGAGTAAGAAGCACTCATTGGGTTCAGATCTTGAGTTCAATCTTCAGCGGGCTAGCCTGAAAGTTCCATTGAGGTAAGGTAGGCTGGCCTAAGACATTACCTAGGAAAGCAGATTAGGCCCGGCGTAATAGTTTCAATTAGTAAGCAAAAATAAATCATATATACAAGTAGATTTATTTTTTGGAAATTAATATATATATCATTATTTACTATAGGCAAGGATTTGTCATGTGCTATGGTGTGAACCTTGTTAATGAATTAGTAAGATTTCATGTTTTTGTATAATTTTGTATTTCATTATTGCTTATTATTAAGTTATTTCTTTATTGCCTGTCATTATTCGAAATCAATATTTAACCTCCCTATGTAAGAATACCAACCTTGAAAAAGTTAATCATCTCGTCATTGTCAATCTCAAATAAGAATTGAATGAAATATTCAAGTTACAAGCTAATGAACACGTTTATCTTAAAGGAATAAGGTTTAGCTAGAATTATTGTCATTATCATAGTACATGCTAGATTATGAAAAACACAATTATCAGACAATTTCAAGCATGCCACATTAATTAAAAACAGGGTTTTGTCTAGGGAAAAACATTTAAATAAAATGTGGTTTCATCCAGGGAAATGATTATCTTTAATTTGCCCTACCTATACATGTGGCCTGAAGCTTGAACAAACATGCAGAAACCAGTTTTTAGCTTGTATGAACTTTTAGGAACATCTACATGCCTTTGCAAAAGTTTTAGAATCTGCTTGCAACAAGAATCCTTAACATTTAGAATTTTCAAGTAATGGAATTTATCATTTATCTAGAAATCTGAAATTGGCAGCAATGGTGATCCTCAATATCCAACTATGAAGGAAAAATTTCTGTTCTTTTTCTGCTACTTCAGGTCATTCCTGAATGTTGAACTGATGTGAAATCATGGAAATCTTGTATTGTGCTTCAAATAAGACCTATTGATTTGAATCAAGTTCAGGCACAAATGTCTCATGAGCGCCTTGGGAACATGATGTGGATCTTTGGAAGCGTTCTCATTACCAAACGTGAGCATGTGCAGGTTAGTAGTCAGTGTTCTATAGAGTTAATGTAGTTTCAGTCATCTCATCGTCCCAACAGAAAGTCACAAATCACATTAATTAGAGTGGATAAAAGCTAGTCGCTAGATTCGAGTTGTTAATTGGAGAAATGGCCCTTGATTGAAAAAGGGTCGAGGTTCTCTGTCCCCCCTCCTTCGTGGGGAGAGGGAGATTCTTGATCTATCACAATTGAAGTCGGTTGAGAACTTTGTGATTAAGTACTCCCTCAACGAAGGGCCTCCCCTGTGGTAGGAGGGCTTGACCAATGAGAGAGCACTTGACTTCCCATAGTTTTAGAGCCCCATTAATGCCACTGAGAAGTGTGTGATTGGATCACAAGCCTCTAGAGTTGGGTTGGGATTGAGGGGGAGGCAATCCCTTGATGATGGGCCTTCCTCGTGTAGGAAGGCTCAACCAATTAGAGAAGCACTTGACCGCCTGCCTTTAGGTTTGGGTTGAGGTCAAAGGGGAGAAACTCCTTTGACAAAGGGCTCGATCAATAGGAGAGGGCTTGACCTAAAGGCCAAGAAGATTTCCTATACAAGTGCCCAAGGTTTTGTTGGTGGATTGGAGCATCCCTTCGATAGGATGGAAAGATGGGCTTAGAGATTGGGTCTATTTATGTTGCTAGTAGCCAAAGACTATTGCATCTTCCACTCTTGCCTTGGTAGAGGTAGTAGTGCCCCAAATAAAATCTTAGTAATGAAAGAGACTTCGAACTTTTGACCATTGGAAGGGCGAGGTCTGTTGATGGATCAGGGTATTGTTACCTATAGAAAATGTTTAAGAACCTTATGTTTATTGGGGTGAGTTCGACAGTGAAACACAAGAGAATAGGTTGCCAACGGGAAAAAACATCAAGAAATGAGAGGAGATCAGTCTATCTAATATATGGCAAATCCTACATATAAAAGAAGATAATCTAGAGTCAAGTTGTGCAGTAGAGGAAGCGGAGAGGGTTGTGCGCTGTAATATACCTAGGTGGGGGAATATAATGTATATATGGGGTATAATGGTGAAATGTAATAGTAGTATGAACAGATAAATAGTAATGTCATAGAAGAATAATCCCACATGCATAGAATGGAAGAGTGGGATAGATCATAATAGTATAAATAGAGGGGCATAGACCATTGTAAAACATCCAAGCAAAATATATCAATTCAGAGCTAAATACTTCGATAAGGAGGTATCTCCTTCGAAGTGGCAAGCATTTCAGAGTGATTCTTCCCTACCAAAAAGGATTAAAATATTAATATATTCAATATTTGTGTGTATTTTGTGTATGTGAGATATTAGGTTCCTAACATTTGGTATCAGAGCTCTTTCCAGGGCCATTTCGTATTATTATTGCAGGTATGTTTGGTGCATCATGGAGTAATTATAAGTTCTCCATTGCATCTTGGAGGTTTTTAACAACGAAATATACATCTTGTTCTCTTGTCCCAGTTGGAATTTGAAGCCAAATCTGTCATTTACAAGTATAGATTTTTGTATTTTCTATCAATAAACATGACTGTTCTTTTGCGTATAACTCTCCAACCATAAGCAATTATGTCAAAAGTTTTCTGGGTTTTGTTGGCCTTGTTTCCTACTTTTCAGAATAGTTTGAATTTTTGGATTTCATTAAGTATTGTGAAAGTTATCACAGTTTTAGTAACTGCTACTGTTGTAAAAAATAATAATAATTCAAAAACCCGATTGTTCTTCTGCACTTTGCTCTCAAACGGAAAACAATTGCATCAAACATTTTATGGGTTTTGTGAACTTTTGTTTTAGCTTTCCAGAATAGTTTGTAGTTTTCAATTTCATAAAGTAAATCAAAAGTTATTTCAGTTTTACTAATTGCTATTGTTGTAAAAAATAAATAAAAATATGGTAGCTTTTCTCACTCCTGCCCAAAAAATAAGTTTGTTACTTTTTAAAATGGATGCCACTTTGCATCAAGTGAGCAATACTCTAAATCAATTAAGTAGCAATGTAAAGCTTCACTTCCATATAATAACATAGTATGAGGAGGAAATTAATGCATGGTTGAATTGGGAGCATAACTATAGTGAATGGTATGAGGATTTATTTCTTATAGTTGAAGAATATGAAGCAAAAATTATTGCATTGATAGATTTGGAAGCTATTTGTAGAGAATAACATGAAGGTCTCTTTCACATGGATGAGGGTGATTTATTTGGTCTTCTATTCACCGAGGCTTCCATATATATGGTAGAAACTTCTTTTCTTCTGTCCTCAAACGATTCCGACAATTCGGTGCATTCTGTGGTGGGGTTAGCCACTCCAACAAAAATGTGTGTAAAGAACAATGCTAAGGGGGATGACATGTATCCATTGACTTACCAAGCAGATTATTTTGAGCATCCTTGTTCTTGCTTTTGAGATGATGATCACTAAGTGTCAAATTTCAGTGATAGACTATAACCTTCAAGTTGCAATGTTTCTAGTTGTAGTTCTTCTCTCCACTAAATTCTATGCACTTCAACCTCATGTTATATTATTTCATTTCACATTGTTAATGTACCTGCTCATCTCCAAGCACAAGAGGAAGAAGTGGGAGCAGAAAAGGATGCATGGATGTGTCTCCATCTAGGGTTTCACATATTTTTAATATGTAATTCTTCGCATGTTTCTAGGGTCAAACATGTGAAGGGGGATGGAATGTAATATACCTAGGTAGGGGAATATAATGTATATTCGGGGGTAGAATAGTGGAATGTAATAGTAATGAATAGTAATGTCATAGAAGAATAATCTTACATGCATAAAATGGAAGAGAGATAGATTAGAATAATATAAATAGAGAGTCATAGGCCATTGTAAGACATCCCAACAAAATATATCAATCAAGAGGTAAATATTATGATAAGGAGGTAGCCCCGTCAAAGTGGCAAGCGATTCAAAGTGATTCATTCTTGTAAAAAAGGAATAAAATATTAATATATTCAGTGTTTGTATGTATTTTGTGTATGTGAGATATTAGGTTCCTAACATGAGCATTTTTAGAATAGTTTTTAACTTGGTAGTAGACAAGGTAGGTGTGATGGGGGACTCGGTGGGTGTGTCTTTGGTGTGGATTTGGGCCTATGTTCGAGATTAAGAAGTTGATTTCAAGAAGGGTGTGTTATAAGGATATGTTGAGAAAACCAAGGGAATCATAGGCTCAATAGGAGGATGTGAAGAGTTGAGAGGAGGCTGGAACGTTAGAGGCTCATCATCGAGAATAGATAGAGATAATTTTGGACTTGGAACAACTGCAGTGCTCAATTGATGAAGAACAAGGATGGGGACTTTATCTCCAATCTGATTGAAGCCTTGGAGAATTGGAGAGAACACTCATAATTTGTTAATGTTACAACTCTTCAAGTTGTACTTAGAATAATGTAGTATTTAAAAAAATAATAATAATTACTTAACATTCATTTACTCAAACCACAATTATACTAAATAACTTAGCCAAACATATAATCGTCAACTTAGAACAATAAGAGTTCCAAATTCCAATATTAAATGCAATATAATATATTATAATTGCAAGTAAACACAGTAGAACTCAAACATAGTTGGTCCAATAATACAATTGCTGTTCAAGTATACAAATAAATACAATTACATTTCCTTCAGGTATTCTGTCTAAATACTAAAAATAGATGCCAAGCTCTTCGGAGCTCGAGTCAAACCAAATCATGTATCTCAGATAATCTCTAGTGCAGTCTTCAGGTAAGTACTGCAGTGGGGAGGGAGAACATTATGTGAACGCTTTTCCACACGAACCACGGACTAACGACCTCCCACGCTAATTCTATCAGGGAATGGTCCCCTTTACGGATGAGGAGATAGTGATGGTGCGGAAAACTAGAGTAACAAGCAAGTACCCAAGTGTTGTATGACTTCTAAAACTAAACATGCAGTGTATCATAGAAAACTCGTTCTATTGCAAGATATCGCAACATGTAAATCATACACACGAAAGGATAATATCTCACTATACTTAATTTATTCTCTAGCATACAATTTACATCTTACTAGCAATCATATCACAATACATGCTAAACGTAGGAGTAAACAAAGTATATATTTAATTCCATCAAACATATGAATGAATCATATGTTATTATTTAACTCATACAAGAAATGATGACTACTGTTTATACCACCTGGGTAAAATACACAGTTAGCTGAAGATTCCAACTACCACATTGAGTTCCATACCAACTACACTCTATGATGACCCATATTATCATAGTCTAGTGTTCTAAGGCATAACTACTTGTTTTTCATAATCAACCAAACAAAGAAGTCTTAAATACATGGAACCATAAACTTTTATTCAATAAGTAGACATAACAAAGCAAGCCATACAATCACATAAAAATCTACCCTAGCATTTATTATACTCTCAAAGTTGTATGCACGCATACATAATGTCTTATTAATTGTCACAAAACACATTGTTCAAGAATAACCAACACATATTTACGTAGGTGTGAGTCTATACATAACAAAAATAGTAAGTACCATTCGGGTATAACATACATTAATATTGTAGAACTCTATGATATTCCACAATGTCATAGGTCTTTGTGCATAAGCATCCACTGAAACACGAATAATCAATTTAACACTTATAAATATTAATCTAGTAAATACAGGATTATACCACCCAAATATATTCTAAATTATACCTTAAAATAATAATCAGAAGAAAACATAATCTTTAGGAGCACATCACAATGCACTAATTTATTCTGTAAAAGTCGAATCACTTGCTCCTATTAATACTCTCACAATATATATTGCACATGAGTTTTTATCTTTACATGATTACAAATTTGATCTTGTCGACATATTTGCATCAAACAGCAGTCGATCGGATTATCTACATCCAAGATTGGTGGTGCTACCTAAGCTAGTGAAGTCCGTCTCACTACCTAATTAGCATTACCAATGCTGAGTCTAATATAAACCTATATAGCATAGTATATAACTCAAAGATTCATTCAAATTTTCTCTATACTAAGAATGAAACAATCTTAATCATAAATTTTATCCTTCAAATGCATAATGAATCTAAAACGTGCTATTTTCATATAATAGCATATAACAAAACACAGCCCATATAAAATCATACCATCCGGGTATGCTTTAAACAAGGACTATCATTGCATGTATGTCAAAGGTAACATACTAGTTAATTATCAACCAATGGATTCAATTAAAATATTCCTAATAACAGTATAAACAAGCTATTTATGGAAATATACAAAATACATATATTTAATCCTTCTAATGGTATGCAATGAATCCATAGTCATTCAATTAATTAAGAATAACCTTAATCAGAAACATGTCATTTTATTATATCCAACCACGTCACTTTCTAGTTTAATATTTAATAGAGTAACATCTAGCTCATTCAACAGTAAAATAATTTACTATTCTATATCAATATTTTACACTTTCAATTGTCACAAAAATTAATCAAATATATTCAATGCATAACCCAAATGACTTAACACACCCGCATGCACTTGATTTTACATCTCACTGTAAAGGAGTGCATATTGATACTCGGTTTACCCATATTATAAAATGTCTCAATTATGTAATCCATTTGTCTAAATATCTAGTCAACATAGTTTTTGCTAGAAAAAGGGGTATATGACGTATTTTTGGTTATCTCTATCTTTTTAATGTCAAGCAAATTCAAATAGACAACTCAAGTATTATTCCGTATCCATTCTATAAATAATAACTTTCCGGCTCAAATAGCCTAAGTTATAAACAACTCCTGATTTTAGGTTTAATATATGAGACAAAATTTAGTTCTTAAATCCGGATGCCATCTATATTAGAACTTTATCTGATTATATGTATAACGCAATCAGAAGTTATTAAAAGCGAATCTCATAGACAACTAACATGTATGGATAAATACGCAGCTATAAAAAGATATTCAACCAATAATAAGTAACATGCAGTCCCAAAGGAATACTCAGCCATTAAATAATCCATACTAATCGCTAGGCTTTTAGACGTATTTTTGGTTCTCAACCATTATGGTTATTCGTTGAAGAAAGACTGGGATAAAAGTTTCAGGGTATTGAGGTATAAAGATACCCCTACTCGGTTTAAGCGATGATAAATTGCATCTGAATGATTCTATATACTCAGCCAATGTACACAGCGAGCATCTACAAATATCTGAATATGCTTCTCCACTAAGCATAACCTATGGAAGTATGATGTCAATAAACTCCTGATTATTATGAATGACGCTAGCAAAGATATTGTATTATGATGCTGCCCACCTCTTTTAAATATGATGCTACCATATATATATGATGTTGCTGATAAGATCTAATAGTTAGCTATAAATTTTATACGGGTTGAATTATACGAAGAGGCAGAAATAGATTATAAGCTAAAACACAGTCACAATGGGAAAATATGCAGCACAATCATAATATATGTATTTTAATCAGAATGCTGCCTACATATTTAATTACGATGCTGCTCATTTCGGTATTACACAGTCAATAAATCAAGACTGCCCACATAATATTAAAACGAAGTCTAAATTTAGACGCTTCTTGTATCTATTTTAACTCTCATTCAATAAGATATAAAACGTGGCCCACAAGATTTGATACACAGTCTAAATTTTAGACGCTGCCTATATATTTGTTAAAATGTAGTTTAACACTAAAAATAATGCTCAGCTTATGTTATTTAAACTTAGAACTTGTGTTTTAATAAAAGCGTAGTCTTACGGGTATAAGACACAGTCTTTAATTTAACTAATAAGTAAAATAAAAAGGACGCTGGCATAAATATACTAAACTTCGTCAAATCGTTGTAATACTAAAATAAAACCAACCTCGAATTACACACAAAAATTTGAATTACAAAACCAACCTTCGAAAGATTTGCCTGAAGAATGAAGTCGTCCTTTGCTTACTTTCTCCAATTTTTTTCAAATTCACCTCCGTCTCTTATATATTCATATATTTTCTTTCTCTTCTATCTCCGTCCATATCAAATTTTCAAGCCCCTTTTAAAAATTTCCCCCACTTTATTTATAGAACTCTTCTTCTTTCATTCTACCGCGGCTGTTCTTTTGCATGCTATCTTCTCTTAGTTTGCCCTCCATGCGTGGCGTCTTTAACTCCTACTAAGTGCATTTAGCCCTTTATCAAAGCTGTAGTCTAACTTCCACTTTCTTCACTAATATAAAGCATTTGATTTGTTCTTATAGATCTTTTCGCCATATTACCCATGTTATTTCAACATAAGTTTAGGTTGACCAATTAAAATAATAATATCTAATTTCTAACTTTCACTGTAATTTCATGTATGTATTATCAAAACTAAATTTAGATTGTCTTAACTCTAAGTTAGCATTTTAGGATGTTTAAACTCCTTGAAAGCAATTGAAATAAAAGTAGTTGTTTAATTAACTAATGGATTGATAGGTTTCTAATTGTTTCCATAATAAAATAACTGTATAATTGATTACTATTCATATATAACAATTAAATATCTATTTCCTTGATTTATTTTCGAAAATCTAGACAATTATTATTAAAGAAATCTTATTTAATCTTATGCATATTATGAACTAAATCTACATACAAAATACAATCACAAACAAGATTTGCATAATTTTGTACTAACATTTAAAACATGTTATGCATATAACATTTAAAATCTACTACATATAACCTTTCCCTCACTAGTTTGTACTAACATTTTCAATCGTTCCATCTACTCCATCCTCTCCAATGATGCTCTCTCTCGTCAAGCTCTGAGGGTAGGATCAATCCTGCATTCACCTTGCAACAAGTAGGTAGTTAGTTTGAGTCATCATAAACATCAACCAATGATGCAAAACTAATAAATACATATCCACAAAGTACAAAATAATAAAATACAGCTGTCACATCATGTATACTAATCAACAATATCACTGTCCTATAACATATGTTATAAAGCTCAAATCAAAGCAATAATAATCAGCTAATAACCATATAAATCCACAGATTCTAAGGTTTTAAAACATAGGGTGAGTTCGGGATGTAACAGTTAAACGACCGATGGGCCAAAGAAGGGCCAAGAGTTCTGAGACTCACTCCCCTTGGAAGAACACCTAGATCTAACTGACATCAATGGCCGTATAATGTGAAAAGAAATTAAGATAGACATAAAAGCTCTAGAGTACCGCAAGGCACTTGGCTTAGACAACCGCCTACCAAAATGGTTTAAGATTTAGTCTAGGAGAAGAAAGTGTAGGCGCAAGGAAAGGAGAGGAAAAATAAAAAAGAATTTTAGAGAACCTAAAGTTGAGTCCCATGGCATCAATTCTCCTTAAAGTTATCTATAGTATTTGGAGTTCTAATAAATCTTAATGCAATGATTCTAGTTTTCATCCCAAAGAAAAAGGACCTAACTCTACATGACAACTACAAAGGCATCTCTTTGATCAATGTGATGCTTAAGATCCTTGTAAGTGTGGCTATGAAGAGGATTGAAGTGGAATTGGAGGAGAAAAAGTTTTTCACAAAGTCTAGGTGTGTTCATAAAAAAGAGAGGAGTGTATTAGAAAGGTAGCAGCATTGTAGAAGATTTCACACATGAGGAAGGTCAAGCTCAACAAGCCAACTTTTGTGGCTTTCATGGACTTAAAGAAAGCTTAAGACATGGCTCTACATGAGGCTTTGACAAGGAAACTCAACGCTGCTGGAGTGAAGGGGAAGGCCATGCACTTCATTTAGTTCTTATACAATTGGTTTTAGTGGCACTTGTGAGATATGAGGATCTAGTCACAACCCCCTTTCCCCCAAAAAAAAAAAAAGAAAAAAATGTTTTTAGGAGGGGTGTTAGGTAAGGGTGCTCGTCCTCTCCAACCCTGTTCAACATCTTTATCAGTGATATTATGAAGGATCTTGAGGTTTTGAGGGTCAAAGTACTAGGGTTGCCAAAGCATATTGTTAGAAGAAATAGAGGATATGTGCATGCTTGGGCAAAGAAAGGGGGTTATTGAGTGTGGAATTGACAATTGACAAGTGTAAGGCAATGCTCATTTTTGGTGATCAAGAGGAAATGAAGAGGCAAGAATTTGGTATTGGAGATTGTAAGATTGGGGTATGTGACAACTATAGGAACCTTGGAATTGAGACATACTTGCATCTTTCTATTGGAAGGATCATCAAGGAGAGAAACACAATAGGGAACCACACACTCCATGCATTGATGAGACAATTGTTACCTTGCAAGAAAATTCCCATGTAGTCTAAGGTTTTTGCTTTCAAGGCTATGGTCTTCCTAGTACTCATGCTTGGCGCTGAAGTGGTGGGCATGTTTAATGTTAGCTGATGGTTATTGTTGCAAAGAGTTGTGGTTCAGGGAATGAAGTGGTTCTTTGAGGAATCTTCCACCTCAAATATTATGGTCAAACAATTATGCACAAAGAACTCAACATTTACCCAATTTCCGTTTATAATGCAGGTCAAAGGGATCAAAGTATCAATAAGCATAAGAACCTCAATAATTGGATTGTGAATTTGGTCAGCCATATCCCACCTTAAAGAGGGTGTGGGTGGGTGAGAGCATGATGTGGGTTCACAAAATAGAGAAATGACTCAAGAGACATGTTCCTTTTGCAAAGGTAAAGAGTGATTGGGTCAAAGCAAAAAGTGGGACCACAAGTGCCAGTTTTTGGATGCCCTCAAAGTTCTTCAAGGAGTTCAAGCAACATGAAACAAAGGACTTCCTCAAGAGGGCCCAAAGGAATGAACCAATGTTGACAAAAGTTGCTTGTTGGCTGCTAAATGCTAGGGTGGGAGGTGTGTCCTTAGTAGTCATGTTGTTAGGATTGGGTTGGTGGACTTGTCTATTGGTAATAGGTGGTCATTGTGTAGAAGAGATGGTGGTGGTTATCTCCTACATCTAATTCTGAGCTGGCCCCATTTTAGTCTAGTTGTGATAAGAAATAAGGCTGATTTTGAGAGGCTATTCTGGGAGTTTCAGTGCATTGATGAAACAAATGTGGATGAGAATGGTTTCCTCGTATTGCTCATTGGTGGGGACTTTAATGGACATTCACTAGCTTTGTGCCTATAGTAGACCTCCTAGTTGTGGTGTTACCTTTTCTTTAGGAGGCCCTCTTGGACTAGAAAGGGGTACTTGTCACAACATTCCTGAAGAGTTATTGGGCCATCCAAGTACCTTATTGCCTTTGAGAAAATGACCATTCGAGGAGGGCAAACATTGTTTTTGTGTTTGCATAGTTGAGACTATTGGGCCTTTACTGTTTTAAGGGTTGGGGTGTTACCTCCTACAATGTGGAGTATTCTTTAGGTCATCGAGATTGCTTGCGAGCGGTTGGTGCATATCCAGCTGCTAGAGATTGTGAATTGTGCCAGCAACTCAGTGAGTGTCTCTAGTGACTAGGGTAGAGTGTATGAAGCACGTGTTTGGGTCTGAGCCCTAAGCCTCACCAACTCTAAAGAAAATAAACTATCTATGGCGAGACTAAACTTTTGTGCAAAGTAGACTACAAAGAGAGTAGCCAAGACAATCAAGAGTCAAGACAAACACAATCAAGGTTCACAGTATATTGTGGATTGGAAAATTTCTAGTTTAATCAAAGTAAAAATGAGTTCCAACTTGTTTTGCCTTTACAAAATACATTTTAATGGCGTGCAATGTTATAGTTTCATTGTCGACGAGCCTATTAATTTTTTATTTTTTTCCAAAACTGAGACTCTTATGAAATGAGTAAAAAAGATATCCATTAAGAGCTTGACATCATAGGCCTACTTCTTCCTATCCAAGCACGAAAAACTAGCTTATCTTATTTGCTACGCCATTAGCCTTTTGGATGTTTCGGGAGATGTGTGGCCAACCTGTGGGATGTATAACCTTTGACTTAGTTATTTGTTAATTTTCTATATTTCAGGATTATAGGAGCAGTCAACCTAATTGGGATTATGGAGTTCCCATAGATTATGCTATATATGGGAGGTAGTGTTTGAGTATTGGATGAGCATATAATAAATTTTGTTGTTATTGTAAGGATTGTGGAGGTTGCCCCCTCGAAGTGGCTTAGTCATTTATTTAGTATTCTGCTCTTCATTTCGCATATATCACATGGACTTGTTCTTATTTGCGAGTTGATGTTAATTTGTTCATGCCACATGTCGAATTGCTATCGATTGGTGTGAATATGCTCTTGCAATATGGTAATATCATTACAAGAGGCACCAATGCTTCGATTTGGGAAAAGTTTTTTGTAGCACATTAGAGCTACGAAGAGAAGCTAACTGGGTATTTTCATGCAATTTTGTTTTTCTACTTTCTTAGATCTCTTCCATTTCGGTTAGGAAATTGCTTTGCACTTTTTAAAAAAAAAAAATCTATGGGAAATTTAGGGGTTTTTATCTGCACAAACAATTGTGTTTTTTCATCCTTGTGCAATATACTAGTTGTGTTTTTTCACCCTGTTGTGATATAGTAGTCTTTGGATTCCTCTTTGTGAGATGATTTCAAAGGTATAGGTTTTTGGTTACCTTAATGTTTGCTGAATTTTCAGGTTTGGATTTTTTGCACCCTTGTGCAATATAGCAATCATTGGATTTGTCTTGATGAGCTATTAGCATTGGCATTAGTGTTTGATAACCCTCATATTGATTCCCAGTCAATCACTACATTATGGTGGGTCCTACTAGAGGTAGGGGCGAGAATCAAGTCACAAAAGGGAAGACTCTTTCCAAGATGATCAAGAGTTCAAGGTGGACATGGGCCAACAAGGGGATGAGGTGGCAAAAGTTAATCAATTACAAGGAAGAATTGGTGAAATCTAGGAGGACTTAGGCACATTCCAAGAAAGTTTAGCTGGGATCCTTACTAAAGGGGAACTAGACAAGATGGTTATGCAGGAGGATCTAGCACGGATTGAGGTATGATTAGGGGACAAAATGACTATTCAATTGAATCTAGCACAAAATGAAGCACGATTAGGGCGGCATGGACACTAAAGAGGATTTGAAAGATATGATTCAAAAGTCAGATCTTGTTGAGATCATGACATAAGTGTCATGCCAAGTAGGGGAAACATTGGACTAGTTTCTTTAGTAGTGCAAGTTTTCATAGACAAATGATTCTACCTTTAGTAGGTAGTAGGATCAATACATTGCCAATTCTAATATAACTCTGAATTAATGCATTGACAATTCTATTAGAGCCCTAGATCAATGCTTTGTTGATTCTAATAGAGATCCAAATCAACACAAAGTTGATTCTCATTCAGTTCCCCGAGGCTTTATTCCAAAAATGCGCATGCACACATTTAATGACAATGGCGCACTAACATGGATTTGCCAAATGGCACAATTTTATGAGATACATGAAATTGCATGCTTACACAAAGTCACAATGGTATCTCTATATTTGGAACACAATCAATTCATTTGGTATTGTTGGTTTTGTGACCAAAAGAAAAAGAAGGGCTCGATCATTACATGGTCGATTTATGTAGAGGCATTGACAGTGCTCTATAGTAGCAAATCGACAGATAAGTACTTAATCCAATTGGCTAAACTAAGACAAACAAGTATGGTCGGATTATATTAAGCAATTTCAGGCCCTATCTTTGAGAGTGGAGAATGTTATGGAGGAGAAATTGAAGGACCCGATTTTGGGAGGGCAAGATGGGTAGAGGAAAAGGTTTCAGCTACTAGGAAACATGCATTCACTAGCATCAAAGATCGTAGCACTCCAACACATTCCTTCCCCCAACCAACCAAATAAATGTCTTCCAAATTGATGAAAAAAGGGCAAAAGAATTGTGTTAATTGTGATAGCAAATTCAGTGGAGGACATAAATGTATAGAGAAAAAACTATTCTACATTGAAGGAAAAACCAAAGAGGAGGAAGAAGAATTTGAGGCGGAAGAGGCACTAGAGGAAGCATCAAAGGATCCACAACCGACCATCTCTTGCCATGCACTATCAGGGATCAATACCCCACAAACTCTCAAGGTAGTGGGATTTCCAAAGAAACAACAAGTGACAGTGTTAATTGATTCAGGAAATACTCACAATATCATAAACAACAAGTTGGCCGCATGTCTCAACTATTGTGCCTTTCTAGCTTTAAAATTTTGAGTCTCGATTGGTAACACGATATAGTTAATTGTTTGGGAAAATGGGAAAATGCCATATTTTCAAACTAGCATTAGGAGACTACCTTTTGACTAGCCCTATGTTTGCCATTCCCATGTGTGGAGCTTCCAAGAGCTATTCATGCGCTTTCACTTAGAAGGAAAGACATCCAAATTGCAAGGTTAATAAGCAAATACACCACTGATGGTGAGTTCCCCCAGAGGCAAAAGCTGCTCGAAAAAGGATCAGTTGGATTTGTGGCACAATTATCTTCACTTGAAGCTCAACAATCACATGCATCTACACCAACAAATCTTCATTATGACATTGAAAAATACTCATTTGAATTTGGAGATATGTCGAAAGGACTTCCATCAAAGATGGATCGTGACCATGCCTTTCAACTTGTATCGGGGAGTCATCCACCTAACATTAGATCTTACAAGTACTTCTACGTGCAAAACAATGAGATTGAGCAAATAGTACGAGAGATGGTGGAAGTGGGTGTTATTTTTCACAACCAAAGGTCATATCATTATCAAGTGGCAATGGTGTGTAAGAAGGATGACAATTGTCTTAGGTCCCTGAACTATAGAGAGCTAAATTAGTTCACCATCTGTAGTGTCCTAAATGGGATGAACTAGTGCAAAAGGGGTTTTCCCCCAAATCCTCAAATCTGACAATGCAATCAACAAATCCTAGATTGCAAAATAAATACTCAAAGCCCTTAATCAACCTTGGAAACCCTAGGCACCAAAATGATAGGGGTTTATGGGTAAAATTCAGCCAACTTGTTCCAAAATAACTGAAAATGTGTAGGAAAAATT
The DNA here is from genome assembly GCA_037957365.1 of Torreya grandis. Lineage (NCBI taxonomy): Eukaryota > Viridiplantae > Streptophyta > Pinopsida > Cupressales > Taxaceae > Torreya > Torreya grandis. The sequence goes on from JARHVA010000625.1 coordinate 2,293,784, forward strand.
CAGAATTTAATTTGCACAAATAAGTACCTTTTTAACCCTTTTTTTGAAGTTTAAACGCTACAAAAAGATGGCAGAAAATTCTGATTCAATATCCAAATTAAAGTTTCTGTTCGGAGTGAATTTTCTCGTCAAACCCTTGCCAAAAATAGCTGTGATTCTCCGAAAAATACTAGAAAAATTTCAGTTACCTATTTGAGCATGGAACATGCCAAAATAACCCTTCTAGGTCAATCACCCCACTTCCAAAGTGCCTGGGAAAATAACAGAAAAATATAGAAAATATTTTTGCCTTCCGCAAGTGAAAAATCCTTAGAAAACCTGTCAAATAATTAAATAATAATTCTGCAAATTATTATTTAATTTTTTCTTTCAAAAACCCTTCACAAATTGTCCAAAACTTCATAAGAATAATTAGAAAAATACCAAATAAAATCAGATTATTTAATTTGTGAATTTTTGACCAATTGAAGCCTTCAAACCATAGATCCCAACTCCCCAAGTGGTTCGCTCCACTTGCAAAATTAGCACAATAAATTAGCAAACTCAAGATGCAAGAAAAAGACCACGAAACCTTAAAAAACATGCACATAAACCCTCCAAAGCAATTCACCCCTCTTTATGGCACAAACAATTTTTTTTTTTAGCAATGGCGGTGTCAAAAGACACCTTTTTGATTGATCAATCACCAATAGTAGCGAACTTCTATTGGGGATGCATCATCCCAGTAGTTTTCTTCAAGCATAAAGAACAAAAATGTTAAATTTAGCATATCGTCCATTGTAGCCTTCATAATGTATTTATAACTTTCTAAAGAGGGTGAACCACTTTGGGAAGATAAAACACCTTTCCTTATCTTTGCTTTAACTCCTATGCTGATATTTTCTTTCTGAATAATATATTAATTATTGGCTTTAATTAAAATAGTAATTAAAATTACTTTAAGACATTAATATTTAATTCACTTAAGCACTTTAGTGGTAAAAACCACTTTGAAAATATTCTATTAATTAATTAATAATTGCCTTATGATAAAAATCATTATTTTGACAATTAATAAGTAATAAAATAACATTCCTCAAAAAAGGCTCCTTTAGTCTATGGGGAGATAGACCAAAGGTCTTCAATATCTGTTTATTCATAAGGGGCAAATGGGGACATCACAGTCCTTTTCCAAAATTGTTTGGCCTCTAGCAATTGCAAATTTGGATGCATTAAAATTTCTTCTTCTTCCCAAGTAGCATTCTCAAGTGGCAAATCCTTCCATTTAATGAAGCACTCATTGATACTTCGATTTCTTAACCTCTTCTCCCGAACCTCCATGATAGTTTCTGGAATCAATACAATTTTGCCTTCTTTATCCAATGGGGGCAGCTCCAAAGAAGCGGTAGTATGCTGCCCAAGAACCTTTTTGAGGCAAGAAACATGAAACACAATATGGATCTTACCTTTTTCTTGAAGTTCTAGTTCATATGCCACTTCTCCCACTTTGTCTTTTACCTTGTATGGTCCATAAAATCGTGGTTTTAATTTTTTCGCACCACTTTGTTTGAGGGAAGATTGCCTATAGGGCTGCAACCTTAAAAATACCCAATCTCCAATCTCAAATGACCTTTCAACTCTTTGCTGATCTACATATAATTTTTGTTGATTTTGGGCATTTTGTAAGTTCTCTTTTAGTGCTCTCATGATGTCATAACTTTGTTGTACCAAGTCCTTTGTCCCAGGCACTCTACTATCTGTCATAATTAAATCAATGAAAGAATGAGCATTATAACCATAAAGTGCCTTAAAAGGAGTCATACCTATGGACATGTGAAAGGTTGTATTGTAACAATGCTCGGCCATATGCAACCATTTTATCTATGTTGACTGCTGTTTTGAAATGTAGTTCCTCAAATATCCCTCCAACCATTTATTCACGATTTCTGTTTGCCCATTGGTTTGTGGATGATAATTGGTGCTAGGAATGAGCTCAGTATCTGTTAATGTAAAGAGTTTTTGCCAAAACATACTCATGAATCTGCTGTCCCTATCACTAACAATGTTTTTGGGCAGCCCATGTCACTTAAAAACTTCTTTAAAAAACACATCAGCAACCATAGGAGCATTGTATTTAGTTGAAAGTAGATAAAAATGAGCAAATTTTGTAAGTCTATCAACCACAACACAAACAATTTTTACCTTGAACCATGAGTAATCCGGTAATGAAATCCATAGAGATGCTCTCCCGTTTTTATGAAGGAATGGGAATGCACTGCAAGAGTCCTGCTGGAAATTCATGTTCACATTTATTCTTTTGGCATACAAAACAGTCTTGAATGTATTTGAGAACTTTCTTTAAACCCTTCCAATAAAACCTTTCCCTCACTAGTTTGTAGGTCTTAAAATACCTTTGATGGCCAACCAAAGGAGTGTCATGGGCAGCTCTTAAGATCATTTGCTTCACTTTTGATTCGGGCACCAAATAAACTCTTTCTTTGTATAGTATGAGGCCATCCACAATTCTAAATTTGTCATCAACAATTACCTCAAACAATTTGTTAGTAAACTGATTTTTAGCATATTCCATGGAAATCAACTCTTTCTAATCTGCTGTTATAAAAGACATATAATATATTTTTGCATCTTTTTGTAGAGCCTTGTTGAATATAGAAGTAATTTATTTGAGGTGCTCTTTTGACCATACCTTGAAGTGTTACCTCTTTATCACCCACTTTGAATTTGAGCATTAAACTTTGATAATTGAGGGTAAACTCCCTTAATGAATGCAACCAATGGACTCCCAGAACAAGATCCTTATCTTCAATGTCAATTACATAGAAATCATCACATACTTCATGCTCCTCCAAAGTAATAGAAAGCTTGGTGACTCTTTTGGTGCAAGGAAGAGAACATCCATCTGCTATGGTTACTTTGAAACCCTTGAAATCTTCTACAACCAAATCAAGCTTAGCTTCCAAATTTTTGCCAATGAAATTATGCGTGGCACCACTATCAATTAAGATGATTACCTTGTGCTCTTTTATAGTTCCTCCTACTTTGAAAGGATAGTATTTGGGTGCTCTTGAAAGAGTAGCAAGAGTGCTGCCCATATCTTGCATGTCATTTTCATGCACATGCTCATTAACTACATTGTCATCATGCCCATCATTAGTATCAATAACATCAAAATCTAAATCATTATCAATTACCTCAATATAGTAGACATGCCCTTTGCCCATGCAACGGTGGCCTTTGGTCCATGAATTTTTGCAAGTGAAACATAGGCCTTGTCTTCTCAACTCATCTTTTTCATCTTTCATATTGCTGCTGTAGGGCAGCGATCTATGAGGTGGCACATATGGTGAAAATGACTTCTTGTTTGGTGGTGCTTTGGACTGCCCACCTTGTGTTTTTTGCTGCCCACTAAAATCAGTCCTTGGCTGCCTTATATTTGCCCCTTTGAGCAGCGAATAGGTGGCTGCCCTTGGCTGCCTCTTTGGCCCTTCATAGCTCCTGTAAGCTGAGCATTCTATATCTAATGCCTTAGTGATGGCATCTTGTAAAGAGAGAGGGTTAAAAGCTTTAACCAACCCTTTCAAAGGTTCAATCAAACCCTCAACAAGTAATACAATCAACTTATTTTCACCAATGTCAGAATCCATAACTGAAACTTTCTGAAAATCAGTAACATACCTTTCAACAACATGTTCTTGTTTGAGTTGTGCTAACTCATGATAATGTCTATCTGGATTTTTTCTATCAAACTTTCCTTGAATCTTTTGCCAAACTCCTCCATGGTAGTAATAGATCCATGGCCTTGTGTGATTAGGCCATGAAACCACCACTCATGATCAATTCCTTCCAAATGTAGGGTGACAAATTTTAGAGCATCCTCAAACATGGGGTTAAGTGACAAATATGTTTCTAACTTCTGTAACCAAGATCTCACATGAAGCTTATCAGTACCATCAAAAATAGGAAGAGAAATCTTACCCAACCATTGTTGTAAATCTCTACGGGGTTGTATACTAGGAGCCTTTGATTTGATTCTTTCATTTAACAAAAATCTTGAAAAGTCAAAAGTCCTTGTGTGGCCAAGCTTAGGGCTACATATTCCTCTTGGCGAGTATCCAAAATATCTTCCCTTGGTGTTCTTTTCTCTAACACTGATTCCTTCTGCAAAAAGGTGGCTTTGAAGAATTTTTGAGGGGGGCATTATTCGAATGTCCTCCATTGGAGAAGTGATATTTCCTTGGAATAACATCTTTCAACATAGTTGCGATTTGCACACTCAAATTTTGTTTAAGTTCTTTTTGGCTTTCTTTGATTAAGCCGTGCATAAGCTTAAATTGTTCTAGAGAGAACTCTTGCTCTTGGACCTCCATAGTCTTTTTCTTCTTCTGATAAACTATATACTTTTTACTTGCTTGCATCCAACAACCAACACAGGTAGACAAGACTGGTGCTCTAATACCACTGTAGTGTCCCCAAATGAGACGAATTAGTGCAAAAGGGGTTTTTTCCAAAATCTTTAAATCTGAAAATGCAATCATCAAACCCTAGATTGCAAAATAAATTTTGAAAACCCTTAATCAACTTTGGAAACCCAAGGTGCCAAAATGATAGGGATTTGTGGGTAAAATTCAGCCAACAACTTGTTTCGAAATAACTGAAAATGTGCAGAAAAAATTCAAAATTTAAGTTGCACAAATAAGTACTTTTTAAACTTTTTTTTTTAAAGCTCAAATGCCAAAAAAAGATGGCAGAAAATTCTGATTTAATATCCAAATTACAGCAGATGTTCGGAGTGAAATTCCTCTTCAAACCCTTGCGAAAAATAGTTGCGATCCTCCGAAAAATACCAAAAAAATTTCAACGACCTATTTGAGCATGAAAAATACCAAAATAACCTTTCTAGGTCAATCGTCCCACTTTCAAAGTGCCTGGAAAAATAGCAAAAAAATATAGAAAATATTCTCGTCTTCCGCAAGTGAAAAATCCTTAGAAAACCTGTCAAATCATTAAATAATAAGTCTGCAAATTATTATTTAATTTTTCTCCTTAAAAAACCTTTCATAAATTGTCCAAAAATTTCCAAGAATAATCAGAAAAATACCAAATAAAATTAGATTATTCAATTTATGAATTTTTGACCAATCAAAGCCTTCAAACCCTAGATCTTAGCTCTCCAAGTGGTTCGCTCCACTTGCAAAATTAGCACAATAAATTAACAAACTCAAGATTCGAGGAAAAGACCACGAAACCCTAAAAAACATGCATACAAACCCTCCAAAGCAATTCGCCCCACTCTTTAGGGCACAAACGAGATCTCTTTTAGCAATGGCGGTGTCAAAAGACACCTTTTTGATTGGTCAGTCACCAAGAGTAGCGAATCTTTATTGGGCATGCATCCCAATGGTTTTTTTTAAGCATGAAGAACAAAAATATCAAATTCAGCATATCTTCCATTGTAGCCTTCGCCATGTATTTATAATTTTTCAAAGAGGGTGAACCACTTTGGGAAGATAAAACACCTTTCCTTATCTTTGCTTTAACTCCGATGCTGATATCTCCTTGAATAATATATTAAATGTTGGCCTTAATTAAAATAGTAATTAAAATTACTTAAAGGAAAATAAATTAATATTCAATTCACTTAAGTACTTTAGTGGTAAAAACCACTTTTAAAATATTATATTAAATAATTAATAATTGCTTTATGATAAAAATCACTATTTCAACAATTAATAAGTAATAAAATAACATTCTCCAAAAAGGGCTCCTTTAGTCTATGGGGAGATAGACTAAATGTCTTCAATTCCTGTTTATCAAACTAGATTTAAGGTTAGGATATCATCAAATCAGAATTAGGGAGGAAGTTTTTTTTGCAAAATAAATTTCAACACACATGAAGGCCATTATGAGTTTCTCCTTATGCCCTTTGGTCTCGCACATACTACGTTTATATTTCAAAATTTGATGAATTCCATATTGTCATTTTTGAGGAAGTTGTCGTGTTGATCTTTGATGATATACTTGTCTACAACAAAATTAAGGGAAGACCATGTGCATGATGTTTATCAAGCCTTACAAAATCTCAAGCAATATCAACTAAAATTTGAAACCTTCTAAATGTGTTTTTGAAGTCAAGGAAGTGGATTACTTGGGTCACGTTGTCTCTTATGGAGTGAAGGTGGATCCTCACAAGATCAAGGCTAGGTGGATTGGAAAGTGCCTAAGAATCCCCTCAAGAACTTAAGGGGATTCTTAGGACTAACAAGATATTACTGTAGGTTGTCAAGAATTATGGCAGCATAGAAACATCACTCACATCTCTTTTAAAAAAAGTATCCCTTCCGTTAGAGCAAGGCTTCAACCAGAACATTTGAGAAGCTTAAGGAGGCCACGTGTGCCACTTCGGTTCTTTCCACTCCAAACTTCACCAAAACCTTCATTGTGGAGTGTGATGCCTCGGGGCATGGTATGGGTGCCATTCTAATGCAATTAGGCATACCTATTGCCTTTGAAAATTTCCAATTCAATGGCAAGGATTTACTTAAGTCCATTTTTGCAGGCGGTAAAATCCAAATACAGAATCATGTTTCCCAAAAAATTTCAAGGATTTCCAAACAAGTTAACTAGTTTAGAGCAATTTTAGTGATTTTGTGGTTGCTTAAACTATGTTAACAAGTTTATTGAAAAACTATCTGCAAAATCTAAGCCTATCCAAATAGCTATGAAGCCTAAGCTTTACCTAAGAGATTCAAACCATAGAAGCTCTTCATAGACACCTCGAGAACAAACTCTTCGAGAATCAGGTAGACTTAGTTTTGCCTACATATCAAATCTAGATTTTTTGCAATTGGTAATTTTGCTATTGAATTAGATCCTCAATTGTGGAGTCAATTGCCTCAACACTTGATTGATTTGTTGGTAAAGTCTTGGTTTAATTAATAATAGAAGTTCTTCACAGTAACAAAAGTTATTTTTCTTGTCTTTAGAGAATGTAGACCTCAGGGATTCAAACCATAGAAGTTATTCATAGACACTTCGAGAACAAGCTCATCACGATCAGGGAGAATTAGTTTTGCCTACATATTAAATCTACTATTTTTGCATATTGGTAATTCTGCTAGTGAATTAGATCGTCATTTATGGAGTCAGTTGCCTCAACATTCGATTGATTTGTTGGTGAAGTCTTGGTTTGTTAAGTAATAGAAGTTCCTCACATTAATAGTTCTTTTTCTCGTCTTTAGCAAAGCTAGACCTAAGCTATTCAAACCATAGTAGTTCTTCACATACACCTCGAGAACAAGTTCATCGAGAATCAGGTAGAATTAGTTTTGCCTACATATCAAACCTACCATTTTTGCATATTGGTAATTTTGCTATTGAACTAGATCCTCAATTAGACTTAATGAAAGCAATACCTTTTCTTGTCAATTAGACTTAATTCTCGTCTTTAGAAAAGCTAGACCTAAGCGATTCAAACCATAGATGTTCTTCATAGACACCTCGAGAACAAGCTCATCGAGAATTAGGTAGAATTAGTTTTGCCTACATATGAAATCTACCATTTTTGCATGTTGGTAATTTTGCTATTGAATTAAACCCTCAATTATGGAGTCAGTTGACTCAACACTTGATTGATTTGTTGGTAAAGTCTTGCTTAGCTAATCTAAGCGATTCAAACCATAGAAGTTATTCACAGACACCTCGAGAACAAGCTCGTCAAGAATCAGGGAGAATTAGTTGTGCCTGCATATCAAATCTACCATTTTTGCATTTTGGTAATTCTGCTAGGTAATTCATTTACATAATTACCAATATGCAAAAATGGTAGATTTGATATGCAGGCATAACTAATTTTCCTTGATTCTCGACGAGCTTGTTCTCAAGGTGTCTGTGAATAACTTCTATGGTTTGAATCACTTCAGTCTAGCATTTCCAAAGAGGAGAAAACGAACTTCTATTACTTAGTAAGCGACTGTTTACAAGAAGAAACTTTGATGTTCTCATAATGCATTATAATATGCACCATGGTGCTATTAATAGCATCAAAGCGAAGCTTCTTGAGATAAAAACAAAAGACATTACAACACATACTAACCACAATAGGCTACGACCATCCATTTAGTCCAAATAAAAGTTGGTTAAGGCCAAGACGATGGGAGAAGCCTATCGCTATGTGGCAACCAGTTAAGAAGAGTTCAAATAGAAGGGAAATCGAGACACATTGTTTGGACCAAAGAAACTACCTCCTTCAGATAAGAAGCAATTGCAATCTAAGACAGGTAAATGGTGTGACAAGCACAAAAGCAGTAGGCACTCTAACGTCAAGTGCCATGCTCAGGAGAGTTTGCTTATGCGGGCATAAATAGAGGATTATAGAGTCAGGCCCTATGATTGAATCATTGACATTGATCCAAATGTTTTAGTAGCCACCACACAAACAACCCCGATAGTGCAACATGTTGAAGCAAAACGCCTAATCCATTCACAGATGTGGGTGCAAGGGCAGCCATTGGATTTTCCGATCAATGGTGTTAGCATGAAGAATCTCATCTGTGAAGCAACCATCAAGCGACTTGATTTGCCAACCATGCCTTGTTCGCAACCTTACAAATTGGGATGGTTCAGTTCTTGCAACAACAAATGTATATGCATCACTTTCCAATGCCACTTTTCATATTCTATCCATCCTTTCATAGACGATTGTGCCAAAAAAAATATGCATATTCAGCATTCAGAACCTCACCTACTACCAACACACAACCTCAACTAGCAAAGATAGATCAGAATCTGGAAACCATATATACACAACTATTCTATGCTGATGTACAAAGTCGTTAGAGCAGGTCAGCTCCCACGATAAGCCAATTGGTTCATGAAGTATCGGTAACTATTCCATGATTATGTACAAAGTCGTTAGAGTAGGTCAGCTCTCACGATAAGCCAAATGGTTCATGAAGTATCATCCAAAATCCAAGGTTCCACATTCGCCTTCTACACTTAATGCAATCCAAACAATTGTTTTACATGGAGGGGCGACTGATCTAGGAGGATCTACCTACATCAGTTCCAACAACATTGCCAAACTCATTCTCACATTTTTTGGTAACTATGGTTCCACTTCCATGGTATGCAAAACACTAGAGCAACCTTCAAATACTCGTGGTACCTCCAAGGTCATCGTCCCATCTCCAACATATGTCTCACACACTCTAGCATTGGTGCACTACAATCTGTGCAAATTAGACGTGGTGCCACCTATGTGTGCACCAAACCTTTTGTGGTACCTATCATCGGCTTCAACAGAGTTTGACATATATTCATGCCAAACCACAAAGCTAACTCATTGTGTCATATCGCCAAGTGCTGACAACTTGTTTCCTCCATCCCCATAGGTGTGGAGCATGTTAGTTTCAAAGGCTTACTCTGTGCAGGGTTGAAGGGAAGGGCCCCTATCACAGGGCAACATTTTGTGCCAAAATGTCGAGTGTTACTTCTAATGTTGATCAAAGCAACTGCTGAAAGGCGAAGAGACACAAAAACTCAACCAATTACAACTTCTATAGTGATTCTTTCTGCCTTCGCGACTTTGTAATATATGTATACATATTTGTAGCTTTAGAAAGCAATCAGATTAGAAGATAGACATTGATACATCTTTCTCAAGAGTATGCCATGTATAGGAGGCACAAATAAATAAAACATTTATTGTTTCAGTTCTATCATCTTTCTCTCTCGATTCTTTGCATATTATCTAATATAGCTTCTGCATACACATATAACACATCTAGATCCTCATTTAGAATGTTGTCCACAATGTCACCTCCTGGGACCTAGATCAAGTAGAGACACCAAGTATCATGAGAAAATCTATTTTGCAGATGGCCTTAATATTGTCTCTTGAGCTTTTACAGTTGGTTCCAAGGACATGAGAGGTTTGTCCTTAGACTCCAGGTTACTTTCTCTCTCAAAAGGGAGCAAGGAATATGAGGCATAGCCAAACGGATAGATGAATATATAAGGAGGTGTGTGAAAGGTTTAATCAAGCATCATATGCCATCAGCATATAGCATCTTTGGTATTAAGGTCCTTTTTCTCTTAACTTGGTTTGGAATGCTTCTAATTTTAAAATCCAAAAAATCCCTCGGTAAAGGATCAGCAAAGATTACTAAACTTTGTTATCCCACTTTAGACTTTATGTGTTATGGTAAAATGTTTCAAGCACAATTGGAATTTGGGTGTGGATAGAAAAACTTGCCATCGGACCAATGTTAAGTCTCTTGGTTCCATTTCTAGATTGAATAGAGAATCTATATTTAAGAAAGGACCTTCCTGTGATATTTTGAAATGAAGATTTCTAAAAGTTACTTTTAAATAAGAAATACAGGCCAACCCGTCTGGAGCCAACTAGCAATTTTTGTGATGATGATAAAATAAAGACATTGCTCTTCAATGTAGGTCAATATGGAGGCAATATGTCAGGCCCAATGGTAAATTAGTCTATAACAAATGCAACATAGTTGATAAGTTGAAAAAGATGACGAGGCATTTTAGCTAAGAAAGATTCACAATTAAGGTCAAAATTTTTGGATGGATGGTTCTTGTTGAAAGTTTTCCAATCAAATAGAGGTAATGGGTGTTTCAAATGGGGTCTGTATTCAGTATGGCAATCAAGAGGACCTTAAAACATATCATTTGGGATTGTAAGTGTAACATACAGTTTTGGCATTGTGTAAGGCTCTAAGCCAATAGGTTCCAAGAATCATTTGTTGGCTGTCCATTGGAGGACAATATTTGCAAAACCTGGCTTTATAGATGTTTTGCTTGGGTCATATCGTATGTATGGCTTTCTAATCTCCTCTTTCTCCAAGAGGTGAGATGTAAGTCACCCTAGAATGGTTGCAGCAGGGACCATTGTGACATTGATTTTCATATGCTCACACATGATTTGGATACTGAAGCTCAGGATAATTTTTTTAGCTTCAGAAATATATAGTGGACGATATGATGTGGGACAGAATAATGTAATGAAATTTTTGTATCACAATAGCAGATTTACTCCAATAGATCGAAACTCCACGTATGGCATGAGCAAATTAACAGCGATAACTTGATAATAAGAGCAAAATAGAGCAGATCCATGCAATATAAGTGAAATAAAAAGCAAAATAATGAATAAATGACTTGGCCGCTTCAAGGGGGCAACCTCCACAATCATTACAATAAGAACAAAATTCGTAATATGATCATCCAATACTCAAACACTATCTCCTATATATATACCATAATTAGGATATGGGGACTCCATAATCCTAATTAGGCCGAATACTCCTACAATTAATAGATATAATCACATGACTAAGTCAAAGGATATGGGCGCCACAAGTCGGCCACTGAGACATCCAATAGGCCAAGGGTGTAGCATGCCCCACCTCTTCAAACAAGTGTTTCCCTCAATGCTAACTAGTTGTGGATGCTTCTACTTGAAGGCTTCATCTTCCCATGTTGCATCTTCCTTGGGCATGTTCTTCCATTTGATGGTATTCCGAGCTTAACCTAGTCTGCAGCTGTTTCATTTGTGTCTGTAGAATCAATTCAGGTTCGAAAATTCTTCTCTCTTCACCTAGCTCTGATAACTATGTCTAGGCTGGAATCTTATTGCCAATTATTTTCTTCAAACAGGTAACAAGAAAGACTGGATGTGTTTTTGCTAACTGAGGTAATTCCAATTTGTATCCCATGCTACCAGTCCTCCGTAAAACTTGATAAGAACATAATACTTAGGCTACAATTTTTTATATATCTTTTGTTGCTTGATAAGAACATAATACTAGGCTAATATTTTTTAGTATGGGAAGAAGTGTTATACCACCATTATGTTAGTGGCAGCCATTTAGCCCATTGGGACTGTATATCAAAAGTGAAACAATGCAAATAACCTCCAAGCACTTGTCGACAACCTCAATTTGTCCATCGGATTGGGGGTGATAAGAAAAGTTGAGCACCAACTCAGTACCCAAACAAGCAAACAAATCAGTCCAAAAATTACCAGTGAAAATAGGATCACCATCACTATAATATTCGGGGTACCATTTAGCTTCTGAATTTTTTCCATAGAATACAGAAGCCGCTTTGCATGCAACAGAAGGATGCAATAAGGCACGAAAATGGGTATATTTCATGAGTCTATCCACCACCATAATGACACTTTTACCTTCTGAATTTGGCAACCTTGTGATAAAATACATGGAAACCTCCTGCCATCTCTGGCTAGGGATAGATAAGGGTTGTTGAAGACCCAATGTCTTAATTGTATCCCCATTGTTTTACTAACACACTAAACATAATGCCCTTCCCAAAAAACAGCCTGCTTGGTTTTTTGATTGCTTGAACACATGAAGCATAGCCAAGAATTCCTTCTGATTGGCTTTTCACACAGAAAAGTTCTTTCAGAACTCACACATAATTACTGCAAGACGAAAATAGCTCTTGTTCACAGCTAACAATCCACTCTTTGAACTTACTGTTGGACGAGAGGTAGAGTGAGATTACTGGAACAAACTGTCCTCAGACAGGAGGTCAAATGGCTACGACTTCTGCTATTACTTAGTAAATGAATGTTTACAACACAAAACTTTGATGTTCTCAGAATGCCTTACAAATTTACAATATGCACCATGGTGTTATAAATAGCATCGGAGTGAAGTTTCTTGAGACAAAAACAAAAGACAGCACAGCATGTACTAACCAAAAGTGATACCCACTATGAAAAGATATTCCCCCACTAACCAAAAGGGATACCCACTATGGAAAAATGTTCCCACAAGGAGCAAATCAAGCCAAAATAAAAAATAGTAAATACAATTAAGAAAAGATAGTGCATAGATAGGCACATGTCTTAACAGATTATGGAATCTGTTAATGCCTACGGACTTTACATCAGTAGTGCACTGAACGGGGCAAATCACTATCAAAATTAAAATGCTCTATGTCTACATCAGAGAATATGCTCAACATGTACAAGACAAGGGAATCTGTCTTTTGATTCATCATCATAATCGTTGGATGGAGGATCGTTTTCACTGTGGTATAATGGCCATGTTTCATGCCTGTGCGTAATGACTCCATTGATGACGTTGTCATAATCAGTCCATCCAAAAATATCAGCTGGCTGGATGATGATTTCTGCATTCTTTATTTTGACAAATGATTTCTAGTCTGCTTTTCTTAGGTAATGGATCCAATTCACCTTTGGTAACCTGTATAAATCTGGATCTTCTAGATAATCCTTCATATACTGAATAATGCATTGATCAAATTTTTTATGATTTTTTTAAAAGAACCTTTGCATTTCAGTATCTAATACAGCACCAAACTCATCTGCGTGGAATCCAAAGTGAACTTGAGGTAGATATATTTGGTTTATCATACCAAGTTTTATGAGCTTTATTAGTCGGCACATACTTTGGGTTGACCAATATAACAAGTTGAACTTAAAAATGTAAACATCAATAGAATTTGGACCAGCAGTTTCAATTGACATTTGTTCTTCTTCAAGTTGCAGCTTTTCTTGGATGTACCAGTTCCACGTGTTGTATTGTTGCCTTTGACTTCCATGATAAACAACATTCTTTACTTCATGAATCCATTGGTTAGCAAACCAAGACTTTACCAACAAATCAATGAAGTGTTGAGGCAACTGACTCCATAATTGAGGATATAATTTAATAGCAGAAACACCAATTTGCAAAAATGGTAGATTTGATATGCAGGCGAACTAATTCTACTGGAGTCTCAATGAGCTTTTTCTCAAGGTGTTTGTGAAGAACTTCACCTGTGATGGGAAGAACTGCCTCTAATCATATTAATGGTTTGCCATTTCTCTAGTGAGTACATCTGGTAAACAATTATCCTTTCCTGGAATATACTGGACTTCAAATGTGTATTGAGCGAGGATTTGTCTCCACCATGCATAGCATCCTCGACAAAGCTGTGAATTGACTGGGTTTGACATGAACCACTTGAAATTGCGACTGTCAGTTCTGATTATAAACCTTTCGGGCAATTAAATACTTCACTATTTATCAACACCCTTTACAATTGCAGTAATTTCCTTTTTCGCTGGTCAATTTTTGAGCTCATAATTCTGAAATTGTCCAGAATTATACATAGAGAGTCTTTCTGTTCCATTCCTTTCAGCAAGCAATATAGCAGCACATTTATCTTTAGAAGCATCAGTCTGGACTATAAATGGTCCAGTGGGACCGGGGTCTAAAGCAGGCAGCTTTAGACAACCAGCTTTTACAGTTTGCATGGCTTTTGTCGCATCAGCAGACCATTGAAAAGGCTTAGACTTCATAGCTATTTGAATAGGCTGAGATTTTACGGACAGTTTTTCAATAATCTTGTTAACATAATTTAAGCAACCACAAAATCACTGACATTGCTCTAAACTAGTTAACTTGTCTGGAAATCCTTGAATTTTTTGGCAAACATGATTTTGCATTTGGACTTCACCGTCTTTTAACAGAATACCCAGAAATTCAATCTAAGTGTTAAACTTTAATCATATGTTCCTAAAACTTGTGGATAGCAATTAATTGTCAAGGATCCGACAACGATAAATGGGCAAAATCAGAAAAAAAACCACAAAATTTGGGGAAATGTTTTTAAAAAAATCCTAAGAAAGCAATCAGAAAATGTTCTTTACAAAATTTGGGAGAACACACAAATTAACAAAACGGAAAAAAATATTAATATTCCTGGGGCAAAATAATTTATTAATTGTTGTGTAATGTGTGTTCTGTACTGGAACAAAAAGATGTAAGGTTGTGTACCTTCCACCGGCTATTTCTATGCTCTAATATGCTATGCTACCTATCTATCTAGATATGTATACATAATCATAAAATGCCTTGAAAGCAATTGTTATGGAAGATGAAATGGTTTTTCTTCCACATGACTATTCATCTTCTAACAGTTGATCTGATAGACATTAGAATGTAACTATCAAATCAGGCCTCCAGGGTGTTGCCCCTCGACCTTGTGAGGGGAACCCATCAAGTCATATGTGAAAGAAAAATGACAGTGCACAAAATAATACAGCAATGAAACAAAATAAGAAAAGAACAGCAAATAGACCCCAGATTTATGTGGAAACCCTAGAAATATACCCGGGAAAGACTATGGGGCAAAAAGTCTCTCTGTTGTATTTTATTAATAGCAAAATCAGAATTACAATAATCTGTATAACCTCAAAGGGTCATGGTTATTTAATAGAGGCCAAAATAAATTCTAGAAACCACGTCGTACAACTTCTAGAAGAGTCATACCACATCATACAATCTAAAAGCATCGTACCGTGTCGTACGGTTGTATGGATGGTAATGAGATTGCCATATACCACACCACAATGCTGAAGGTCTAAATATTAACTTCATCTCCTAACAATATGGGGGACCACACCCCTTAAGGACTGAAGGTAGTAACATTGTTGGCACTTGGTGGTATCGCACGTTGTTAGTGGACCTTAGTGATTTGGTCTGTAGGTGTCTGATACCACGACAGAGCCAATGATGAAGACCACATAAGGTTTTGTGTGCTCTTGGATGGTGCCACATCCAATTGTCCTAGATTGGCCTGTGCAACTGGAAACATGTATGGCATCTAGTCGAGATGGATTGATGATCTTGGAGAAACCACAGATCTCTGGAGTTGGTTCGGCAGTACTGCAGATCATAAAACATGAGTTGGCATTACTGCAGGCAATGACCATGGGCTTGGTGGTATCCTTGGAGCTGTATTTAGAGAATCCATTTGGATCACCAAAGGCAAGATAGGGTTGTGTGGTAAGATACTAGGATTGAAACATTTTAAATAAACTCGAGCAAGTGAAAATATGCAGGCATGGATTGCCATTCGTTGCATATTTAGCTTGGGAATTACATCCGACTGGGACAAGAGGGACATCTAAGCAAGTCGGCCAATAAAGTAAGACTGTAGTCGGTGCCTCTCAATATTTGGGTTTCAAGGACTGACTTTTATTTTTACACTGCTAACCGTATGTGTAGAATGCACCCTTGGGTTTTAGAAGCTATTGGAAGAGGCCTGGAGAAAAGGTTCTAAGGCTTAAATATGGGCACTGGGATGTTGCAGGGTATTGCGTCTTCCAAAATGTATCTACATGCTAAATTCATCAAATAAAGTGTTCGAGCTTTTAAAACTCTCCGCCAAGCTACCCTTTTAACAAGACAGGCAAGTTGTAGCAGGTCTAAGGCCTATGGTCTTTCAGGAAATTCTCAAGCTACCTAAGCCGAATACAAAGTATATAGAGTGTTACAGCAGATTGTAAAGGAAAGGCAAGAATGATCCAAAGGTCTCGAGTGGTCCACAACCCCCCAATCAATGTGAAGAAGACATTTATTTGACAAAGGTTAAATATGCAGTGGTGGTATTGACCATTAGGCATGATTACATATCCGATGATTTTGATCCAGATGTGCTTCAGGTGTTGAGTGTAGAGAGGCTTTCTGCCCAACTAGAAACAAAACTTGCCTAAGTAATGGGAAAGTGAGGCTTTTCAAGGTGTGGCTGGCGTAGATATGAGACGCAAATTAAGTCTAGACAGCCACTCTCTAACGGCTGGGCACCCAAATATAGGGTTCATTTGGACAGTGGAAGGCAAAGGCTTGGTGTATAAAGATGCATCATTCATAGGAAGACCGTCCACAAGGCTCTCTAAAACCAAAGCTCAGAATTTGAGGGTTAAAGAGAGACAGAAAGAAAGAAATTACATTTATGTCCACAGAACACCAATAGTTGTTAAATGGGACTTGAAAAGTACAAAGAGAAGGGAAAGGAAGTTCCTGTCCAAGGATTGAGTAACCTCGTGTGACACTCAAGATAAAGTGCCTAGCTAAGAAGCCTCGAGGAAAGGGATACCCATTTTTTTTTTCTAGTAACAAGTGTTGTAGGTCTGTGCAGTAAAGAGGAGAACACTTCTTTCAAGATAGAATCGGAAGTAGTTGTCTGCACAGAAAGGATTCAAACATAACTAAGCCTAGTTTTGGTGCCTCGACTCTTGAACCTATTAGATAATGAGGTTGGTGTGGAAGATCAAGCTATGAGTGATGTCCCTGACCAGGATAGGGAGGATACAAAGTTTGATCTAATGTTGAATAGATTTTTTTTTTCAAGTGCAAGGAAGCTGATGAGGTATTGAATTTTACCATGGTACAAATCAATGGTTGGATGCTAAGCTAGGTTATTAAGCTGGAGACACTGATGCTGAAATCAGGAAAATGGAACCTGTGGATACTTGCAAACCAGTCAAATCTATTGCCAAGGTAGGAACCAGCCAGCTGAAGGCCTAGATGAAGATGATTAAAGAGATCAAGAAGGATAATCCAGAGCTTGAAATATACAATTAGCTTAGAGGGTTAAGGGTGACTTGAATTAGAATGTAATCTTAATTCAATATTATGATAGGCAGCTTTGACAGTTCTTTTTCTTTGAGTCATGCTGCAATAGTTGGATGGGTAAAAATAATAGTGGGTTAGTCAAGGGCAAAAGGAAGTTGAATGTTCATTCATGATAGGGTTGTGGCTATCCAAGACTTGAACAGGGCTAAAGTCCCACCCAACTTAGTGATCCCAAACAAGGTACTGTAATAAGTTGGAAATTTTTATTACAGAATCATGTTGAAGGATGCAGAATGATGTTGCGGCTAGCCTTCACCAGGAGAGAAGTCTGAAGAATAAGATGAAGTCAATTACAAAAGAATAAGAAGACATGATTGAGAATGAAAAGGTGCATCAAAGCTGCTTTTCAGGTTAGTGGGTGAACCTTGCAAACACTTTTTCAGTATGTAGGAATACATATCTAAGAGCTTGACCTTGGGTTCCAAATGGATAGTAGCATTGCCCGTCTGAAGATCTCTAGGGTCTGCTATTGTTTCTGCTGGAGGCAATCAATGAAAAATGCTAGCTGGAATGAATCATTAACGAAAATTGAGTTGTCTCGATTGAGTAGATCTTAAACAGATGATTAATGCTCAATTGGAACGGCACCCCTTTGACAAAGCATCTAACCCAAGATTTCTGATGATAGCCTATTGATTTGGTGTCAGATGCAATAATTGTAAAGCTTGCAAACCAAGCATGGGAGCACCTGCATTTACAATAAATGAAAAGCTTACTTGGCTGGGGATTCTTACAACCATTAGTAGAAGAAAAGAGTGGAAGCAAGACACGTGGCAGGTGTCAACAACCCATCTTTTTCTGGGAACACAGGAATGGCATCTATAGATCAACAGTTCTGATTGGTGTATCTGTATCCACCACTGGCATTTTGTAGTATTTTCAATATATTGCCTAAGACCAAAAATGTTGCAGGCTATTTTACAAGTCGACGTTGTTAAGTTTTTATCTTGAACTAGAACTGTGAATTATGTTTGGGGTTTCTCAGTCTTCTGGTAGGGACCAAAATGTTGCAGGCCATTTTACAAGTCGAAGTTGTTAAGTTTTTATCTTGAAATAGAACTGTGAATTAGGTTTGGGGTTTCTCAGTCTTCTGGTTGAGTGCTTTAATCTCCTCTCAGCTGCGTATTATGTATTAAATGAATTAACAGAATAAAAATGCTTCCAGTGCCTTTACATTTGTTAGAGTTATTATGTGTCTCCTTCATTGTATGAACGGGAAAGTGAAAGCCGATTGGAGTGGAGTATCTGACTAGCTAGCATGGTTAATTGTCTATCTATCCCATGTTTGAGAAAGGTTTAGTGCATTACCTCTTGGCCAAAATAGATGAGCATTTATTGATTGTCAGGCATCATGATGTCAGCTAGTTTGGAAGTTGATTATAGGCTTATGACTTTGCATCCTTGCAGCCTTATGGCCTGCTTGTTTTTATGCGATTCTGCATGCCACACTTTCTACTTGTTCCTCTATTGTGTCTTTGGGTCTTTGAACTTTTGGATTTTGGGGCTTTCAAGACTATTTTTTTTGGGGGCAGATATCCACGTTTTTACAGTTTAAATTTGAAACTACCCATGATGTATTGAGTTGTGGCCTTCATATCCTTCTGCAGTTAACACAAGGTCTGACTCTAGTTGTCCTTCACAGAAGCTTATCATTCAAAACCAATCAGATTCCTCTGTGGGCTCTGAGTATTGTTTGGGCCCTGACCAAGTGCTGCAAACTCTTCAGGGAATCCACGGTTGTGAAGAGTTAACACATTCTACACCTCTTGCCAACACAGGAAAGGTTTACCCATCTTTTTTCTGTTCTGGTCTCTCATGAGAATCTGTAGTTAGTTGGGCTCGTACAATTGAAGAATCAAAGTTGATGAATCCTAGTGCACTACATTCTTGGCAGTACACAAACTCGTTTGTGCCTTTTTCTTCTAAAGACTTGTTTTTTTCCAGTTATGTCTTTCTTTGTCATTTTTGTGCCTTAACAAATTCTGCAACTATAGATTAATCTACATTACGTGTACAACTTCTGAGAGTCTTGCATCCCTTATGATACCTCTGCTGCACTTTTAGGGATGCAAATTATATAGGATGTCTGAACTAGACATGATTGGCGTTATTATGGATTGGGAAACAGGAGAAAAGGGAGGGAGTAAAAGTGAGTGGGAAGAAATGGAGAAAGCAGGGGGGGAAATTGGGACTATTGAAGAGGTCAAGAATTGCCAATTTATGTATTGAATGGGATCCTTTGAAATTGGGATTACTTAAAATTTTAATAAGTGATGTATCATTTAGAAATTGCCAGATCAGGTATTGAAACGGATCTTTTGAAAATGGACTGGAAAAATTTAACAAGTGATTTAAAAATTTCTAATTCTTGTGTTGAATGATATCCTGTGCGGTTGGGCTTTATTGAAATATTAAAATTTACACGCTAATAATTTGTTCAACTCATATTGCAATTTATATGCCAGTTATTATTAGGATGCTTGGGTGTGTGTATACCTGAGTTTGATTGATTCAGATGCAAATAATTGATTCTTGGAGACATTCATGGCTGTTGTGTACATCTGGTTCAAGGGATGAACATGATAATCATCGGTTCCAGTCATCTAGACTAGACCTGAGAGCGGTACAATTTTTTTTGATTAACCATGGGTTTTCCTATTAATCTTTCCCATCAATCATGATATTTCCTGTTAATCATGATTTGGGTACATTCCAGATTTTCTCCCAAATTTTGCATAGTACTTCTAATTGCTTTCTTAGAATTTAAAAAAAAACATTTCCCCAAATATTGCCCTTTTTTTTTTTCTGATTTTTCCCATTATCGTTTTTGGATCCTGTACAATTAATTGCTATCCATAATTTTTAGAAACGTTGATTAAAGTTTAACACTAAGATTAGCTACATAAGTGCTTCCACTGTGTGCAGCCTGGGGTCCCTGGGAGGCTAAAATCAATTTCATTTCTCTCTGTTTGCAAATAGTTCACTTTAAATCCCATCAGGGTTTTCTGAATTGACTTTTGAAACATGTTTCATTCCAAGATCAACCGGAATTGTGTTGCTTGCAATTACTTTGTTCTTAGGTTGTTACTTATGGGCAACAAAAATAGTGGCACCGTACAAATGAGAGCAATTATTGTTTGCATTATTAGCTCTGGATTATATACAAGCTGAAGTTTGGAACGGAATTTTGCAGTTAAAGAGGGTCGAAATCAAATTGAAGCAGTTTGCAGAGATTGAGACTATGTTGCTGAAGGAATGCGAGCAGGTGGAAAGGTCAAGACAGAGATTGTCAGCAGAACGTATCCGTTTTATGTCGAGTCATTTCAGTCCTGGTGGGTCATCTGCTGTGGCTGCAGGTCCTGTATCAGTAGTATCTGCCATGAACAATAGGCCTGCAATCCCACCTACCGTTCCATCAGCTTCACATCCTGGTTATGGACCTGCAACTCATCCAGCTATGCCCTTCATGACCAGACCATCTATGTTTCCATTTGGAGCAGGTGGTGTTGGATCATCTGTGCCCTTGTCAGCAATGCAATCCTTATCCAGTGGAGCCCCCGTTATGATGGGTTCCAGTGCTGCAAATTCCAATGTTGCTCATAATATGCTGAGACCTGTTACTGGAACTAACACAAGTGCAAATTGAAAAAAATAAATTTGCATGCATTTCTGTGTCACAGATCCATCATTTGGGTGGCTCAAATATTCAAGAATGCTCCATGGGCAAGTCTACTAATCTTTGGCTCATTCTTCTGTCCATCTCTGAATAGCATGCCACTTAGAGACAACATCTCTGACATGCAGGTGAAGGAGTTGATTTCAACTTCTTGTTCATGCTATTTTCGGATTCCCTGTTTCCCTTCCTCAGATTCAGATGTTGGACATCCCTCCTGCAAGGCTAATGATCCTGCATTGTAATTTATATTTCTTTTGAGCTTGAAGAAGTATGCGGCTGGATCCACGTTTCTAATGTATCTCTTAACATTTGCATATCAATCATTCAATCAATGAAGTGAGGTAGCCTTAACATATTCATCTTTAGCATGCACTGTTTCTATAAAACTAGAATATGGTGAAGTTTTTGCAAACAATGTATAGATAATCCCCTGATGATTACTTTCGGCATCTAGCGATGGTCATCAATAAACTTTACAGGTCTACAATATATGTTTCAAAACAATTAATGAAAGCATAGAGAACTGAAGAATAAGATCACGAATACGTACATAATTTTATCTGACATTATTTTGTAGTAATTTAGGTTGACATACATAATGTTGCCTACAGTATCAGTTTCTTCGATATCATTTGCTTCATATTCTTGGGTAAAACTGCAGTGAGTATAAATATACATACATTTTCAAAAAATGATAACTGGATTTCTACATGGGATTTATTCCAGGTTGGCTACTTTCAAAATTGCAAAACAATTTTGGCATCGTTGTCCCATGAGAGGAGTGACTTGCAGGATGGGTTCATGATATTCATGATGTTTTCTGCTTGTGGTTTGGGTTTGTGGCGGGTTGAGCAATTGCGAGTGTGTTTTTGTTTCTAGGGCAAGATATAAAATGAAGAGAGTGAAGGCCGACAGGAAAAAGAAATAAAAGAAGTGATTACCCACACATTATAAAAATCACCATTGGGACAGGTAAGGTAAATTCCATGGAACAGGCTTAACTGCACAAAAGTCTTGTAAAAAATGTCCACCAGGGGACAATTGTTATCTATTTGTTATATTTATAAATCTGTAATCGAATATTTATCCACCACTTTTTGCTATGGATCACATTTCATGTTGCTCGCACCTGTAGAATTTTAAGCATTACAATAAAGTTGTTTTCTAAAAGTCATTTCCAGAGTCTTTATGCATTCTATTTAATGAGGTTGCTCGTCTTTGGTGGTGATTGTGACTAACCCGTACTGTGAGCTGTGGCAGTCTTTTTACAAGTTATGTTGGGTCACAAGAGTTAATTTCTTGTAACTTGCAGAGCTTCATCTGATATGGGTAGCTGTAGTGCAAGGTTATCACAACTTGCTACAAGGTTATCACCAGTTATTAAATTTGAAGGGCCAGTCTAAATTTCAATGGGAAGGGTATATATTTGACTAGCGCTTTCACGATGAAAAGTTGTATAAAAATTTACACTCCACATGACAAGAATATATCAAGTAAACACTATAAAAATTAAGAATAGTTGTTTTAAATGAGAGGTTATATTTGAGAATATAATAACTCTGGTCATGGTAATCTTGCTTCAATCAATTACAAGATAGAGTATATATTAACTGCAAGCTCTATTAAACAATAATTTTAATCCCTGAAAAAAATAAGAATAACATAATTTCATAAATTAAATAAAAAGAATAAGTGCAAAGAAAATCCTTAGTTGCACCTTCATGTTTTGTAGAGTCTTGGAGCATGTGCGGGTGAGTGTAATTGTGGTAACATATATAACAAATTGTTTTCCAAAAGATATTCACTCGCAGTTGCCCTTAAGGTGCAAGTTATGCCAGAATAAGTAGTAGTAATGAGTAAAACAAATTTTGTGAATTGCATTTTTATGTGTTTATTGAAAAAAGGTATATTTGTTCTGAGTGCTGTGGAAGAGGTATTACATTGAGTCTTATTTCCTTTGCTCTTCTAAGATTATCTTTCATTCTTGCATAGCAATTGAATGTAAATGAAGGGGTTGATATAAAAGGCGTACAATGAGCATGCTGGACATGACAGTGAAGGTCAACCCTTGACAATCAGTGTTGTCAATATCAATTCTTGTTTATTTAGAGTCATTCTTTGTGCTTACAATAACCACATACACGGATAAGGATGGTGGGTTTGAATTTGGGTTTTAGACAATGCGAACAATTTATTCGATGGGTTGTATCACCATATTTTTTTCACCTACAAGGTGTTCTCTCTCTTATGGAAAATGCATTCTTTGGAATTCCCTATCTGAGCCATAGGTTGTTGCACACCATGTAGTTGCGATGAACACGTACAATAAAAAATATCAGGTTTAATTTTCTACTCTGCAATATGTACTTATGTTTTTTAATTGTATCATAATTTATACACGTGTGTAACTATTAGAAAATTGAAGGAAGATCTATTTGATTCGTGTTAACTCGCCATGGTATGAACCCTTGGAAGATACCCCTAATCACATAGCAACTGTTGGAACATGCTACACGTGTTGGTTTAATTCGAGAAAAAAATCACGTGTATGAACATAAGAGAGTAGTTGTTGAAGTTTTCATTAAGATCAATTTCATTTGGACAAACGTATAGCGTCTAAGAAGAAACAAATGATAACCAAGTTGTGTTTCTCATCTATTTTTTTGGTTATTTTTTGTGCAAGGTAGAACCGTGAAGGTAAGCAAACAAATATGGTCACAAATATTGTCCTCAAGGTTGGTTCATTTTGTAAGGAAAACATTTGAGTTTTTGGCTCTCGAGAGCAAGTTATAATTGAATCTAAGCAATCTCTGAACGGAAATCTAGATGAAGGCAACAATTTTGAGTGGGAACTTTGAGAATCTACTCATTTTAGTTATAGCGCATCGAATGAGCTTAGAGTTTCTCTGTGTTGAAAGTAGAGTCCAACTTGATATAGAGTGGAGATAGCCACCGCAAAACATATGCCAAGGAATCCCACAAAAGGATCCCTTTGTTTGTTCATTTGATGTTTTGATATAAAGTTTTAAGCTTGAGGAATGGTAGGAATCAAGGGATGCGTAGGTGACCATAGATAATCTTGATTTGTTCATGCATTGACCCCATTCTCATTGTAAATTTGAAGCAGAAAAAGTGTGGTGATCAAATACCTGAGGTATGCAACAGAAGAGATGACAGTAAGTTGAAATTGATCATAGACAGGGAGATTTGAGAAAGACAAAGTGTCCTAGTAATCTGACATCTGTGATGAAAAGACCATGCAGTTCCTTTTCCACACCATGTATCACAATATTCTCTTTATTATATCTAAGAATTTGAGGAAATAGTTTTTGTAACGATTGGTGATAAGATTTAAGGTAGTCAACCACACATCTTATTAACAATTTATAAAATTAAAAAATGGAAAATAAACTTGGTCTTTCTGTGAACGGGTTATCATCTCAATTTATTATTATTTTCAACTATCTCATGAAACATGAAGTGTCTACACAAAAAATAGGCCAAATGAATGCGTCACCACATGAAAAATGAATCGTTGAAATGGGGCAACCCAATAATAGGGTAAATTATGATTCGGTGTTTCTCAAAGGACTTTTTGTTACAAAACTAATATGTTTTATGATAAGAGGCATTTTCCATTGAAGTTTTTTTTTTTTTTTTGGATAATTAGTTTTACAATTGTCTAATTGGATTTTATATACTTAACATAGTTAAATTTTTTGCTAATTTTGTTTTAAACTTGTCTAAATTGACACATGGTGCATTCTCTATGTTTTTAAAGGAGCCATTAGATTTATGACCCTTGTTAAGCTGTTAGATCTATGATGTCTCCTCTCCACACAACACATTGCCACACTATATGAAGGAACACACAAGCACATTTTTCATTGTCACCTCTACAAAAAATATTAGATCGTTGTTACTTAACACTTTGTGAACAAAATGTGAGATGAGGGCAGTGGTAACGAGTTTCAAGTGCGATTTGATTGCCAATCAGACTACCATAGTGCTTGAAAAAACTTGTTGAAACTGGTGGGGATTCGAATCCTGGTCTAACAAACTACTCAAAATTGGTAGCGCTTGTGGTCCTGGGTGCACCTTTGCCTTTCTTCCATTCACAAAATAAAGAGAAATAAGCACTAATATTAAAAATACAGTCGTTGTTAGTGTTATTGAGATTGAGAATGGAAAGAGCTTGGAAATATCTATACCCATATCTATTAGAATATAGTATCATGCATCAATTAATTAGATTATATAAGAGGCATCTTTCATTGAAGAAGCCTTTTCCATTTTTGTCTAAATGGCTTTAGAGTCGTCTATTCAGGGTTTATATAGTTAACACTATTAGATCTTTTGTATATTTAGTTTGAGACTTGTCTAAATTTGTACATGGTGTATTCTCTATGTTTTTAAAAGAGTTGTTGGATCTTTGACTCTTGTTTTCATTGAAATGACACGTTTCAATTATGTATTGAGTGATTGAAATAGTTCGGTGAAAGCTACATATTGTATTGATAGATGTGACTTGTTATTGAACTCTATACGTGTATCTTCTTAGGGTTCATCGAGTCAGGGGTCTGAGTTTGGTGTTTTTGTATGTTCTTAAGCATGATGTAATTTATCTAGGTGTCAATATATTGGCATCATGGATGAATGGAAGCTACAAGATAGACTCTGGAACCTCAATGTCTTATTCCAGCATTAGCGACATTACATCATAGATTCAAGTTTTACATGAGACGTGGAGACTTACCATAATTAAATCAATTTTCGTGATGTCCTCATCCACCCTTGAAAATAGAAAATGACCAATCAAATATGTCACCACCTTGCTTTAATATAATTGACATTTATCATTTTACACTGCTGTTACATTGACGTGCCAATTTAAAATTTAAAGTAGTTGCATGTGTAGGTGTAAATTATATGGGATAAGTGCTATCTGTATCTCACTATATAGAAATATTCTTGTCTTCCAAATGGTAACATGTCCATGGATGCTAATATTATATTGTGTTATTATGCTCAATATAATTTTATATTGTTACATGGGCCCTTTGTTGTACAATATCCCCTAAAATACCTTGTCATTGTCCCTCACCATCATCACATAAGTCACTTTAAAATTTTTCACTATTTGCATGTTTTGTGTAGCATTGCCCTTTCATCTAGGGGTCTAAGTATGTTGTTTCTGTATGTTTTAATGCTGAATGTAATTCCATAGGTTTCGATATATTGGCAGCATGGATGAATGGAAGTTAAAATATATACTCTTGGACCTTAATGTCTTGTCCCTACATCAATGACAATGTAGCATTGATTCGAGCTGCACATCAGATGTGGAGCTGTATCGCAATCACAAAAGCTCCCATGATGTCATTATAAGCTCCCATGATATCATTATCTATCGTTAAAAATAGAAAATGGCCAATCAAAGATGCCACCACCCTACAAGCTGTAAACCCTTTTGCTATGGGTGCAAATAATGTAAATCCAAATAGTTGCGCCAAATGTAGCTTCAATATATGATATTGGCCCTATAGTGTATTATATTAAATATAATATAATATAGGGTACTTTATATTATGTAGTTTTAATCTCGTTTAAATTCACACTTGGTGTTTTCGTGGAAGCTACAGATTGTATTAACATATGTGATATGCCACCAAAATTTGCACTTGTATCTCCCCTAAATTCTTTGAATCCATCCCTTGAAATACCCTATCATTGCCTCGCACCATCACCATGCAACTCCCCTAGAAATATTTTTACGCTTGTATATTATATATAACCTTGCCCTTCCACGCCACTTTGCCATTACTCAAGCTTAACGTGAAACATATCATGCCCTCCTCAGACAATGCATTACTATGCCATATGAAGGAACAAACCTCATTTTCTAGCATCGCCTCCATGAAAAATATCAGATTGTGCATGTTTCAATCATGTATTGGGTCGTTGTAATAGTTCAGTGGAAGCTATAAATTGCATTGACATATGTGGCATGTCATTGAGCTTTGCACCAACTTCCCTAGAAATATTATATTATTGTTGCATACAACATCATGCACAAAAGGTGAGACGATGTCAATGGTCATGGGTTTCAAGTGACATACATATATTGATTTACATGATTTCCCTTTACAATATCGTACTTTACTAAAAATGAAAATTGCACCATCCCATCTAGTATAACTTGCACCTTTGAGAAAACTACTAGTACATCACATAATGAAACTTCGATTGTTTCGAGGGATTGTACCTTCACAACTATGTGATATAACTCGAGAGAATATATGTCTTTAATCGATTTTGTTTATAATCTTCTTTCACGGTGAGATGCGTTTTGGTAGCGATAATATGGTACCACTCATTGATTAAATGGATACTTTATAAATTAGTTTTGTTTAGAAATTAGTTTATTAATTATTAATATAATAATTAATAATATATATAGAATAATCACTGTAATTATATATTAATAATATTATAATATGTATGTTTGATAAATATATTAATTATAATATATATTCAATATAATAATATTATAAATTATTATATTATAAATTACTATATTACAATAATAATAAAAATATACATATTATTATACTAAAGTTATAATAATAATAATAATAATAATAAGTAAACTATAATAATATTTATATTATACATTATAACTATATATTTATTTATATAATATTATTGTAGTATGATTATTATAGTTTTTATATGAAAATAATATAAATATAATTATAAATAATTATATATATTTTTGATTGATGATGACTTTTGACTGTAGCGTAAACCGGTTTGGGACACAATTGAGAGCCCATATCACAATATAATTTATTAACCTCCTGAATACTACATATATACCAAATACTACTAGATGTATATCGACTATTACCAACAACGGCCATTACTAGCTTAGAAGCTAACCAACAGCCATTAATGGTTCATAAACACACACACACACATACATATTATTAATATAAAATAATAATAAATATATTATCATTATAAAATTAAAAATATGATAACTAAATGCCTTGATGAGAAGTGGACGACGTGTTATGACACGAAGCTATCGAAACTTGGAAGAAAAGGAGACACGCTAAAAAGAAAAGGAGACAAGTTGAAGGAGGTTGATGATAAAGGTGCGAACTAGTATTAAACATATGCAAATACATATTTGTCACGGGGTTTTGAAAAATATGTTATTGGGAGGACTAGTGCTATTGCAAATTGTGGTGTTGTTATAAATGGTAATGGCACATCTAACCCTGATGTTATTGTAAGGGGGCAAGAAATTGAAGCCTCTATAATAAAAACTTTTGAGAGGAGTTACCCCAATGTTCCCTTTTCTAATAACAAAGAGGAACAACTGATGCACATACAACATTCTAAATCCAATGGTCATTTTGGTATTGGAAAACAATCTTCTTTGTCTATTCTGTCATTTCGCTCAATAGGGTTTCATAATACCCTTTTGAAACAAACAAGGAAAGTTGTAAGAATGACAATGCAAATGGAAACACATTAACAAGTTTACATGTTGGTGAGATTATCCTAGAAAGGAATGGCTATTTGGCTATGGACATTTTACAAAGGATAGGGAATCATACATCTTGCGATGGTGAAAATAAACTCATTGGCTCTGATTCTCAAAGTCATGTTGGGAAAGATATTCAAAATTCTTTGTTGGATGGAAGGAATAATTCTTTAGGAGAAGAAACACCACTTAAAGCATTGTAGCTAAGATCAATGCCCTCCAACAGTGTCAAAGTAAACAATGGCGAAAGAAAATTAGGGGTTAAATTTCCTAGAGCACTTGATTTTGGCCACCAAGATTGTGGAGATCCAATTGGATGACATACCAGTGTGACGACATTGGAATTCCTTTCCACTCACAACAGTAGGTGGTACCACTCCACATATTGAGTCTTCCAAAGGGATCATGAAGACCTTTCTTGAATTGCAAGAGGGAATTCCTTTCTTCATGTGGACACCAAGACCCCCAACCGATCAACGACAAGAGCACAAACACTACAATGGCCCAAAACAAACTCTCTACGATATTCATTGGGAATTCTTACAATTCTAACCTTTGAGTTGGGTGTAATTAACATCCCTTGCGATAAACATCACGATAACACATTATGAACATAATTCTGCCAACTATCAATGAATAATTGTCTAGTTGTAACCCACCCACAATCAACATCTTTTGATACCAAGACGAATCTTTGGAGGTGCCATGCCAATATAAGGCCTCTAACATACAAATAGAGTGTTCATGCCTTAAGTTGCTTTTTAGCTTAAAAAGAATAAATCTCAATAATAAGAACATAGCTAAATAAACAAGAGCATCAACAAGCAAAAACAAAATATTAACTCAACAAATTAGCCTCTTTTAGATTGTGTCAATGCAATTAGATGATTAATCAAGGGGTTTGGTCTCTTTTAATGAGGGAATTAAGCATTGTAGGAATATTTTAAGGACATCAAGATCAATCTATGAATGTAATGTTATATAAACATTGTGTTATGTACAGTTTTTTTTCTGACTTACAATCACAATATGCAAACAACAACCATGCAACCAAATATTTTTACATTCGCCTTTGTTCTAAAAGTGTGTGCTAGTTTAATGGTGTCTATGATTGCATAGTCATAGGTGGGATGGACGCTAATATTTGTGTAGAGACTGCCCTCATAGACATGTATGCAAAATGCAAGAATTTGTAGGACACAAGCAAAGTCTTTGACAAAATGTCTCAAAGAAATCTAGTGTCGTGGACTGCAATGATTGCAAGGTTTGCACATAATGGGCATGTTGAAAAATACTTGGATTTTTTTTGCTAAATGCGAATGGTGGACATGATGTTGAACTTTGTTACAATCATGAGTCTTCTTCTAGCATGTACAATGTTGTCAACTACACTTGTTGGAAAAGAAGTTCATGGTTTTTTTATCAAGAATGTATTTGAATTTGATGTTTTTGTTGCAAATGCCTTGGTATACATATACACTAAATGTTTAGATATATATTTTTCGTGGCAAGTGTTTGACAACATTTCACTACGAAATGTGAGATCCAAGGTTGCTACGATAGTAGCTTACATTTAGAATAAAAATGGTGTTGAGGCCTTGAGACTTTTTCACCAAATTCAAGAAGGGCAAGCCCAGACTCACTTGGAACGTAATGATATCATGTTGTGCCAAAAATGGATATGTGGATTAGGTTTTTCATCTTATAACACTGGGGTATGGGAGCATTGCTTAGTGCATGCAAAATTTATAGCAATGTAGAGCTAGAATAATATGCAACAGAACATTATTTTTAAATTAGAGCCTCACAATTCTATGAACTATGTAGTGTTGTCAAACATCTATAATGAAAGTGGTAGATGAGTTGAAACCAAAAAGTTAAGAGTGATGATGGAAGAGAAGAGAGTGAAAAAAAATTCCAAGATACAATTGGATTGAGATCAAGAAAAACGTTCATCAATTCCTTGTAGGAAATGTATCAATTCCTTGTAGGAAATGTATCAATTCCTTGTAAGAGAATTATAGAGTTGTAGTGACAATATAGTTGTCATTTGAAATTCTTATTTGGAAAAATAATCAACTATTTAAAATTTTATATGAAATTATTCAATTGAAAATGAAAATAGCCTATACAAATATCCTTTACATTCATTTTCTACTGTATATGTAACAATGTGGGCTATAATCTTTAGGAATTGTGAAATGCAATAGGATTTGGGATTGCATATTACCTAAACCTAATAAACTTATTGCAATAAATAGTAACAATCACACATTATGGGGAAGACAGAGAGAAAAAAAGAATTGGGTAGCTTACCTTTCTTCCTTTCGTGAGAATGAGAAGAGGTGGAAGAATGCAGGAGGCCAACTGTATAACCAAAACTAGTAGGGTCTGCAGTTGGAGTTAAATGTTTAAATATATCTGAAGAGCGTATTTTTATAATTTAGGTTGGTCATAAATGGGGTTCAATAGTAAGTGTGTGGAGTTGCAAGGAAGAGCTCACTGATCTCAAAAGTCTAACCATGTTGTGGTGGTAAGCCATTAGGATTGGAGAGACTGAAATTTCAAGCTTCTTTGTCTGGACGCTGCCTTTAGAATGCATTTGTCAATCCATTCAGTAGTGACAAAAATTATAAATAATCCTCACATGCCCAATAGACCAACGATAGATTGACATGGCCCTCTGCAAGGAATGACATGACTATTGTGTGCAAAGGAGCTATTATTATTCCGTCATCGTTTGAACAGAACAAATTGGGTTTATTTGTAATAGATACATTCTTGACAACATAATTGTCCGAGATGGAATGGTATTTCTTCTTCTTCTTCTTCTTCTTCTTCTTCTTCTTCTTCTTCTTCTTCTTCTTCTTCTTCTTCTTTTGTTTTTTAATTCAAACCTGTCTCTAAATCAACTTACTTATGAAACTTCAAAACATACACTGGTAGACTACAATAATGACTTAACTGTTTCCATTCTTAAAGTCAATGTGATTATGTGAGGCCGTAGTGGCACAAGAAGAGAGACAAAAGAAAATGTGTAAATATTTAGTGTATGCTTGTAATGAGAGGATTCACAAATTGCAACCTGCAAAATTTTTATTTCCATTCAAATTTTGATTTTAACCCTCAAACACTTAGGCATCAAATCAAGATGTACATTGGGAATGGAATTTAGGGTATTTTATAGAGTTTTTGGGATTTACACCCTTTAGGGACTTCACTAATAGTGACATTGGGCTATAAATTATTTGATGAACTTTTTTTTAGATCAATAACTAGGGTTGATGGGTTCCTTACCCAGTTTTATTAAAATAAAAAAGCAATTACAACAAGACCAACACAGAGCAACAAATTTTAGAAAACTAACAAAACAACGAAGTCTAAGACCAACAAGAACTGACCAACAAAATAGGCCAAACCCCACCAAATAGAAAATAGAACAAAAGACATCATGGGAGCACATCCCAACACAAAAAACCACCACCCAGGGAAACCTGAGAAAACATAACTAAAACCAAAGCAAGGTCCAAAAAACCCACAAGAACGTAACAAAAACCAAAAGATTGCTAATCCAAATCAGAGACAATTTGCACCAGGGCTCCCACCTTTGAGACTTAGATCCTTCTCGCCACCCATCATGTCGTCAATCTAGCCATGTCATGCAACAAACCCAAACCACTCGCACCCAACTAAGACACCCCCATCCATGCAACCACCATCTTACCATATGTCATAACACTTCCCAAGGATGGGGCATGTTGAACCACGTCTAATCGTTCCTGCATGAGACTAAAAGCCACCCGAAGTGGAGATTTTTGCACCTATCTAGGAGCGAAATAGTAACATGAATCGCCACCCTTGAAAAAAATTTAACCATTGCCACCTGGGCCTTAGAATGTATTTCTTCAACCAGAGCTTCAAGAGTAAGGATGGGAGCCTTTGCCAAAGACAATGGTGGTGGAGGTAGGGAACAAACAAACTGAGCAAGGTTGTTTGAGAAAATTGAATCCAAAGTCTCTACATATTTTAATAACACTAAAAATTTACCTTTCAACCCTTGAAAAATAGAGTGGGACAAAACCTACCATAACCTGACAAAAAAAGGGAAAGCACGCTTGAGGCTAGATGTCCACCACCTCCATCACTTCCAATAACCCCACCCTAAACACTGGTACCACAAATAACTCCACCATATCTACTACTTGTTTCTTGTCCTCTACTGATAGTAACAAGTTGCTTGCAACATAGAAGCAACATCTGAGTTAACCTTTATCCAGTGGCAGGAACTGAGGTAGGAGTCACCCAATATTGTCTAAATGGATTCCAACACATGCCTAGAAGGAAACCAAAAAAACTTCTTCAACCGAAAGGTCAACATGTCGCTTGAGAGCACTATATCCCATTTTTAACCATGCACAAAGACCATGGGCACAGTGACCACCTCAACCACTGAAGCCTTCATTCTTTCTAGCAGAGCAACCTACAACAACAAACTAACCAAGTCAGAAAATGTCGTGTGCCATAACAATAGCCAACCACACAAATAAAAAGCCTCTATAACGTGCAAAGTATAAATGCCATGCCAATCCATCAAACACTTCACATAAATTCCATAATCACCAAGCGTGGGGATACCAAAAAGGCCACTGCCAACTAAAACCACAATCTACACGTCATTTGAGGTGACACTCAAAAAAATTAATTAATGGTCAAGAACCATGAGGGGAGCCAAAATGGAATCTGACCAAGCCCCAACCACATTGTCCCCCCTAAGCTCCTCATCCCGGGGAATGTTGGTTGGCTAGGAAATTAATGACCATATTGGCCTCACAATAACAATGTTGCACCTCCTAGTTACTAAGAGAATCCAACCACCAAGGCCACACCCACTCTAATATGTTGTTGATTGTTCATGCCTTAGCCCCCCGATTGCGAAGGGATTAATCACCGTCCACCACAAGCATGTCCACCCCACATTGCAAAGCCAAATCTACCCCTAAGACCACTGCTTGGGCCTCAAGTTTGTTGTTGGTACCTCCCACCAACTTAAGTGAGGCATCTCTAATCAAGGATCCACAACAATCCTTGGAAAATACACCTCGCCCCTGATGCTCTTGAATCGCAATGAGAAGCGCCATCGAAATTCAACTTAAACCAACTAGGAGAGGGAGGGACCTAGTTCGCATTCTCCTTCCTCATAGTCTTGAATGCAAAAACTATTAACCCATTAACGGGAGGAAGAGTCAAGTTCCATTTAGTGCGAATTTTCATATCCTAGCCTATAAGATTGCCATTTCGGCACCCAATGTGAGAGGAAACAATTTTATAGATAGAGACCTACACATCTTTGAGAACAACATGCAAAGGTCGATCCTTACCCACAAATATTCTCCAATTCCTTTCCTTCCATATTGTCCAAATTAGAATTGTCAGGCTAACTTTCCAAATCCCCGAAAAATGTATCCCTAGTTGAACCGAATGGCCAAGAAGAAAAAGCTTGTAGTAAAGAATGCGGCCTGGCCCACGACCAACCCAACTTCCCACATAGCCAATCCCAACACCAAAATGTAAACGAAAAAGAAAAAAAAGTGTTTAGCTGTTTCCTCCACTGATTTACACATGCAACAATGTGATGGACCAATGAAGCCCATTTTTCAAAGGCGATCTTGAGTGAGAATACAGATTTGAATTGCCAACCACACAAAGGATCTTGGCTTTGGAAGACCCCCCTTGCTCCAACACAATGGCAAAGCCAAATTCACTGTAGGATTCGTTGCTTCAGCCAATTGATACCCTAAGTTGACCATGTAGCACCCAGAATTCAAACTAATCCAATTTAAAGCATCATCCTTAGCATTAATAAAAACTTTTATTTTGGTTAGGATCTCAGAGAGACAAATACTTGATCAGTAGGTATTGTAAGATTAACAAATTTCTTCCAATGTTAGGAGATGAAACCGCACATAGGCACAGGCTCAAGATAATCAAAAACTTTAAGTACCCACGTATTAGAAATAAATAAGTGAGCATCTGCCAAATTCTATCACTCTGACAAAGGCCTATGTTCGTTCCATGAATCCTCCCAAAAATTTGCCTTCTTACCATTGTTGACCATCCAAGAAACATGATTCATAATTAAAGGACTAAATTTCAACAAGAAATTCCACAAATGGGACCCTTTTGGAGAATCAATTACAAAGACTATACTCAACGGGTTCTCATTTCCAAATCACTTGCACCTTAACAGTCTGCTCCAAAGGGAATTCAACTTCACAATCATCCCCCACACCAATTTATCCCCAAGTGCCAGATTGTGCAAAATTAGGCTTTTCACTCCAACCCCTCACATCTTTTTAGAGCAACAAACTTTCTCCCATTTGAGGAACAAAATCTTCTTTTTATCCCCTATGCCCTGCCACAAGAAATCTTTCATAATCCTGTTCAAAACCTGAACTACTTTGTGGGGCGACTGCAAAATTGACATGCATTAAATTGGGGAGTGCACTCAAAACTAACTTGATGAGAGACAAATGACCCACAAGAGAGAGCCACTTGCCTTTCTAGGAGGCCAACCTAGATTTGAAAGAGTTGATCAGGCCATCCCATAAAAATGCCTTCCCAACACTAGCAAAAAGCGGAACCCACAAATATTTGCCCAAAATTTCCCAAGTTTGAAACCTAAGTTGAAATAAATGATTAGTTGATCCTATAGAGGACAATTGAAGAAGAAAATTTTAGATTTTTGTTCATTAACCACTTGACCAATCGCTTCCTCATAACTTGAGAGGATCCTTTTGAACACTCGAGCTTCTTGAGCTCCCTGAGCCAAACCCTGTCTAAAGAGGAAGGTGTTGTCATCAAACTATTGGTGCATCAAAATTTCCAAACCATCCACCACCTTTAGCCCTTTTAGGTCTTGAGAGGCAACAACCCCATGAAGCACACAACCCAGAGCTTCAACCATCAAAATGAAGAGGAATGGCAAAAGTGAATCCCATTGTTGAAGACCCTTAGAAGCCTAAAAAAACCATGCTGGGCTTCCATTAACAAGAATAAAAAATTTAGGTCCCTCAATGCAAATGAAAACCCAATCACACCAAGCCTTACATAACCCAAATTTCTACAAAGCTTTTATAAGAAAATGCCAATTCACTCTATTGTATGATTTGTTAATGTCTAGCTTGATGAACATACCTATCCTATGATTGTGCGAAAGAGTGTGCACTATCTCATGTGTAACAATAATACCTTCTTGAATGACCTACTAGGAACAAAACCTGCTTGTTCTTTGGAGATCAACTTGTCCATCAACAATTTTAAGCATGCAGCCATGGCTTTAGATATAATTTTATAAACTGTATTGCAAAGTGAAATGGGTCTGAAATCCCCAAAGCTTGATTACGTGGATCCTTTGGGAATAAGCAAGATAAAGGTAACATTTAGGTCTAAATCTACCTTTTTCCTTTTGTGAGGTTCCTCCACCATTACCAGCACATGAACACCGAAAATATCCCAAAAGAACTGAAAGAAAGCTGTTGAAAAACCATCCAAATCTGGAGCCTTATCCTTCCCCATAGATATGACCACTAGTCAGATTTATTCAAGTGAAAAGGGGGCTAGAAGTTTTTGATCTTGGTGATTGAAACCAACTTGAGAATGAATTCCAAATTGCTATTCTAGGATGATAGCGAGGAAGCCTCATCGCACACTGGGAGGGCACTGAAGAAATCAACAACTTCCTTTCAAATATTAGTTTGAGACTCCATCAAGACCCCTTCCCTTGAAAGAATGCTTGAGATGTGAGTGTGATTTTTTTTTGGCTCTAGTAGTCTTATGAAAGAACACAATATTCTTATCACCTTCTTTTAACCAACTTTCTTTGGATTTTTGTTGCCAAAACAACTCTTCTTTCAACAACAACTCTTCATGTTTCATCATTAGACTTTTTTCTACTAAATACACAATAACATCCATTCCCACATTAAGAACCACTTCATTAAGAGCCTCTAGCTCTGCGTCCACTCTAGCCTTCTCCTGAAAAATGTTTTTGAAATGTTCATGATTCCACTCTTTTAAACAATTTTAAATGAAATGCAACCTCTTAACCATTTAGAACATACATGATCCAGGAGAAATAGAGCTATTATGCCATCAATTCTGCACCAAACTAGGGAGAGTAGCATCACGCAACCACATCAGTTTAAACTTGAATGGACATATAGTAGGGGTGATATCCATAAGAACTCAACTCAATCAGAGCATGATCCGAGCCTGAAAAAGGAAGTATCAAGCTTTCAAGAGTTCAGTTGTGATTAAGCCAGACTAGAGTAACGAGAAAATGATCCAACCGCTCCACAATATTATATAAGCCCAATATCCTATTAGTCCAAGATAAAATCCCATTTTTAGGCTCAATATTCAATAATCTATTATTTGGAACAAACTTGTTGGAGTTGATTTGAGATTGGGATTGCCAATGCAACCATCCCCTCTTCTTCGTGCTTTTTAAAATGGCATGGAAATCCATGTTAAGCACAATTTTCTCCCCAGATACTATGTCGGGAGTAGAGACAGATCATCCCAGAGTCTAGCATTAAGAGTAGGAGAATTCGACCCATACACATTCAAATTCAGATACCTAAGATTAGAAGTGAAAGCCAAGAAATGACATAATTGCTAGTTCATTCCAAAACATACAGGGTCTCTTTGAGCCAAAGCCAGAGACCAGAGAACTGCCAATCCACTAAAAGCTCCAACTGTTTCCACAAAATAACTACGCCACCTATTCCAACTTCTTTGCATTAGGGACGTAGCTTCCACACGATTCAATTTTGTTTCTTGTAACAACAAACCATCTAGGGAGACAAACATCAAAAGATGCTTAACCAAGCACCTTTTGTTAGGGGTGTTTAGGCCCCTAACATTTCAAGAAACTAGCTTCATGGCTTGAAAGAGGGGAATTCCACCCCACGCTTACCAGAGCCAAATAATTTATATTTTGTTTGCCTTCTGAGACTTCACTCACAACGTGATCCTTAGCAGACTTGCACCCTCTTTTCACTAGAGGACCCCAATTTGGATGTGAAAGAATGCTATGAGTTTGGGAAATAAATAAAACTTCTTTGGAATTCAACTCTTCATCAGAGTTACTTTCACCTCTCTCTGAGAGATCCTCGGTACCCCTCACACCCTGACCGATCATTTTCAAATCAACACTAGCTTGAATCAAGGGATCTGACTCCAATTCACCCTGAGAGGAACATTGTATGACATACTTAATCGCTTCCATTTGTTCTGAAATCAACTCACACCCTTTCATCATTGAAGCCGGAGATAAATCAACACCCTTATCCAATTTTTTCAACAAAACCTCAGTTTTCGCTATTTTCAATCTTTGGAGGAGGTTAGCAACCTTCCTTTGATTGGTCCAAAAAGACCCATGGTTGTGCAAAAAAAAAGGCTTTGTAGGTGGTCCTGGGTTATCCATCCAAACTTTTTTGACAGAAAAAAACCTCTTGGAGATCGAAGAGGGTGAACTTATTAAATTTTTGAGAATTCCTTGGGTGCTAACATTTTAAGTATCATAATGAAATCTTTTCAATGTCGAAGGTCTACTCCGAAATCCTACCATGCAATCTGATAAGAATAATACACTTTGGAATTTCATTATCCAAATCCATAACAACACAAATTTGTTCATATGTAGCCAAAATACTTATTTCTATGACTGGATCGACCTCATCGAAATTGCCTAATAAACCACCCAAAGCCCAAAGGCTCTTTATCCCAATATTCCATCGGTAGACCATACAACCTAATCCACATCGGGAAAATGACCTTTCAAAAATGCATTGATGTCAAAGTTGGGTTGCCAATGTTGCAACCAAACATCAACACCCTCCATCGATAAAAAAGGTTGCCTCATGATTTCTTCATTTCTCTCACTAATAGGGCAAATGGCAACAAAAAAACCTTTTGGAAGAAATCTTAACTACAGATCACCCCAAGATTTCTTAACCCAAGATTCAATCATGCCTATTGCCGGCCATTTCCTTGCACTTTTCCTAATGAGAGTCAGGATGCTCTATTCAAAAGGCTCTGAATGCCAAATCAACTCCTTCGCTTGAGAAAGAATGAGGTCATCCCTCGAGCGTAGAGGAGTAGATAGCTCATTGCCTTGCACCGGCACCTTTTCAGAGCCAACAACATGCCCCTTTTCTTTTCCCATTGGACTACAATTCGCTCCTATCACCATCTTAGCTTATTCATCCAAACTCCAAAAAGGAGAAACTTCTCCCTAATTTGTGTGTGCCCTACCTTGTGAACCCTTCACAATGCCATCTGCCCCCACATCGACCTCAAATCCCAACCAACCCTGCACTTCTCTGATTTCCTCATTGATGTCGCATTCGAATTCCTTGTCGGGTCGCCTACCTAGATTGAACTAAAGGGTTTGTGCCTCCCTCTAATTTTTACCTTACATGCATGCCATCACTCTTTTGATGGGCATTCTTTAATATAACTCTTCTTTCACAAATTTTAATAAATATTTATACTTCTACGATATCAAATAATTTATAAACTTCAATTTTTTTTAATGACCTAATATTAAATAAAACTTTCCCAACAGATTTGAAACCTTGGATGGAATAAGATGGACTGAATTTTAATCACAATATCATTCATATCATCCACCGCGGTCACTAAGAATAAAACTAACATGAATTCCTATGGGCTATTAGATTTATTTGTTAAAGGCCAAACATATTGTACTAAAAAGTGTTAAAAAATTATACTACAAAATTTGAACATTAATAGTAGTGAAATTTATAATATTAAAAGTTGAACATCAATGATACTGATGTTTCGAGAGGTTTTAAAAAATAAGTTTATGCAAATTTATAATTTTTTCAATCATAATTAAATTGTAAGAGATTAAACATAATAAAATTTTATGTGATAATAAGTTGTATAATGTATGGGAATTTAAATCTAACATTGATAGTGACCATTCAAGAGCTATTGACGGGTCAATCTCCAAAAATATGTGTATGTGTTTTTTCTAAATCCTTACCTTCTTATATGTGATATGTCTTCTGAGTTTTCTAGTACTTCTTTCAATTAAATTTTTTAATGATGGATTTTATTTTTAACACAATGTTTAGGTTGTAGAATCAATGTATTAAATTTGAGTTATTTTTTTTACTTTTGTTTGGAAGTTATAATT
The DNA here is from genome assembly GCA_037957365.1 of Torreya grandis. Classification (NCBI taxonomy): domain Eukaryota; kingdom Viridiplantae; phylum Streptophyta; class Pinopsida; order Cupressales; family Taxaceae; genus Torreya; species Torreya grandis. The sequence continues at coordinate 2,333,716 of JARHVA010000625.1, forward strand.
TTGATTATTATTTTAAAGACTCAGAGTGTTGATATGAAAAATGTTTGATTGGTGTTTGGTGCAAGGAGATTATTTGGTTGGGCTGGAGCTTTTTTTTCTTTGTGAATCTCACATTAGTCTTAAATGGTTTTTTATAATCCCTTTGGTTGTTCAATTTTGATGTTTTGCATCTTCTTGTGAGGCTAGAGTATGGAAATAGTTTGTGATTTTGAATTTTTTCTCTGTATATATTATAGTTTCCACTTGTATGTGTATGCGCTTTGGAATTATTCGTTAATTTGTGAGGCTTTGCTTTTGTGAGTGAACAATTGTTTCTCTTTGGCAAGGTCATCTAATTGTTAAGTTAGGGTTGTTGAGTGGTTGTGGCCTCTGAACTCTTTGAGACATATCGCTATTGTTTTGGTTGATATGTTTGATAGACCTTGGATAGATGGCTATATTTATGACAAAAACTACAAAATGTATATACTTATAATCTATTAGATTAATCCCTTTCATGTCTAAGATAATAGTATTGGATAGATATTTTCCTATATCAATATTGACACATATCCTTAATAAATCCAAAATGCTTAATAAATTAAGAAGCAATGATTTTTGAGAATAAATATTTGTAAATATTCATTTGAAAGTAGAATATCAAATAAATAATAAAAATGTATAAATTTTTTCTATAAAATTGAAAACATACCATCAATTTTTCATGAATAAATTTGATTTTTCTTAAATTTGAAGACTTTTCTGTTAAATCAACTATCACATATACAGCAATAGCTCCTCATGAATATGGAAATATAATGAAAATTTCCCTTTCAAAGACAAGCCTAATAATTGCATTCCAACAACATAATCAAATGATTTATAATGAGGCAAATACATATTTATATAGACCTGGAGGAAGTTTTGGCGTGGTCAATGGTGAACAATCATGATTTGACTTGCTTCTCTCCATATTTGCTTGCTTGCTTGCTTTCTTTCTTTCGCCTTCAATTCAACACTCTTCGCATGCTTCCTTCTCTCGGGTCTCCCTCCTTTGGCTTTGATTTTTTGTTCCGTGTCTATTGGCCCTCCATTTTTCTCTATTTATGTTAATAGAGAATATTTAGTAAACCTTTTCACACACTTCTCCCCAAAAAGTTTGTGTTTCAAGATTATATATATCCACTTCTTGACTTAGGCTTTTTTTTTTAAAGAATAGTTTTGCATTTTAATATATATATTTATTTATCATTTTAAATAAAGTGATAAATGTTTCATTTTTTCTTTTCAAAATTTATGAATCGAGAGTTATTTATAAAATTATTATCACTAGAATCAATTATTATTTCTAGAATTAATTAGTTTGTGACTTTTCTCTATTAATTTTTATATATTATATTGTTTCTAATAATTTTCTTCATTAACTCTCATTCAATGTATAAAAACTAATGGAGAGGTCACAAATTAATTGATTCTCAAGATAATATATCCCAGATAAATTTTTCTTTGAAAACGTGATAATAATTTCATAAATGATCTTCATTGGATTCTTCATTTAGTAGGCATCGTATGGCTTATACGACACTTAAAAAAAATTTAAAAACTTCAAACAAGTTATACTTGCAAATAAATATTTTACACAAAAGACGCTTACCTTTTATGTTCACCTCTCCTTATTAAATCCTATTCTATATATTTATTATTTATAATATTAAATAAATAAATATAATATATATTTAATATTAAATATTTATTTTAAATTGTTATTACAATATTTAATAACTATATAATATATGGTACCTATATTATATTATATTTAGTATTGTACACGAGAGGGCCCATATCGTACATGGACCTATATTTGAGACAATTGTTTGGATTTACATGACTCGTACTCATTGTAAATAGTTTTGCATCTTGCAAGGTGGCGACATCTTTTATTCGCTATTTCTATTGTCAATGGTTGACAAGGATGTCATGAGCATTGATTTGATTATGATAGTGATCCACATCTAATATGTGGCTCAAACCAGCGTTGCAATGTCACTGATGTGAGGACAAGACATTGATGTCTCAAAATCTTGTAGCTTTTGATTGTCCATGCTGCCAACATATTGACACATAGAGAAATTACAATAGGCTTAAGAACATACATAAATTCCATACTCAAACCCATAAAAGGAAAGGCAAGGCCATACAAAACATACAAGTAGTGAAAGATTTCAAAGTGAGTTAGGCACTAATGGTAGGGGAAATGACAAGTATTTCAAGAGATATCGTACACCGAGGGGCCCATATTGTACAACAAACCTAGATTTAAGGCATCAATTAGATTTACATGACTTGCATCCATTGCAAAGGGGTCCTAGCTTGCACGGTGGAGGCATTTTTGATTTATTGTTTTCATTGAGATGACACTTGTTTCAATCATGTTTGTAAGTAACTGAAACAGTTTAGTGGAAACTACATATTGCATTGACATATGTGACATGTTACTGAACTTTGCACGTGTATCTACTGGGGCTTATTCAAATCCATCATTAGAAATACCTTATCATCATTGCTCACCATCACCGCCCAACTCACCTTGAATTTTTGAACCACTTCCCCATTATTTCACTATTGCTCGAGCTCACCAAAAAATGAAATTTCTCCTCCCTACACAACTCATTGCTATGTCATATGAAGGAAAACACAACCTCATTTTCCACCGTCACATCCATCGAAAAAAATGCTTTATTGTTGGGATCAACAGTCATGGTCTGTAGTTTCCCTAAAGGTGCAAGTTATGATGGAAGGGATTTAATTTTTTAATTCGGTAAAGGGAAGTTGTGTAAATTGAAATTATGTAATTCGATAGTCATACCTCACTTGAAACCCATTACCATTGACCCCATCTCACCTTTTCTACATGAAGGATTAAGAAATAATTATCTTATATTTATGGTGGAGGTGATAGTGCAAAAATAGGTTGTGTTTTTTCATATGGTGTGGCAACGAGATGTGGAGAGAGAAGACATTTTTTTTACAGATTGAGCAAAGGCAAAGTGGTGGGTAATGGAAAGGTCGTATAGAACATACAGGCGGTGAAATATTTCAAGGTGAGTGAGGCTATGATAGTGATGCATAATGATAGGGTATTTTAGGTGATGAAATAATTTTCTTGTTCCTGAGGTTGAGGTTGAATTAGGAACTTGTGCATTGTCTCTAACATAAGAGACACTGCTATGGCATTAGAGATTGGGTCATATCGATTAGAATGGTTTGTGCATGTTGTGGACCAAAGGTATGGAAAAATTGATGGATAATTGCTCCTTGGACTTCAAATTCTATAAAAATTGTGTCTACGACATAATCCCATGAATCTAGGGATGAATAAAAAGCTTCAACAAAAATATTATATTCTCCCTTCTTTCTTCATTCTATTTCTTCTATAGTTGCAATGTTATGATTTTATTGTTTCAACTTATTTTATTTTGTGGACAACCATAGATTCATGGTTGTAAAAACTAGATTATTATAATTTATAAATAAACCAACTGCCTCCCCTATACAAGGAGTAGAGTTGCAAGTGGTGAGATAGTTAGAAGCTAGAAGGTTTTAGTTGATAATTGAAAGTTAACTAATTGTATTTTTGTAAGTCTGCCATAGCAGAATTGTCATGAAATAAAATCAGTTTGAATTAACTCAATTTTAGCAAAGAAAGGAAGTCAAGCTCTTGTCTAAATGATCCAGGGCCCACTTGCATGGATCCAATGATCTGATTTCTCATATGTTAGCCTAGTTTAAATATGTATTATTTGTACATGCATATATTCTTTTCTATTGAATAGTTATGGTGTGTGTTGTTTTATTTCATGATTGGGTCCTTGTGTAAACATCTTCCATTATGTACATTCAATTCATCAAGGGTGTGAAGCTTCCAAAATAGAGATTCATATTTCAGATTCAAAACAATACAAAATTTCCTTCATGCAATTTCCTTTCTTGCAAACTTGTGTTTCCTATATGCAACGCTTAGGACCCAAACTTTTGAGATTGACTAGTTTTTCCTATATGAAACACTTAGGGGCAAAGCTAGATACCAGGTAGGCAAAATTCCCTTGATAGTTGTGCCTTACTGCCTTGCTAAGCATCGAGAAGACAAACTTCCCTTGATATGCTATTAGGTAAAGCAAAGCGAGATATAAAAGGGAAAACTTCCCTTGCCTTACTCCTTGGCATAGATGAAGTAGGTAGGGAAAGTTTTCATTGCCTTAACGAGTAGGGAATGTTTGAGATCGAGGTAGGGCATTAGGAATGGTACCCCCCATATATATTTGGCAGGCCCCCCTTACTATATTGGGGGCCAGGGAATACTCAGAGGACTGGGGACATCAATTGCAAAATTTATGCCCCGAAATCCCCAGGTTCAATATTGAGACCCTGAAAATGCTTAACTACTAATCAAATTAAATTTTGAAAAATTATCTCCCACATCATAAAGTGTGCAGCTGTGAGACCAAGTCTATCAAATGCAGAGTGACCCTAATTTCTTATATTTTATAAAAAAAATTTAAATTATAAGGAATATAATTGTTACATTTATGTTCTTTATACTTAACATTTATTTTAGTAAACCATCTACCCCTTCCAATAGATTTTTTTTTTGTGCAATGTGAAAGTAATGTGTATGCGTTATGTTTACTAAACAAAAACCCTTCTAATAGGCATTTTTTTATTTTTTGTGCAAGGTTAAAGCAATGTGTATACGTTATGTTCACTAAACAAAATGCGTACGTGTTATAATGTGTATGCATTTAGGTTTGGTAAACTGGATCCTAGTTTAAAATAACGTGTAAAAGTTATGGACATTACACGTACACGTAATGTCTATAATGCATACATGTTACGTAAATGTCCATGGAATTATCCCTCAACTCTTGCACTTACCCATTCAATAATGGTGAATGTTCGTGTATTTTTTCCATTAGCAGCAATGTTTTTGTTATATGTTCAGCTTGCATATAGATTCAAGCCCAACTAAATACGGTTGCTATGGAGGTCCAACATCTGTAGGAGATGCTAGATAACCGAGGGAGTGCCCCATGCATAGTGATCCACGTGTGCCCTGATGGGCTGCCCCATGGTCCATCATTTTCACCTCCAAGAAAGCATAGAAGCTAGTCACGCAGTTGTAGCCACTTCTCCTCTTGCTTTCACTAGGGGGATGGAGGTTACTGCCATCACATGGTAAATATGATATATCTCCCTCCTGAAGGGGTTCTCCTACTAGGACAACTACATATGAAATCATGAAACCAAATGCCATCCAAATTAAAAAATTCAACCTCAAAATTACTAAAATAAAGGAAAATGAATTAGACAACACATTGTGTTCATCAACTATATAAAATTTTATTGTATGATATACATACCATCATACTAAATTATGATACTCAACATATTAAATCATGATACTAAATCTATTAAATTATGATACTTGAAAAAAAGTTTAAAAATTGAAGATACAAAAACTAGGAAGTTAAAACTTGAAAACTATTATAACAGAAATTCATATAGTAATAAACTATTGTATGGTTAATGAAGAGGATGAGGGCAATATTTATATGCAAAACTAACATAAACTCCACTTTTCAAAGTCAGGGAGTCTATAAAAACATTGTTGAATGCCATGTTAGCATTGATGGAATTGAAGGTTAGATTTGGATGGTCAAAGGTTAGTATAACAACACTACTATAGTAAGTAAAAAATTATCTTTGTAAAATAATGATTTTGTATTATAAACACTCTTCTTAATAGATCCTTTAATTCTTAAAAATGTGTAGGTTGCTAAAAATGGGCTAATACATGTGCATGTTACTAAACTTTTTATTTTGTTGGAGTAAAACATAATTCCTTCATCATATAGGTGTAGACACCTATATTTGGCTCTACTTCAATAGTTTTTTGACTTTATTACTTTTATTTTTTTTGGAGTGTGCAAGCTACCTAGTCAAAGTGAAGATAAAACCATACAACATTTATCTTCCCTACACATCTATGAAGTGAAGGTATTGTCATAATTAGGAAGATAAAGTGCACAAACACCAAAAAATATAGAATGTGAAACCCTATAGGCACACACCTATTGGTACAAATATATATCTAGTGGCATAAGGATATGAACAAAGTGGATGGGTTTTTTACGATTGAACTTGCATAAAATATGCCCATATAGTTATGGGTTCGTCATATTGATCTTTATCTCTTGGTGAAATCACATGCTCATATCTTATGCCTAGATGGCCTAAATCACATACCCCTATTAGAAATAGTGCTAGGTTGGGTAGTGACACTTGTGAATTTAAACAATTATCATTGCATCCAACTCAAATTTCAAAAATTATGAAGACATAAGAGCTAATTCCTAATGAGGTCCCATATCTAAACAATAGTAAACATGAGATACTGTATTGTCCTTCAAACAATATTATCTTTCAAACCTTCATGACCTATAAAATATGTGGGTATTGTATTCACCTTGCTGCATTTATCATTGATCACTTCATAATATTCTTGGATCCAATGAAAACATATAAATCACATCTTCCAAACTAAGATCTCCATCTTCATGGGGGTTCAAATGCCCCACCCCTTATGCAATGATGTTTTATATGTCATTGATTTTCTCATCCGTGTCTCAACACATTCTATATATGTGGGCCCATGATTATTTTCTAATGGGATGGCCACACACTATTTTCCATTCTCCAATATTTAGTTAAGTAATTATGATTTATGGTCCCACTTATGAGGTCTTCTACTAGGAAGATATCACTCTACTTCTTAGAAACTTAACAAACCTCATGTGTCTTAGATCAGTCTCTATATGCTTTTTAAATATTTGTAATAGCCAAATCAAATAACACCATTTAGTTTAGCTACAGTCTTAGGTATGCTTAATCCTCACAAGTTGATGTAAATTAAGCAATATATGATAATATGCAAAGGACAACATATATGCCATCATAAAGGCAAGTCATTATATGACTATCAATAAAAATAAAACCTTAGTGCTAACGTACAATCAAATATGACTGACAATCAAGAAAAATAACATAATCATGCCAACATACAATCAATTAAGAGTCAAAGAATGGTCTCAAGATTTCCTAGAATGAAACTAAATTTATGAAGAATTCCCACTCAATCAATAGAGTTTAAATATGATATTGTGTTCAAACTAGTGCATTAGATGATTGTCACACTAGATGGTACAAAAATTATCGTAGGAACAAGGTATAGTATAGATAATAGAGTCCAACATCTAATCATGGTACTCATTATACATAAGAATGGTTTTTAGGCATTGGATATATAGATAAGGACATAATGCAATGTGGGGGGATATTTTGATTTCATTATGACAAGAGAGTTGTATGTGAAATGGTTCTTAATATACATTTACTACTTGTAAACCCTATTAAGCTAAGGTGTTAAAAAAAGATACTTGGACAAAAGAGTAGGAATTTATACTTGAATGGATTGATTTTTTTTGAAGTCTCGACTTCCCCACTTAATTAGACATGAAGTACTTTACAAATGTAATTACAATAAATAGTATGCCTATAGAGTGAAATTGTAATACTACCTTTTTATCAGTAACTTTTGTGCATGAATAACCAATAGGCTTGCAAGAGCTTTGAAAGCTTCCTAGTCACATAATAGTTTTTTTTCATTAGAGTGCCAAAAAGGTAAGCTTGGGTAGTTATTTTCAATTTATGAACTTACTCATTCTATATAATGGATAAAATGTTCTCAAAATTGATCAAATTGAGACAAACATATCTCAGAAATTGTAAATTAAAAAGGAATAAAGGGAAATATGGATGATGAGGGACGATGAGGGAGTGATTAGGGATGATGAGGGTCAATGTGGGTGGGATTAGGAAAAATGAGGGCCTATGAAAGATTGATTAGAGATGATAAGGGATGATGAGGCACAATAAGGGAATGACTAGGGATGATGAGGGAGTGATTAGGGATGATGAGGGAGTGATGAGGGATGATGGAGTGATGAGGGATGATGATAGATGATGAGGATCAATGAGGGGGTTGTTATGGAGGATAATGTATGTTGAGGGTCGATAAGGGAGTGGTTAGGGACGGTGAGAGAAAATGAGGGACAATGAGGGTTGATGAGGGAAGTTGAGGGAGTGATTAGGGATGATGAGGATCAATGAGGGTGTGATCAGGAAAAATGAGGGCCTATGAAGAGTGATTAGGGACAATGAGGGATGATGAGGGAGTGACTAGGGATGATGAGGGTTGATGAGAGAGTGATTAGGGATGATGAGGGATGATGAGGGAGTGATTAGGGATGATGAGGGATGATAAGGGTAGATGAGGAAGTTGTTATGGAGGATGATGGATGATTAGGGCTGATGAGGGAGTGATTAGGGATGATGTGGTAAAATGAGGGATAATGAGCGATGATGAGGGAGGATCAGGGAGTGATTGGGGATGATGAGGGTCGATGAGGTATTTATTATGGAGGGTGAGGGACAATGAGGGCCAATCAGGGAGTGATTAGGGATGATGAGGGACAATTAGCCATTAATTGGTGGGAGGGTGAAACTATTAGATTTAGACACTAATGACCAATGGGATTTCCTTGAAGGAGCAGTTTTGTCTAAGGACCAGAGACAACTAAACTTAAAATATGAATTAATAAAATAGTGGATTTTGGATGCTTAGAATGAGGGATTGGAGATGTAAGGATTTATTTGAAGAGGTATGAGCATGGTTAGATTTTTTATCTTATCTTTGGATTTGGGGTGATGTGATGACTTGAATTTTGATTTGGGCACTCACTTAATCTCATATTGTTACTTTTTGCATGGCTTCATCATATTCAGAACAAATTTACTTCAGAAAATTCATTGTTCATTTTTATCTTTCATTGTACATAGCAAAGGGAAAGGGCTATGTTGTGGTGACTGAGCTAATCCTCCAAACAGAGAATCTAAATTTTAATTACCCTAAGTACCAACTTCCACTATCATACTCATGATCTATAGCATACTATGTTTTTAGCATGATGAACTGTAGGGATTTTTGGAACCCATATTGTAGTATTAGAATCTTGTGTTGGTTCCTTATGTGAGGTACCATTCATGTTATATAATATTAATCTGGAATGTGTGGGAGTAGAGAAAGACTCTTTAGAATCTATAACAAATTTGTGTTAAATTTTCCTCATTGCACTGGGTATTACTTGAATCTAGTGGCCACATGTGTAGGATCAACCTGTAATGGTAATGTAATCTCACCAATGGATCTATAAATGTGACCATTCAATCATTTTATGACCATGTTGGGAGGAAGAAAATCTTGATCTGTGTATCCAAGATGATAAAGAAGTGTGATTGTACACATATTCACACTTGAACCATTATTGACCATGACACTCTAAATAGGATAATGATTAATGTGAGCTTGAATGAATAAAGAATGTAAATATTATCCATCCTCTAATATCTCATACTCATCAAATGTGATGAGCAACCTAGATGGTACCGAAGTATGGTAAGTACCAATGATTTCATTCAAAGGATGTTGTTCCTCTATATGAGAATGGTAGGAAATTGGTGGAGGGTGTGCATTTTATGCATAATTCACTCTCGTGCATTTGTTGTCTAGTGCAAAAGAGCTAGTGAAAAACTTGTGACTATAGAGGATAGGACCCTGGGAGTTTTCATTTACATTGAATAACTTGGATTGAAATGTGCATGCCCCATTTCACATCGATAGGAGTATGTTATTAATCACTAAATTTTGGTTTGAATCCATCATCATTCGCTCAAGTTAGGTAGAGTATCTTGGAATTTCTATATGAATTCCAATGGATTGTTCTAGTGCAAAAATAGGTGAAAAATAATTGTGCAAAACTGGTGCAAAAAGTTAGTATAGTCTATATCTAGTCTATACAACATGGAGAATGACATGGATTTCCATTCCATCTACAAAATTGGTGAAAATTTTGAGCAAAGAGGAATCCATGTGCCACTCACCTACCCTTGATCTGATATCTGGTGTATATAGATTCTAAGACTGAGTAATAACAACTATTATTGAGCAAACCTTGTGTTGAAAACCTTGACCAACATGTTGCACATGATACCCCAAACTCAAAAAATCTTGATATTTATATAAACTCAATTGTAAAACAATTTAAAAACATAATTTGCGATAAGTTCATTATATATATATTGGAGTGATATGGGGATGATGAGGGACATATGAGGACTAATTAGAGATGATGAGGGACGATGAGGGTTTGACTAGGAGACTATGAGGAATGATTAGGGATGATGAGGGTCAATGAAAGAGTGATTAGAGATGATGAGGGAGTGATTAGGGACAATGAGGGTTGATGAGGGTTGATGAGGTGTGCTTATGGAAAATGAGGGCTGATGAGGAAGTGATTATGGCTGATTAGGAAGGATGAAGGATAATGAGGGAGTGACTAGGGATGATGAGGGATGATGAGGGAGTGATTATGGATGATGACAACCAATGAGGTACTGATTTGATTGGTTATCTTCTAGTCTAGATAATTCAGTTAGGATGTGTCATCCAACTTCTTGATCATATGAGCTCTCTATCCTTGTATTTATGGTCACTCATAGCCTAGACCAATAATCAAGGATTCATTCCCTTTATGGTCATATGAGCCTACTATCCCAGTCTTTCTAGGCATTGTACACATGTAGTTTTCCCCTATTATTTCATTAGAAAAGAAGTGGATCCAATTATCCAATATGATGCATTGAATGTGTAATGGTTGGTTCACAACTTTTTTGTAGATTTCATTTCATGTTTTATAATCTAAAACTCTATTTGAATAAATCGATATAGTTTAAATCGTTTTATCATTGTTTGTTGCACAACCTCATGGGCTCAGTGCAAATCACAACACTTTCTCACTGGTGTCACCAATGACTGATGAACACATCTTAGACTTTCAATTTTTTATGAAACACAGAGAGATGATGGTCATAATAATCTGTAATAAGTGGTAGAAGGAACACATTTCATGGATGAAATGTGATAGGTGTGCATGAGTTAGAATCAGAAAATTCATCATGTGTTGTAGTAAAATTATATAGATCACTACTCGTGTAATCTTGTGTGAGAGTAGTAGTTCTAGGAGATGTAGAATGACTTGAAATCGGATGAGGAGTAGTATTAAGGATGTCTATAATAACACTCTTAATTACGCTGATAGGTGTGCACCCACCAAAGCAAGCCATCTATTTTTTCCCTGATCAATGGTTATCATTTAAAGTTAGAGGATGAATATAATTGCTCTGTGTTTCTGCTAACACCTAGCATAGACTCATTGACCCATGTAGTAGGGTTGGACGTATGATGGTAGGGATGCATTGCCCAATCGATGACTATGTGGCATATACATGGAATGGTGAGTAGACATTAAATATTGCAGATGGAACAATCACTTTTTACCACGATAGAAGTCTATTCTATGGATGTTTATCCAGTGTATTTGATAGCATTAAAATAAAGAAAAAAATGAAAATTTGAAAACCATACACTTCCATACATTGTCTTGTTTCATGATGTAAATCCTCTTTACTGGTCATTATAATCCAATTCATGATGACAATATTGGGGAGTTTAGTGAGAGATTATTCAATTCTAATTTCCATTTATGTGATAAGTAATACAATGTTCAATGTTTAAGAAGATATCCAACATAATCTTTTGTAATGCATATTTGTTTAACAACCAAAATGCATTGTTTTATTTGCAAAAATGTCTTGATATGCATGTTGTAATGAACATACAAAACATTGTAACTTGGCAGGGCTTTATTATTGTATGCACCTAATTTTGATCGCCAAAGTAACTCGCTAAATTATGCCTAATATTGACACTTAATCCTTATATCCTGTATTAACATCACCCCTTCGTGTCCTTAAGTCAATTAATTAATTAATTCTAACCACATGAAAAACCCCATTTTCCACATAATTCCTAATTTTATAATTCTTTATTCACTTACTTTTCTAATCACACGTGTCCCTCCAAAATAAGGTCGAGAGGCTTCCCACCTTTAGAACCTTCTTCCTCCTCAAATTTGAAATTTGAGAGGGAAACCTATCCTCTAATCCCTTCTAAATATATCTTTACATAGGGGCATGCCCAAGCATGAAAGGAGGAACAAGAAGGGAGAAATCTAAGTCCATGCTGTCTTCATTGCACTAGCCCTCATACTCTCTTGCATACATCATGGCATTCAAGCATCCAAAGAATTCATCAAATTGTTCATCTTGAAGCCATTGTCAAGCAATCCAAATCAAGTCAGACAACATTGGAGAATCGATTAGAAAATCTTGAATGGAAGCTAAAGAGGAGCGAGATATTGGTAAGAGTCCATTATCATTTCTAATGGTTCCTTAATTTCTCTCCCATTGATTGTCTTTGTAAAATTTGAGTTAGGATTTAATATCATTGTGATTATTGAAATCTATTTTGCTCAAATTTTATGGGGATTCATTTGGTGACTCATAAGCTTTACTTGGGCGCATGCTGGGAGGACACTAGTGAGGGCCGTAGAGTCTGGCTTTACACCTGTGGATTACGTTTGGATTAAAAATCTCAAAGTATTCTCATACCTATAGTTACTGTAGTCCCCCATCACCTCTCTTTGATTGCACACTACATTTCCCGCGGGACTTCATGCAAAAGCCCCTGGGCTGCCTGCTGTGACTAAATTAAAACGAATATGTTCATAATCACCAACTGCAATTTTAAATTTTTAAATTGTCATTTGGACCAATGCGTGGCACCCAAATCCGTATGCCATACGCACACTGGTAAATACTGGGACGAACGCCTGTTGGTTGTATTTGGCAAAGGCAACATCAGCCATTTGCTGTGTATCATCACGTTGGACGACCTTTTTCGTGTTTTTACCAATTGGATACAATCGGCTGGATAGGTAATACTTTTGTTGGTATTTGCTGCATTTTTTTATCGACTACTTTGCATTCCTATCGAATAGATTTTTGTGTCATCTAATTACAATTGTAATTAGATTGGTATGTGTCATTTGTAATTCATAGTGTTTTATGCCAGTTCACACCGTATGGTCATTAGTTCTTTAAGTTTGCAATTATTTAACTGTTATTTTATATTGTAGTCGTTAGTTTAGGTGTTTGTTTAGATTAATATGTATTTGTGCTTAAGTGTTTTCGGTTTCAATTCAGTTTTTTGTCAATAGTATGTGGTGTGAACTCAGGGTTTTATCTCAGTGATATTCTACGTTCGTTGTCCTTTATATTTATGGTCAAAAGTTATATTTATAATGTCATTCGAATAGGCATTAGATGGTTAATATTATATGTTTATTTGAATATTACCTATTAGCCATTTCTTTTAGAAAGTGATGTAAGATGGATGGTAGTTAATATGATGATTTAGTGATATTAACTAATATATTTTTTAATTGTCCTGTAATATTGAAATAACGATCATATAACAAGTTTGGAATTTTCAACAACTAGGCATTCACAGACATCAAAAGAATCAAATTTGTTCAAACTATTAACACTTTTCATTATAGGTTGTCTTGTAAGCTTCACAAAATGATTGGTTGAAGCTTAAAATTGATCAAACTACTAATCATTTGTTTTGCAGGTCAATCAGTGTCGAAATCAAATCAAATATTGTTTTTAATCATTCATCTGATTTTGCTTATGCACTGAATTGATGTGTGCCTATAGGGCTCATTAATCCACGACAAAACATTTTAAACTACTAATGATGTTTGTGCAGGATTGATTGTCAAAGTTGATTTAAAAACTACTAAACCATTTGCCTACAGGATGAACAATCGAAGCCTACTTATCTTCAAACTACTACTCTTCTATTTTGTAGGTCAACCCGTCCCAAAATCAGCTAAAACTTTATTTTTATCACTTGCTTGGTTCTTGATTGGATTAGAATAGTAAACACACTAAATTAATCGGTTAAAGAACCTTTTTGTTTGCCTGAGTGTCACCCAAGGGCTACAGTGATGTATGTTATCCTCCTTGCATTCTGACAGTGATTCTTGTAGGATCAAAAACTACCAATAAACCCTCCCCATTTTTATTTATAGGGTGCAACACGACCATGGAAGTGACATCCACATGCTTTCCATTAATCCCTAGGGGTTGGTGACGTGAATTTCATCACTACGTATTTGACTACACTCTGTGTTCCTATGGAGTATAAATATTAGGATACATATCATTAGGCATTAACGCAGAATTCCCAATAAAGGGTTTTTTAGAGTGAGTGGCATTTTGGATCTAATACACAAAGTGGTTAGACAACATCCTACATGGATTTAGGTCCCACCGTACCTAATGTATATCAGGGACTCCCCTAGTGAGCATGTATAAACCTAGAATAGGACCTATCAGTCGTAACATGCACTCTACTATCAGAGTCAGGATCAACTCCCAACTGACCGTTAAGTACAAACAAGGTCGAGAGGGTTTGGTAGATTTTGTAATGGGTCACCGACATACAGCCTCACCCACGAAGCTGTTAGATGGTGCAGACATTGGGTTACACATCCATTCAGTTGACTAAATTAGAGCTTGTGGCTAAGTGTGTTGTTTGCATGTTGTGTTTAAACCGTGTTGTTTGTGAACTGAGTCGACCAATCCCATTGTTGTCATAAAACACCTAGACACCCCTATAGGATAAATCCCACTCTAGATTCACATAAAACATTCATTCCATATTTTCTATTCACCTCTTTAAATATAAGCTTAGTCTTGAAATCAAACTTTAGTGGTCATCTATCACTTTCTATCTTCATCATCACCCTTTGATTAAAGATTATCGACATACAAAACCTTGTCAAGTTTTAGTCTAGCACCCATCACTTCATCATCATTACCTCTTCATACTTAGTACCCATCTAATCACCACTTTGCTAGTGTGAAGGGTATTTTAGACACTTCATCTCCTTGGTCTCTTTGATAGATTAAACCCTTATAAAGTTTTTGGCTTTTGATAGTGCTTGGTCATTTTAGTCTCCACATCCTTCTAAATCTAAAACCAACACATATCCAAACCATTCCTCTTGACCACTCTTAGTTTTGGTTTTTAAACAAAATTAGTATCTAAAATCACCTTATATTTCATTATCCCCTGTTAAAAACACAACTAATCACTCTTCTTGCACAACTAATCACTCTTAGAATCCGTACCCAAGTCTTAAGAACAGGACAAGGACCCAATCAAGAAACTGACATCCTTAAGAGTCTAGGTGAACAAAATTAGGATAATGATGACACACATAGTAACATGCATACCCATGTAGAGGAAGATCGATTCATAAATGACTTCTTCTATAGCGATGAGGTTAGGGCCCAATTTAACTAATTTATTTATGAAAATCATGACCAAATTCTAGCCCAAGTCATTGGAATGGGGGGCATGTTACCCCCTAATTTTGATCCAAACCTATTATAACATTTAATCCATCCACCTACTAGGCCCAATACTCCACATCATCAACTTAATACCGACCAAGAGCATGAAGAAGACAATCTTGCAGATCACGAACAAGATCTTGCAGATCATAAACAAGAGCTTAAACAACAAGAACAATACAGACCCCTCTAAAACAATCACATTGAGGCTAATAGGAGACAAACCACACTAGAGGATTGGTTAGATCAACTAATCCAACAAATCAACTCCCTTGCCTCATAATTTTGAGCACAAAATCAAAGACCTTCTTCCCTAAGGCAAAATGTTTGAAACACTAACCCTGATCACTTTAGACCTTGTTATTCCCCAAAAATATCACTCATTTTTGGGACAACATTTGAACTATTTTGGTCCTCAGACCAAAATAGTCTCTGCCCTTTCTCGAAATTTGTTCTAAGCATTCAAATTCCTCATTTTTCAAGCTTCTCAGAAAATCTACGGACTCTGCAGGCCAAGTTCAACGGACTTCACAGGTTGATTTCTACGGACTCTGTAGGAAAGGAGCAAGCTCTCAACACTTAGGTGATTTCAAAGTTGGTTCAACAACTAGGTTCAACTAAAAGAGTTCAACGTCAAGGTTCAACATCAGCAGCAAGAGTTAAGCGTGTTTGTCAAGATTCAAAGTTCAAGGTTCAAAGTTTAACCGCTTCAAGGTTCAACGGCTTCAAAACACTTATCAAAGAGAAGAAGGCTTGAACCGTTGAACCATTGAACCACTTTGGTTCAAAGGTTCAATGGATTAATGGTTCAGCAGGTTCAAAAGCTTCTACAGGCAGGTTTAATCAAAAGAACAAGTTCTGACACTTAGTCATTTTCAGGGAATGAACCATTGAACCACTTTGGTTCAAAGGTTCAATGGGTTCAAGGTTCAAGGTTCAACGGGTTCAACGAGACTTGTTTCAAAGAGTCTTGGTTCAAGTGGTCAATAGAAGCAAGGGAATGAACCATTGAACCATTGAACCAAAGTTGGTTCAATCGGTCAGTTCAATCGGTAGGTTCAAGGGGTTACCCCAAAGCCAAAGGATCAGATACCCTTGCGGAGGGCGATAAACCAAAGCAAAAAACCCTTGCGGAGGGCAGAAAGGGGGCAAATGGACCAATTGAAAAGACCGAAAGACAAAGGGATTTCCTTCAGAAAAAAGACTAAGGCAAGAAACAAATTCTTTCGGACTTCTATCTAAAGGAATTCTTTCAGACAAAAAGTTCGAAGAAATTCAGGGAAGCTGCAGGAGAAAAGCCCGAAAGAATTTCTGAAGGCCAAAGACAAAGCAGCCGAAACAATTCTTGCAGACTTTTTGTCCGCAGGAAAATGTCTGCGGAAAAAGTCCGCGGGAAAGCTCCGAAGTATTCCGAAGACAAAAGGCCGCCGAAAGACCTTAAAGGGTAGATACCCTTGCGGGGGACTCTCGGCTACCAAATTAAAGGACACTTCCCCAAAGTTGAAGGGTCACCTTTCCTTCGAGAGGATGCAAAACAAGAAATTTGAAGGAAGCAAGTAGAAGAAAAGGCCGAATCAAGAGAAAGCCGAAGAAAGTCCAAGGGGTGACGCGCCCGAAGACGTCAAAGTCAAGAACGATGAACTAGCCGTTGGAAATTCAAACGTAGTGACGGGTGCGTGAATGTCAATTTCAAGGTTCGCAAAATAGCCGTTGATTTTGAAAAGCCTTAAAGAAGAGCCAAAGAACTTAGTGACCCGCCGGAAGAAAGAAGCCCGAAGGCCATCCGAAGACCACCTGAAGGGTAGATACCCTTGCGGGGGGCTCTTCCCGACCCAAAGCAGACCGTTTCTCAAGGCCCCAAAGGGCAGGTCACCTCTGAAAAATATCAAACAACAAAGCTGAAGGAATTGTCGAGAAAAGTGACGTGGCCGCAGACGTCAAAGTTGCGACAATGAAATAGCCGTTGATCCTTGTAGGTTTAAATCTACGGACCCCAATGCATTCAAAGGCTTTAAGGCCAAGATCAACAGAAAGCGACTAAGGAATAGGCATCAAATTGAATCCAGGACCCGATTCAATTAACCAGAAAAGGAAGAATGATGAGGAAGGATTAGAAACATTTGCGCATCGGATATGTTTCTAGAAGCATATCACCAAGTGGACATTGAAAGATGCAAACTTTCAATAACGTGACCCGTTTCTCTGCATTGAAAAAAGCAAATGGGTAAATGCCCCTAAATTTTAGCATGTCTTCTTAACAAAATTCAATGCAACATGATGTGTTGTTACTATTCCCAAGTCCTTCTTGAAGAGGCTATATAAGGGACTCTCTTGTTATTATAAAGATATCTCTGTCTGATAATCAGAAACGAAACTCTACCCAAATTGAAAGGCATTATTGAGACTTTGAGCTCAAATTGTTGATCATGTTTTGTTATTAGAATAAGAAAGCAAGTGACTTTTCAGACTTTGTGCTGTGATATCTTTGTTGTTGGAAAAACTGTTCTTATGTTTTTTTTCTTAATATATTTTCTGTTCTTTTAATTCAACAAGCAAAATTAGTGAAAGTAATCAGAAAGGTGTCCTGAAGTCAACTGTGGAGAGACTTTGTGCCCCCATAATTGCCTTTAGTGTGTTTTCTTTTTGTTTCTGTGTAAAAGACCTTGGGACGACTTTGTGCCCTCATTGTCCTTCGTATCTCACTCTTGGGCAATTCAGGTGGAGACTTTGTGCTACATCTCAATTTGCTGGTTACTACGTCCTTGGTTACATTTTGCAATTACTACCAAGAGTATTCTTGTGGTTTGTTGAATAGTACTTTTGAAAGAAGAGGTGCTTTCTGTCATTTCTTTTGATATTTTTCTTTTGATTTGCACGCATCATCTCTAAAAAAGAGAGATGGATGGTTTATCTTACCCTTGAGTATTATTTTCTATATATATATATATATATATATATATATATATATATATATAGGGAACCTCCTCTTAATGAGAGGAGAGATTAGTTCCCTTTTGATGTGGTGAACCTACACATTTGGACGACCAATCTTCCTACTTTGGCTGATCAGACCTATTTTGTTTATCAGTATGCTGATCGACAAAATATTCAACCAATAGTTTTTGGCGACTCCGTTGGGATATAGTTATGTGCATTCTGAAACCTCAAGTTTCAGATGGAATTAGTCTCTACCATTATGCATTATAGACTCCATTTTATTTCTGTGTTTTACCCATTATTATTATTATAACCTTACCATTCACCTCCACACTAACCAAGAAAGAACGCGCAGTTTAAAGCCTCAAGTTTCAAACTAAAGCAAGGTCAATTATTTTCTATTTTTGTTTCACAATCTGGCAGATTCAAGGTATACACGAAGCCAAAGGGCTAAATGTATTGTTGATCATGTATTTGAGTTAGTACAGTAAAATAATTTTGATCTGTTTTCTTCACCATCTCGCCTTCAACGAACTAAGAGCTTTCCTCCTACTAAAGTCAGATCTCCATTGTCAAACTAAGTATCCACTTCTGCTGTTGATAAAGTTTTGCCAATAATTACCCCTTTGAGATTTGTTATTCCTCCTTTTCATAGTCATATAATGGAAGTTCAAGGCCCCTGGGGTAATTCTTTTGGTCTTCTCAATCTTACTCCACCTCTACATGAGCTTCCACGCAGTTCAACGAAGAATTTTTTTAAATTCTATGGTGATAGAAAAGTTCATCCTGATGAACACATTACAACTTTTAGCATAGGTTGTGGCGTAATTGGAGTAGAATTTGAAGATGTAACAGTCAAGATATTTGTAGAAACATTATAAGGTGCTGCTGCAGATTGATTTTATCATCTACAGGCTCGATTAGTAAGTGATTGAAATACCTTCAAAGATAAGTTTGAAGCCAGATTCAAACATGCAGAAGATGCACATGCACTTCTGGCTCAACTTACACAGATAAAAAAAGAGGTTCATGAACCAATGAGAGACTTCATAGCCAAATTTGACAAACTGAAAAATAAAATTTCTGTAATTGCTCGACCTACAGCTAAGAATCTCAAATGCTTCTTTATTAAATCTCAGTTACCTGAAGTAAGTTTTCTTTTGAGACGTGCTAGCTAAATAGATCTTGTTACAGCTCAACTTTTGGCCACTGAGGTAGAAGATGATCTCATCTTAGCAGGGAAGATAAGAAGAGATCCAAACAGAAATAGACCCTCATCATCTTCTGAATATTCATCTACAGGAACCATTGATCCAATGATGCAAAAGCTGGCAAATGAGCTGCTAGCCTTGAAAAGATAAATGGCACAAGGTATGTCTTTTGCTCCTTCATATAAAGATATGCCAAAAAAGACATTTCCAAATCAGTCATATCAAGGCAATGCTGTCAGGAATCAAGGGTAGCCAAATCGTCTTCCTCCCCCACAAGGGAAACTTGCCCTTGAAGCTCTGCCAACCAACTCAGCAGTTGGATATTTGGAAATAGAACATCCTTTCTCTTTCCAACCTGAGTTTGAACAAGAAAATAACGCTGATCTCTTCACGAAGGATTAAGAAGAATCAGCTGGCGACTCCCATATTAGTTTTTTAAATTACCAGGGTGAACCCAGAAGCAAAAGAGAAGCTATTGATGGATCACATGCAGTGTTTACCAGTTTCAAGAACCAATCAGTCCAACAAGTTGATAAAAAAAGATAGAAGAGCAATCATAACCAGCAATTACAATTGATAAGCGTGGAACCACTCTGCCTTACCAATCAAAGGATCCGGTGATCACTCAAAAAGTAAGTACATCAATTTGACCTTCACCTTCTACTTCAATTTCGCAAACCAGCCCTCCTCCCATCCCTCTTAGAACCCAAAAAGTTGAAATACCTTCCTCTGTTCCTAATCCAACTCAACGATTTGACATAATTGATCATGTCAAAAAGACCAAAATACAAATGTCTGAATTTGAATATTTGCAGTCCAATCTTAATCAATTGGATAAGTTGTCCAATGTGTCAAGAACCAAACTGTCCCTGCAGGACAAGATGTTAAGAAAATAACTCTTGATTCCCCAAAGAACATGCCTATTTTGAATAATCTTGTCATTACTCCAATTTTTTTTGAAAAAATAGAACCTTTCTATGTTTTCTTATTGATATATGGTTATCAACTCAACAATTTCATCATTGATTTCGAGGCATCTGACAATGTCATGCTTGTTAAAGTAGCTGAATCTCTTGGCCTCACACTGACCAAAACATTTGGGAGATATTTTTCCATGGAAAACAAGTAAGTACCATTGCTGGGGCAAATCAAAGATGCCCAATTTGCATTTGCAACGTTTCTAGACAAGAGAATCAAGATGACTGTCTTGGTCACTGACGTCCCAACATCCTATGACATTTTACTTGGACAAAATTTTTACAAAGACGTGGGAGAAAAACTAAGCATGGACCTGTCTGAGGCAAAGATCCCTGTCTAAAGTGTAATGAAGAGGTTGCTCCCTGAAAAGGAGGCAAAATATGTGGTCACCCAAACATCAGCTCTTGAAGCTCAAATTCTTTTTAAATCCTCAGGTATGGGTAACTTCTTTCTATCTACAGACAAAGTGCATGAAAAATCTAATAATTTTTTTGAAAGTGTCAACCCAAAAATCAATTCAACTAGAATAACAGAAGAATTAGTAAGTTGCAATACAATGAAGAAGGACCCTCCCTCTCTAATGAAGTCAAGTCTAAATAAAAATCAGTGTTTGATGAGGTATGGACTCTAGAATTCGATGGCAGTTGCTCCTCTACCAATTTGGGAGCTGAGATTGTGTTGATATCTCTTCAAGGAGATATGTTTCTTTCATCTTACAAATTACAATTTAGCAACACTAGCAATACCACTGAATATGATTCTTTGTTGCTTGGATTGAAGGCTGCTCAAAACAAAGGCATCAAGTTTCTTCATGCCAAAGGGGATGTTGAATTAGTGGTTTGTCAAGTGAGAAATTTATACCAAACCAAGAATGAAAGATTATGCCACTATCGCAACCTAGTTTAGGACCAAATTGAAAGCTTTGATGCTTTCAACATTTCTGCCATACCCAAGGAATCTAATGACAGAGCTGATGCACTTGCTATTTCAATAACTCTTTTAATTTCTCACTCAGATTTCAAAGAAGACGGGTATACTATTGAGCTGGTCTATAGACCAAGTGTTCCTGACAATGCTGATCATTGGCAAGTATTCAATGATGATCATCAACTCATTGCCTTCCTAGAATGAAAAGACAATTTTGAATAACTACGTTTTGAAGGTAGTGAATCTCAGAAGTATGAATCAGCCTCTGAATCTAGTTCAAATATAAATAAAAAATTCTTACAGTTGAAAGGAAATAAAATTCTCAAAGGCCTGGTTTTTTTTGAAAAATTATTTGACAAGCATGATAGATTCATCAAACAACAACAAATAGATTCAATCTTCTCTCAGAGATTCGATCAAGTAAATCAGACTACTAAAGAAAATTTCAAGATGGTTAACATTGGTAAGTGCTGCACCCCTGAAGAAAGATTCAAGTTCACCACTTTACTCCATCAATACATGGATGTCTTAGCATATTCTTATGACGACCTGAAGTCTCTTAGACCTAATAAAATCTGTCATGACATTCCTCTCAAGGCTGACTCAATGCCCTATAAGAAAAAATCCAGACAGTACAATCTAAAAATATCAAGTACTATTCTGTCTGAGATATAAAAAATATTAAATGCTAGAATCATCTTTCCAATCCATCATTCCACATGGATTGCAAACATAGTGCCTGTAAGGAAGAAGAGTGGCAAAATTCGCACTTGTGTAGATTTTAGGAATCTGAATCAGTCATCTTTGAAAGATAATTACCCTTTGCCAATTATGGATCAAGTGCTTCAAACAGTGATAAGTTTAGAGATGTTATCAATGCTAGATGGTTTTTCAGGATATAATCAAGTTAAAGTTGGTGAAGCAGACCAACACAAGACTGCATTCACCACACCTTGGGGTACATTTGCATATAGAAGAATGTCTTTTGGCTTGATAAATGCTGGTGCCACCTTTTAGAGAGCAATGGGCTTTCAAAGATGAGATAGGTAAATTCATAGTGGTATACCTTGATGACTTAATAATTTTTTCAAATCATCGATCTGATCATGTATGCCACTTACAACGAGTGCTGGAGTGTTGCCGCCAGAATGGTATTTCTTTGAACTTTAAGAAGTCTGTTTTTGGAGTAACAGAAGGGAAACTCTTCGACCACATTGTGTCTAAAGAAGGCATAAAGATTTACTTAGACACAGTCAAGTCTATTCAATAGCTTAATTTGCCTACAAGTAAAAATGATGTTCACTTTTTCTTCAAAAAGGTGAATTTCTTACGAAAGTTCATCTCTGAATTTGCTGAATTGACTAGACATATTATGAACATGATGAAAAAGAAGACCACCTTCAACTGGACTAAAGAAGGCAAGTCAACATTTCAGGATATCAAGACTACTATTGCTCACGCTCCTACCTTAGTTTGTCTAGATTATAACAAAGATTTTATCATATACAACTATGCTTCTTAACACATGCTTTCAAAAAATTTTGTTCAAAAGGATAAGGAAGGTATGGAATCTCTTATTTCTTTCATGAGTTGCCCTCTCAAAACCCATGAGATGAAGTATTCAAATGTAGAGAAACATGCTTATGCAGTGGTGAAAGCAGTCAAATATTTCCGCTTCTATACCCTGAATTCACACACTACTGCCTTAGTTCCTGACACCACAGTCAAGTCTATATTAACTCAGCAGGAATTTGGCATAAAAAGAGGCAATTGGATTGCAAAGATCCAAGAGTTAGATCTAAACATCAAGCCAACAAAGGTGGTCAGGGGAAAAGGCCTATGCCAATTAATTGCTGACAACAAGCTAGAAGATACACAAAGTGTAGAAGCTGAAGTGGAAAATACACCAACAGTCCTTTTTGTCTCCACTACCAATGAGTGGTATTCAGTTATTGCTCATTTCCTTACTTATGGTGAATGTCCTGCTCATTTGTCTTATAAAGAAAGGACTATCAAGTTGAAATCTGTCAATTTTATCCTTTAGGACAACAACTTGTACAAGAGAAGCATAGATGGAGTATTCCTTCGCTGTGTAGACAAAGAGCAACAAATATAAATTTTGA
The DNA here is from genome assembly GCA_037957365.1 of Torreya grandis. NCBI lineage: Eukaryota > Viridiplantae > Streptophyta > Pinopsida > Cupressales > Taxaceae > Torreya > Torreya grandis. The sequence continues at coordinate 2,357,372 of JARHVA010000625.1, forward strand.
AATCTTTTCACAATCTAGCCTGTGGAGGACTTTTTTTGCTCCTGTAACTGCTCACAAAATTTTGTGAGCCAGATATTACTAGCCAACTCTTTTCCAAGATGCATATAAGTGGGTGAGAAAATATAAACTTTACCAGTAATTTGTTGAAAGACCCAAGTTAGTTGCCCTGCCTCTCAAGCCAGTGATCATAGAGGAACCTTTTCAGCCATGGGGGATTGATTTTATTGAGACTATAAACTCATCTTCAAGCACTGAACATGATTATGTCATTACAATTGACTATTTCACCAAGTGGGTAGAAGCAATCCCAACTAAGCATGCTACTTCAGAAGTTGTATGCAATTTCTTCAAAGAGAATATCATTTCTAAGTTTGGAGTTCCAACTAAAATTATTACTGACAATGCAGCTTGTTTCACTTCTTAGGAGATTACACAATTCTATTTCTATTATAGAATTACACTCTCTCATTCTTCTGATTATTTTCTACAAAAGAATGGACACACTGAATCAAGCAATAAGAACCTGGTAACTATCATCAAAAAGCTAGCAGATGACAATCAAAGGACACAGCATAAAGCATTGGTTGATGCTCTATGGGTAGACAAAATCACACCAAAGAGGGCAATTAGTATGTCTCCTTTTCAACTTCTTTATGGTATCAATGTTGAAATACCAATCACCTTAGAATTGCCAACTTTAAAATTGGCAAAGGCAATTGAAGATCAGATATATGAAAGCTCTCTTGATAAGAGAATCATGTGCCTGACTGAGCTGGATGAACATAGAACCATAGTGGTAGACCGAATTGCTGCTTATCAGATTCTGGTAAAGAAACTCTTTGACTAGAAGGCCAAAAATCATGATTTTCAGATTGAGGATCAAGTCCTACTGTGAGACAAAAGGAGAGAACTAAAAGGGATGCATGGAAAGTTTGACTTCCTTTGGAGAGGCCCATTTATAATTCATCAACACAATGGTGAAAATAATTTTCTGTTGAAATATCAAGATGGCACACTCTCTTCTCTACCTCACAATGGATAGCATCTGAAACACTTCAACTCTTGAAGTATCAGATCATTGAATTTGTACATATGTATATTTGTATAGTTTTTAATTCTGTTTTATTTGTTTATTTTTATTTTTGATGCCTTCTATTTCTGGATAACATGACTCCGTAGCCCAATGGTACACATGAAGACACTAGAGATTCTGGATTCTACTCCCTTTAATTCTTTTTTACAATTGATAGAAGTTCTCCAACTGGAGCCAGTTGTTATTTCCCAAAAATATCACTCATTTTTGGAACAACATTTGAGTTATTTTGGTCCTCAGACCAAAATAGTCTTTGCCCTTTTTCAAAATTTGTTCTAAGCATTCAAATTCCTCATTTTTCAAGCTTCTCAAAAAATCTACGGACTCTGCAGGCTTGAATCTACAGACTCTGCAGGAAGGAAATCTACGGACTCTATAGGCCAAGTTCAACGGACTTCACAGGTTGATTTCTACGGACTCTGTAGGAAAGGAGCAAGCTCTCAACACTTAGGTGATTTCAATGTTGGTTCAACGACCAGGTTCAACTAAAAGAGTTCAACGTCAAGGTTCAACATCAGCAACAAGAGTTAAGCGCGTTTGTCAATCTTCAAAGTTCAAGGTTCAAAGTTCAACCGCTTCAAGGTTCAACGGCTTCAAAACACTTATCAAAGAGAAGAAGGCTTGAACCGTTGAACCATTGAACCACTTTGGTTCAAAGGTTCAACGGATTAATGGTTCAACAGGTTCAAAAGCTTTTACAGGCAGGTTCAATCAAAAGAACAAGTTTCTGACACTTAGTCATTTTCAGGGATTGAACCATTGAACTGTTGAACCATTGAACCACTTTGGTTCAATGGGTTCAAGGTTCAACGGGTTTAACGAGGCTTGTTTCAAAGAGTCTTGGTTCAAGCGGTCAATAGAAGCAAGGGAATGAACCATTGAACCAAAGTTGGTTCAATCGATCGATTCAATCGGTAGGTTCAAGGGGTTGCCCCAAAGCCAAATGATCAGATACCCTTGTAGAGGGTGGTAAACCAAGGCAAAGAGCCCTTGCGGAGGGCAGAGAGGGGGCAAATAGACCAATTGAAGAGACCGAAAGACAAAGGGATTTCCTTCGAAAAAAAGACTAAGGCAAGAAACAAATTCTTTCAGACTTCTGTCCGAAGGAATTCCTTCAGACAAAAAGTCTGAAGAAATTTGGGGAAGCTGCGGGAAAAAAGCCCAAAAGAATTTCTGAAGGCCAAAGACAAAGCAACCGGAACAATTCTTGCAGACTTTTTGTCTGTGGAAAAATGTTCGCGAAAAAAGTCTGCGGGAAAGCTTCGAAGGATTCTGAAGACAAAAAGCCGTCGAAAGACCCCAAAGGGCAGGTACCCTTGTAGGGGACTCTCAACTACCAAATTAAAGGACACTTCCCCTGCCCTCCGAAGGGTCACCTTCCCTTTGGGAGGATGCAAAACATGAAATCTGAAGGAAGCAAGTAGTAGAAAAGGCCGAATCAAGAGAAAGTCAAAGAAAGTCCAGCAAAGGTTCAAGGGGTGATGCGCCCGAAGATGTCAAAGTCAAGAACGACGAACTAGCCGTTGGAAATTCAAATGTAGTGACGGGTGCGCGAACGTCAATTTAAAGGTTCGCAAAATAGCCATTGATTTAGAAAAGCCTTAAAGAAGAGCCAAAGAATTTAGCGATCCCCGTCGAAAGAAAGAAGCCCAAAGGCCATTCGAAGACCGCCCAAAGGGTAGATACCCTTGTGGGGGGATCTTTTTGACCCAAAGCAGACTGTTTCTCAAGGCCCCAAAGCGCAGGTCACCTCTGGGAAAGGTCAAATGACAAAGCCAAAGGAATTGCCAAGAAAAGTGACGTGGCCGCAGACGTCAAAGTTGTGACAATGAAATAGCCGTTGATCCTTGCAGGTTTAAATCTATGGACCTGAATGCATTCAAAGGCTTTAAGGCCAAGATCAACAGGAAGCGACTAAGGAACAGAGCATCAAATTGAATCCAGGACCCGATTCAATTAACCAAAAAAGGAGGAATGATGAGGAAGGATAAAAAACATTTGTGCATCAGATATGTTTCTAGAAGCATATCGCCAGGTGGACATTGAAAGATGCAAACTTTCAATAGCGTGACCCATTCCTCTGCATTGAGAAAAGCAAATGTGTAAATGCCCCTAAATTCCAGCATGTCTTCTTAACAAAATTCAATGCAACATGATGTGTTACTATTCTCAAGTCCTTCTTGAAGAGGCTATATAAGGGACTCTCTTGTTATTGTAAAGATATCTCTCTCTGATAATCAGAAACAAAACTCTGCCCAAATTAAAAGGCATTACTGAGACTTTGAGCTCAGATTGTTGATCATATTTTGTCATTGGAATAAGAAAGCAAGTGACTTTTCAGACTTTGTGCTGTGATATCTTTATTATTGGGGAAACTGTTCTTATGTCTTTTTCCTTAATATATTTTCTGTTCCTTTAATTCAACAAGCAGAATTAGTGAAAGTAGTTAAGAAGGTGTCTAAAAGTCAACTGTGGAGAGATTTTGTGTCCCCATAATTGCCTTTAGTGTGTTTTCTTTTTGTTTCTGTGTAAAAGACCTTGGGACGACTTTGTGCCTTCATTGTCCTTCGTATCTCACTCTTGGGCAATTCAAGTGGAGACTTTGTGCTACATCTCAATTTGCTGGTTACTACGTCCTTGGTTACATTTTGCAATTACTACCAAGGAGCATTCTTGTGGTTTGCTGAATAGTACTTCTGAAAGAAGAGGAGTGCTTTCTGTCATTTCCCTTGATATTTTTCCTTTGATTTGCACGCATCATCTCTAAAAAAAGAGAGATGGATGGTTTATCCTACCCTTGAGTATATATATATATATATATATATATATATTATATATATATATATATAGGGAACCTCCCCTTGATGAGAGGAGAGATTAGTCCCCTTTTGATGTGGTGAACCTACACATTTGGACGATCAATCTTCCTACTTTGGTTGATCAGACCTATTTTGTTTATCAGTACGCTGATCGACAAAATAAATTCAACCAACAAACCTCACACTAGTCATGCTCAAACCTCCAATCCTCTCATGGACCCATCCTTTACTCAAGAGTGGAAGATAATGAAGGAATCTCTTTAACAAATTGACCCTCGTACAAGTATAAAGATTTTTGCACCTCTTCTTTAGATATGAACATTCTACAAGTACATTTCCCATGACATTTCAAGGTTCTAAAATTTGAAAAATATAGAGGGAAAGGAGATCCCTGATATCATGTCCAAGAATTATATGTAGCTTATCATGAGGTTGCCTATGACAATGCTTATCTCCTTCAAATTTTCCCTAAAAGTCTCATGGACCCGCATTAGAGTGGTTTATGCATTTTCCAAAGGGGTCCATATCCAGCTTTAAAGACTTAACTAAAATATTTGAGAGACACTTCTCGCTCAATATTGAACATGACATATCCATCATAGATATTTACAACACCAAACAAAGAAATAGGGAAAGCCTAGCTTTGTTTCTGCAAAGGTGGAGAAGTCTGGTAAGTCGATTCCATTGTACATTTACAAAAAAAGAATTGGCCAAGATGTTCATCGATAACCTCAACATCGAGTTGAAATATCAATTAAAGCTATAATACACAAATTATTTTGATGAGTTCATCGAGAAAGGGATCCTAATTGAGAAATCTCTCATTGAAAAGGGAACAATCAAATTGTATACCCAAAAGGAACAAAGCCATAATCAAGATAATACCTTTTTGGGTAAACCAAAGATCTTTAACAAAAACAAAAATGTCGTAGGGGATGGTATAACAGATTCTAAAGATGCTAAGATAATGTAGAAAGCTTTCCCAACCAACAAACAATAAAATATATTCACTATAAGGGTACCATGGGGGAAATCATAACCCCGAATGGGAAAGAGGCCCCTAACTAGCCTTGGGGTACTTGCATAAATAGTTCAACAATTAATCACTGCAAATATGATTACTCTCCTTGAAATCCAACCATTGAACGACAATAAACCACAACCAAATTGGTATCATGAAGATGAATTTTGTCGATATCACAAAGTCAAGGGGCATGATACTGAGAGGTGTATGTAGTTGAAACATTATATTCAAGATCTAATTGAAAAGGGGGACATTGAGGTTGAAGGGGAGAGCTCTACTGCCCAGTCTAAGAATCAACAACTTGGAATTTATCAGGACCCATTGCCCAAACATGTCAGAGGCAAAGAAAACCACTCAAAGACCAGGGTCAAACATCCACCTCCAATCACACTGATTAGCATGCCATCCCATAGCATTATGTGAACACCATCAAAATCAATGGCCCTCAAGAACCCACACCATCACCATCCACCATACTTATGATCAATTGGCCACAACTGACTGTGTATTCACCACACGATGCAACAAAATTGTAGTTCCTAGAGAACCACCACAAGACCCATACACTTCAACATCCCAAAAAGTGAGTGTCTCTACAAAGGTCTCTACATCTTACCATAAGCCATATGACATAATCCAACAACATGAGAAGACCCTTGCCCAAATCTCACTTATAGATCTTCTCGAAATGTCATCCGTGCATCGGGAGTCTTTAATCAAGTCTTGAATGATCTTAAAGCCCCTCGAGATATTGACACTAGCCAATTTCAAATTGGTGGGTCACTTGTCTCCCTTGCAACAAATACCTTTAGTGCCCAGGAAGCCTCCTATTGGCCTACATCATATTTATCCATGTTCATAAAAATTTCCATTTCCAACCACAAAATCCCTCAGGTGCTCATAGATGGAGGGTCTCATTGAATTTATGCAAGATTTTCTAAGGAATTTGGGGTACTTTGAGGCATCACTTGGGCCTACTTTAATCATGATCAAGGCATATGATGATAATGAGAGCCCATATGTGGGAACCATTTATCTTATTATCACTATGGGACCTGTTGTTTATCAGACCTTAATACAGATGTGATCTACCATACAATCTACTTCTAGGTCATGCAAGGATCCACGAAATGCAAGCAGTCCCTTCCACTCTCCATCAGTGTTTGAAATTCCCTCATTTTGGCATGGAGGTCACAATTCATGGGGAAATAAAATGATTCCATAGCTATCAAATGAATTAATCTCATCCCACCTACATTGCCCTAGCACACATAACTCTACTCCTAATCCAACAACTATAAAATATGTCCACTTGGATGATCTAGTACCTACTTCCAATCCATCACCAGATGTCACCCATCTTAGGATCACACTTACAAGTTGTGGGGAATACGAATACAAGACCTTTTGTGTAGGAGACCTATCTCTCCCCACGTAATTATGGGTCCCAAACTATGTAATGATCTTGATATACAATATATGAATAAATACCCTTTTAGGGAAACACCATATAATAATCCTTTAGGAAGGAATAACTCCACAATGTCTCTTCGAGGGGACAACCTCCAATATCCTCTTAGGTGAATACTCAATGCTTACTTGATATCCTTACCATGATAATCATCTCCTATATATATACATCTATCTAACCCATGGATGGGTAACTTCCTAATCCAATGTAGACCAACCATTACCCAATGTACTACTTCCATAAGTTACTTTATTATCCTAATATAGTGTACCCATATAACTAAGGGGATGTGTGCCACATGTCGGCATCTCCATCAACCCATATACATCAATATATCATATCCCTAGGTACATAGCATTCCTTCCCTCCTTGACATGTTTCGTCCCCGAAACATAGGAAGAAACCAAATAATGAGTGTGCTTTAAATCATTGCACACTTGGGATCATCTAGCCATCCTATATGATATTGGCAGGTGATAGCTCTCCAAGCTTGTTTCCAAATTTTATTGTGCTCCTTTGATTTCATTCATGATCATAATTATATTCTTTGGTGTCCAAGCATAATTATTTCTCTCTTTATTCCATGTACCATATTTCGTATGTGATACTCTGATTCCAACCATGACCATAATAGGTATTCTTCCATGCATAGTCATAGTGATTTTCACATTCATTCCATGTGCCATAGTATTTTTTCTTTGGATTCCATGCATATCCATAATGATTGGAAACCATTTCTTGTATAGACAAAATGATTGTTATTATGACACTTCCTCACCTGGTTCCATGATTGTTTCCTCCATGATGATGTGGGTGTCTATATACCTCAACCTTTTCCAATACTTTGACTTTATCCACCTTTACTTCTACCTCTTCCACCTTTTCCTTCTTTGTCTCTTGAGTAGAGAAGTGCTCATTTGTAGTGTGTCTTTATCTATATCATTTGAATCTTCATGTTTTTTATCACCTGTTTCCATCTCATCCTCATGATCTACTTGGAGTGTTATTGGTGCCTTTTTCACTATGATATCTTGTAAAGTGATCCTTATACCAAAACTTCATGAACTTTTTCTGAACATTAAAATTGTTCCCAAAGTTTCTAACCATGGATATCCAAGAACTATATCCACATCATCCATATCCAAAGCATAAAAATATGAATGCAAAACATATTTTTCATAATGAGCTTCAGATCTTCAAACATTGAAATTCTTCCCTACTTGAACCTCTTTGATATTCTTTACTTGAACATGGATGGCCACATTCATGCTAATGAAGTTATACTTGTTGGTAGGGTTTATGGACACAACTACCTTCTTCTTTTGAATGTATTCATGAAATGAAAAATTGATGATTTCTTTGAAGCCAAATTATTTGAATATTGCTTCTTCTACTACTTCTTCTTGTTCTTCTGATGAATTTCTTCTTCTTTTTCCGCTTCTTCTTCTACTGCTTCTTCTTTTTCCACTTTTTTTTATATCGATCTAAAAAAATTTGTTCCATTTCCCATGAAGAAAACCTTTCTGTACAGCTCAACTGATCAAACCAATCTAGTGCAGGTCCAAACAAAAAAGGAGTTAATTATCTTTGCCTAAAAGTTTTTCTAAAATGATTCTCCAAAAGGAGCCACCATTCTCTAACATCAATATCATCTTTCCCTAAAAATATTTGCAACTCCATGATCCACAAAAAAATTAAGGTTCATGAAACCCTAAAATGTCAAAACTAATCCATAAAATCGCAAAAAATCACTCAAAATAGCTCCAAAAATCTAAAATTTTGAGCACTTCTCTTAAATATTCTTACATCTCCTAAAAATTTCATATGAAAATTTCTATATTTCGGAAGATATAGTGAAATTATTATAAACCCTAAAATAGAAATAGCTCCCTCAAAACAAATCAAAAAATTTTGAAATTTTTACTATGCTTCTCTTATATTTTCTTACATCTCCAGTAAAAATTTTGAGTAAAAATCCCTATATTTTAGAAGATATAGTGAAATTAGGGTTTCGCTCCACACAAATTACCCAAATCAAAGCTCTGATACCACTTGTAATGATCTTGATATACAATATATGAATAAATACCGTTAAGATAGGGAAACACCATATAATAATCCTTCAAGAAGGAATAACTCCACAATGTCTCTTCGAGGAGAAAACCTCCAATATCCTCTTACGATAGAATACTCAATGCTTACTTGATATCCTTACCATGATAATCATCTCCTATATATATACATCTATCTAATCCATGGATGGGTAACTTCCTAATCCAATGTAGGCCGACCATTACCCAATGTACTACTTCCATAAGTTACTTTATTATCCTAATATAGTGTACCCATATAACTAAGGGGATGTGTGCCACATGTCGGCATCTCCATCAACCCATATACATCAATATATCATATCCTTAGGTACATAGCAAACTATGAGGAAGGATAACCCTATCTACTATCAGTTTGGACCAATGACCTTTACTAGTGTAGGTCTGCTATCAGAGGGGTACTTTGATAAGATCGATGATTTGTGGCTTATTCCAAACAATGAGGCCATTGCATTCCATAGACAAAAGTACACCCAAATTTAGAAAATGTTGTAGAATATGAATTATTAGGGAAAAGGACTAGGGAGACATGAACAAGGAGGGTTGAAACCTATAGAGGTTCACAAACACCCACAACATCTTGGTCTAGGGTACAAACCTCTTGACACTGGCCTAAAAAATATCATTTTGGATACTTCTTCGATGCCTGAGGAGTCTTCTTTTGACGATGAAGTTGAAATAGGCTTAGTTTATAGTCTTTATGAAGAGCTTATTGCCACTAACCTATTCCATGACACAACCATCACCACCATTAATATATTGCTCCATTACCCCACCTTAATAGATTGGGATAAAAAACATGAGCCATATTTCGACATGTTCCAGAGTGATGAGGCCATCCTAGAATATTTGGGAGTGCGAGATTTTATGCCTTCTAGAGATCATAAGAAAGACTTCTCTATTAATGTCAACAAGTAGGCTTATTTTGGGGAACAACAAACATCCCTCAATCAAATAAAGAAGAAGAATATGAAGATGAGGAGCTCTCTTATAATCCAAAAGATTTTCCACCCATTTTAGATGAATCAAAATTTTATATAGAATTAGACATAGAGCTCCCAACAGATTTTACTTAAGATATCCAGAATCTACCATTGCCTCCAACCTATCTTCAAGATCAGTCACCTTCACTCATTGAAGAGGTGGTTGAAGTCAACATTGGAACATAAGAAAACCCTAAAATTGTTAAATTGGGGGCAACTCTTATGCGCGAGGAATGCTGAGTAATTATTGAGTTGCTCAAAGAATTTATAGATATCTTTGCATGGTGTTATTCATACATGCCAGGACTTGATCCCTCCTTGGTTGTGCATCATTTAGTTATTCATCTTAATGCAAAACAAATCAAGTAGAAACTACGTAAGATGCACCCTAAAGTGGCTTTATTAGTCAAGAAGGAATTAAAAAAAATCATGAAAGTAGGATTTATCTGACTTATTGATTATTTTGATTGGATATCCAACATTGTTCCTGTGGTCAAGCCACAAGGTGAGATTTGGCTTTGTAATGACTTGTGGGACATCAATAAAGCATGTCCTAAAGACGTCTTCCCCCTACCAAACATAGATATGATCATGGATTCTACTGCAAGATATGAAATTTTATCCTTTATGGATGGCTTTTTGGGCTATAACCAAATTAAAATTACACATAAGGATCATCATAAGACAACCTTTATTACTGTATGGGGAACCTTCTGTTATCAAATAATGGTCTTTGGTCTCATGAATGCAAGTTATACCTATCAATGGGCAATGACTATTAATTTCCACGACATGATGCACAACATTGTTGAAGATTATGTAGATGACGTTTTGGGGAAGTCAAAACTCCGATCCGAGCACCATGTGGTTTTAAGAAGAATATTTGAGTGGCTGTGTGAATATAAGGTTAGATTAAACCCAAAGAAATATGTGTTTGGCATTACCTCGTGCAAACTTTTAGGATTCATAATGTCCAGGAGAGGCATTGAAGTGGATCCAACAAAAGTCAAGGCTATTATGAAAATGCCCCTTCCTCGTAATCTAAAACAACTTCCACCCCTTCACCCATCTTTTGAAAAAGGGGATCCATTTTAATTGGAACTCTGAATGTCAGCAGGCCTTTGACAATCTTAAACAATATCTATCCAATCCTCCATTGTCATTGTGTAAACATAATATTTTCACACTTTATCAATTACTTATGCTTTCTATCTTGCAGGCACTCGTTGAGTCTCAATCTCTCTGAGTGCATGCCCTAAGGGGTGCATCGAGAAAGGGGTGGACAGACCATTGGTGCTTCGTAGTATTATTGTCCCTTATTTCTAGTTATTATCAATCCAATCAACTCTTACAACATTCCCCTTAGCTATTACTCATCTTTTACATACTCCTCTAGTCTTTTACCACCTTCTGTACCCCTTTTCCTAACCTAAAAACCCTTTTGACAGTTTACATGACTAGGTCATCTGGGTCGACCTTTTACTCTTATTGGTGAAACTTATTTAGGGTCTAGTCTAGGTCAGCTAATGGCTGACCTAGCCCATGACCTAATGATTTTTTGTCAATAACGATACTAGGTCGACCCTATTGACTGAAGCTTTTGGAAGGGTTTAGGGTTCGATCTGCCTATATATACAAGATCATTTTACCATTATTTGAAGAGACATCAAGAGTTATTATTCATTTGCACTTCTTTACAATCTGCTCTTCCACCATTCTATTTGAGGAGTCTTAGCTTAGGGTTTTTACTTGGAGAATCTACTCTTGTGGAGAAGTCTTGGATACTTTGGCTTCTCTTAGTGATCCTTACAAACCACAACAACCTGTTAAGAAGCCCCTTTTGGCCAAAGGGGAGATTGAGTCTCGATGGGTTCATCTTTCAGGTAAATATCTTTAACTTTTCTCCTCTCTTTAGTAGATATAAGTAGAATAAGTAGTGGCTTTTGAATAATATTACTCTTCTTTATGCATAACCCTGATGGTAGATGGATGATGTAGAGGGCCATTCTGTTTAGAGCAAGAGACAGAGTGAAGATGGGGAGTACATGCATGGATAGTGGGATGGCCGAGTCTTACCTATACATAGCTTAATTAGGATTTTCTTATGCATGTTTATTTTTATTTGTTTACTAATCCCCATTTTATGCCACAAGCTTTGGTGAGCACTATAATAGATCTCTTCGCTTTACTTGTTATTAGTATAGTGAATATAAAAACATAAGATTTAGTTAGGGTTATTTCATAGTTTTGCTTGCTTGGAGGCTTTGGAACCCTCCCTAATATTATTGTTGTGATAAGAGATCCCCTAATTGGTTCTAACAGATCGACATATTGGCCATGTTACTGATTATCTAATGTATCCCAAATCAAAATTGTAAGTAATATCTATATTCTATATTGGTTTTTTAATGTTAATATAGCTTTGACACTGAAGTCTAGTCCAACGAGCTAATGCACTAGCTCTTTCATGCAAAATTGTGGTCTTGCGTGCTCACTTGAAGCATGCAGTTAGAGACTAGATTTTGCAGATTTTGTTGCACAATAATATTAACTTAGTCATATTCTTCCCTTTATTATGTAATTAAATAGATACTACATAAAATCATATATACACTACTTTGATTCTAGGATTACCAAGATCAGCCACCATGACTATGCATACTAGTACCATTCCAATTTAGAGTTTGTTACTTATGAAATGAAGGGATTGAGTAGTTTCATATCCAGTCCCAATTAGGAAATTGTTCAACTTATCACAACACAGATACACAACTCATCCATTCCACTGAACATGAACATAAGAATATTTATAAACTCGTAACACACACATACATATACACACATACACACACATAATAATAATAATAATAATAATAATAATAATAAGTATTATTAAGCAAAAATTTTCCCTCACAGTGATTTACAACAATGATATTTATACTTGTTTATCCTGGACCAAGTGTTTACAACATTAATGACAATAGTAATTAACCAACAAACTCTCAACAGACTGAGAGGTGTGGTGCTCAATCAACTAACTTCTCCTAAGGACTCGAGCCTTGGCACCCCCTATATACTCATGTTATGTTGGATCTTTGCTATCATGTGTTTCTCTCCTTACAGGTCGATGCAAAATTTATGATGGATAATGTTTGGGTGGCCCTTAGGAGTCACTCTTTAACCATTCCTGCTTCTCATGCGCTCCCCAAGTCTTTTGCTATCGTTCTGAGTCCTATGCTCTCAGGTTCCTCATGACTAATTTTCCTTTGATTGGGTCCTCTCGCACTGGTGCTTCCATGACTTTGTCCTCTCGTGCCCAGTAGATTCTGTGCCATGGTGCTTCTGTACCCATCAAGTTCTGTGTCATAAACTTTCCACGCTATGGTCCTTTATATCGTGTCAGTTTTGTGCCAAAATGGATACTCCACACTACTCTCTTAGTCCATCCCAGACTAAGTCTTGCTGGCAGCCTCTACCAAATATTTAGGCCCCATCTGCTCAATCTGCTTTTTCACATCATCCTAATGCAACAATGTGTCGAATATCTTGGCAGTTATTTCCTCTATGACCTCCTTGGACTTCTTCATCTCCTTAGGGTGGCTAGATATCTCATTGGCCTTCTTGACCAATTCATCTAGGGATGTGAGGGCATCCTTCTAGATGTCTTCAAGTGTTGAGAAATTTTTGACAACCTATTCTCAGAGGGCTGAAAAATTTGCATTTAGTTGTTGACGATGTGTGTTGATCATTTCCTCCATCATCTACACATCCTTGAATGCTTTGGTGCATTTAGCATGATCTTTTATTAAGAGTGCAACATCAACCATCTGCTGCCTCTGGGCTTCTTATGTTTGGAGCCCAGCCTTCAAGATTTTATTAGGGCACACTAGTGGTTTAAATATTCCATCTAAATTAGGGATGACTTCCCCAGTTATCTCCAAGGTGTGCTTGCATACTTATACTACCTCGATGAATTTCTCTGCTAGCTCCACTCCCTTGTCTTTTGACATGTTCTTCTCCTTGTAGTGCTTCAACAGGAGGCTCACCAAGGTTTTTAATTTTCCTATGGCATCCCCATCAAGAGGTACGCCATTCGCTAACACCATATCCTATTCCAAACTTGTCTTGCAGAGGTTCAATGTTCTAACTTTTATCTCCATGACCTCTTTGACCTACTGCTTCCAAACAACCATTTCCTCGACAATCCCTTGTTTGGCAACAACTTCCTTACTATACATACCCACTATTTGGGTATGTATCTTATCTGCATTATGCACATCAGAATATGACAAAATATTTTGGCACGTAACCTCCAAGGCCATAGTTAAGAATGTTGTGCCATGGAAGTGATATCGATGGCCATTACACTCATTTCTTCTTCCTCACCAACCCCTTCTTCGTCATAGAGTTGCTCAACATCAAGTGGCAAGTTGTCAGAGGTGGCCTCCTCCTCCCGCACTGAGGAGGGTGTCTTCTCAGAGTCAGAATCCAATGCTTCCACCTGTATGACAAGGACTTCCTATTTAGGTGCTTGCTCTATGGCCCACTATTGTGGAACTCCTAAAGTAGAAACTGTTGGGGGAGATGGCTATAGAGTTGCTTTAGATGGTGAGGGCAGAGTTGGAGGAATGTGTGGAGGAGAAGGTGGAGGTGGAGGGACTTGCAGTGGTGGGGATTTGGGTAAATAATTTTGGGGAGGTGAAGGTGTGATGGAGAAGGGTGAGGTAGGAAAGGGCATAGTGGATAAGGGCAAAGTGGAGATGGTCAGGGAGGCGAGGGTTTGGGTGGTGAGGGGTTTGGTCCTGGTACCTGGGTAGTCTTCTATCACTTTTGAGGTGCCTTCTGATAACTTGCGTTGGAATCATGATCAATCCTCTTCTTATTCTTTAATGAAAGTACTGAGGGGAGATTTTCCTTAGGATCTATGGCCTTTGGATCCTTTATGGGTCGTAGCATATAGAATAAGTTGTGTACTTGTTCTCCCACCATTATTTTCTTGACCTTTATATCCATTAGGTCCATTTCCTTCTTCTCTCTATATGCCTTATTGCCTGCATAGACATATAATTTTCAGAGAGTATGAATCTCCAAATCAATCTTCTTGGCTTCCAAGGCAATGGGTTATACATTAAAGATCTAGTTCCTAGAGTTGATGAAGTACCACATCGAGAAGGCATACGGTAACTTCAACCATGCAGAAAGCTCTTCGAAAGGGATCATCCTGATGTGAACAAGAGAGAAGTGATGTTTCATTGCAAACTGTGCTTGCTCAATAACCAAGGGGGGAAAATCCTTTGGAATGCACCATTCATTCCTGAACGCCTTATTAATTCCATTGAACTAGTATCTCATTTTCATTTTATAAAAGGGGTTATGTGCCCTAGGCATGTAAACACCTTGTAGCGCTTAGTAGGGGATCTATTTTTGGGTGGGTACGCCCACTTCAATTCTCTTGAGGTGTAGTCTAGTACCCCAATCTCATCAAAAACCATAAAAAGAAGGAATACACCCATGAAAACCTGTGGTTGGGTATCCGATGGGTCTTCTAGGCATCTTCAACAATCTTTTGGCTAAAATACATGGCACAATTGTATTTTAAGCCCTAAGTGACTTGGTGGGTGATGTAAAGATGCACCATGTCAATCTCCTTCAAATGATTGGTACCATCGATCTTGGTCATGATGATTCACGTCACAACTTGGAGGGTGGGATCCTATAGGTTCTTTATATGCATGACATGACCCTGATTTTGATACATCATTGCTATGGCGATCTTTTGAAACTCCTCAGTGTCTACCAACTCATCAACCACATCCAACCCTAAGCACCGTAGTTATGATACCTTGCTTATTCTTTTGGGCGTGATCTTCATACTGCACCTGACAAAATAAATGTAGTCCTCATGGATGCATGAAAGAAGGAACTTGATTGCCTCCATGGGTTTTCCAAAGTAAGGCAAGTTGAAGAGTTGGAATAACCTAGTAGCATCCAGTGTGTTGAATATCTTTAGATCATACACAACTGATTCCTGGTGTTCTGGTGCTTGACTCTATATTCATTCTACAGTTCAACCTCATTCCTAGGTTGATGCTGGTTGTAGTCAAATATCATGCATGAGGGCACCTTAGAGACCCAGTTCTCTATGCTCAACACCGATTCAGGTTATTACATTTCCTCAATCATTAGAGGAAGGGATGGAGATGATTGAGTTTTCTTGGTTTTTCATGCCATGCTTCTTCCATTTTTGTATGCTGAGCTTGATTTTCTGGTGTCTCTTTTCTAATGAAGACCATCTCTCCTCCAAGTACCTCCTATTCCTTTGGTATCGTAGGTAATGGGTCAATTCTTAGGGCCTTTTTCTTAGGCCACATCGCCCTTTGAAGACCCTGATGGTTGACACGTGGTCGTCCAAAGTTTCAAAATGAATACGTGATTGTAGTCAAAGACTTCAGCATTTCGAGCTTGAGTGCCCTCTAATGGTGGATGTATTTAATTTGTAAACTATACATTTTCCTTGTTGTGCCCGAGTCTCGAAGTTACCTTGTGTTTTTCTTGCATAGCCAAACTCGTAATACTTTCATACAAATTTGCAATGCCTTGTATAGTTTGCTTTGGAAACAAATGAACTTGATTTGCTCTCAGCTCTTGGTTGTAATCACTCTTTATTTTTTGGCTTTGTTAATCTCAATTAAACGCAAAGTTAAAGTGTAAAAATAAGTTAACTTATTTATTTATAGGCTCAAGAGGGCTCACCATCATTACTACTCCTTTCCCTTCACCTATCACTTCTTGTCATTAATGGAAATTTTTAACAGTTATCTCTCTTCGATCATCGCATCTAGAAATTAATGCATTTAACGGTATTGTCATGTCACGTCATTGGCACAATTCTCACCATTACTATTCTTTTCTACATTAATGGCACGTCCTATCTCATGCCTTCCTTTGAAGTGGAGAACAACTATGTCTCGTGCTTTTCTTGGAGTGGAAGACAACTGTGTTTTTTAAAATTTAAATTAATGGTGGGAACACCCTATCTTAGGCTATGTATATTATGTGCCTTAAATGGCTTGCGTGCCTTTAAGAACCTTGTGCACCCTAAAAACCCTGCACACCTAGGTAAATTGTGTGCTTATTTTTTTTTATTTTTAATCATGAATTCAGATCTCTTACCCCACATTAAAAGTGAGTTGTGGTCCTCCACGAAAAGAAAAAAATAAACTTAATGAAAAAATATATTAAAAAAACATTATGCATAATGAAGGCAATGATTTTATTGAAAAATAGGAAATCCTAAACTAATGACATAAGCCTTATTGTGTTACAATATTTAAATTACTCAGGAGTGAAATATGGCCGAAGTCAGCTTCCATTAAAATGTCCAAGAAGGAACTGGCCGTCCAACCTTCATAATTGACAAGCTCCTATAGAATGAATGCTATGAATAATAAATGGACCATCCCAGTGAATCTGATTTTTTCTAGAATGGCGTGTGAACTTGGAGTTGTATAACAATACCTTCATTTTAGGGCAAAATGTTTTGTGCTTTATGTGGCAGTCATGCCATGCTTTATGTTTACACTTTTGCATAACCTGACTCCAATGAGCGAGGAAATGGGCTTCATCAAGTTGTAATAAAGTATCCAAGCATGCTTTCAAGGATGACTGCTCATCCATTTTCCCTACACACGTATGCAAAAAAATTAAACCAAAAACTCAACTGGAAGGACCGCCTCTTTGCCATATACCAAATTGAATGGGGTGCTTTTATTCAAGCACTTGTAAGTTGTTCGATAAGCCCAAAAGACCACAGATATCCTATCATCCTAACTAGTTCAGCCAATATTACAAATCATTGTTAGGGTGGTGCCTAGGATCTTATTGAAGGCTTCAGCAGTGTCAATGGCTTGAGGGTGGTATGGTGTCGTTTTGTGGTGTGCAATCATGAACTCATTCAATAAGACACAAATTGTTTCATTCAAGAAATGGGTACCTTGATCACTAGTGAAACCTGGTGGGCATCTAAACTGAGTTATGATATGCTCCCAAATGAAGTGCACAACAATGGCAACAATACAATATTTTGTAGGTGCAGGTTCAACCCAACATGTGAGATAGTCAATTGATGTTATGATATAACAAGAACCTATTTTTCATCTAGTTCGAGTTATGGGGCTAACAAAATCAATGGCCCATTTATCAAATGGTTCTTGAGAAGTAATTGGTCGTAAAGGCATGGCATCTTGTCGGCTATGTGATGACATATGTCACACTGTCTAATATATGCCTTGGCATCTTGAAGGAGAGTAGGCCACCATAATCCAACCAATAAAACTTTACACGTAGTCGCCTCTCCAACATAGTGTCCTCCGTCAATACCTTCATGAACTTATCGAAGTACCTCAAAATGCTCATGTTTCATAACATAGCATTGAAGAATCTCATCGTGACAAAGTTTATAAAGATCCCCTCCTATGAGTTGAAAAGGTGCGGTATAGACCGTGAGTTATTTCTTGGCCTGAGGGTGAGACAATCAGGCATTGAGGCAGTGGTTAGAAAGGCAACAATATCCTCTAGCTCCTCAAGTATATGAGTAACATAGAAGTGTTGAACATCAGGTAATTCATCTTCACTGGTGCATGGTGATTCTCCAGACTCAATACAGGGCAGGTGGTCAGGACCACAATTGGCTTTCCCAAGTTTCACCATGACGTAAAATTAAAATTATTAGAACAACACTATCCTGTAGTAGATCTGTCCATGTAGCACATGTTTATTAATGAGGTACTTTAAGGCCTCATGATTTGTATAGAAGATAAAAGGAGTGGCCAATAAGTACTATCTAAACTTCTACAAAGTATAGACCATCGACAATGCTTCGTGCTCCGTAGTGATGTAATTCCTTTCAAATGGAGTGAGATTTATACTAGCAAAGTAGATTGGATGATCCAAGTGACCTTCACCTAGTTATACAAGGATTGTACCAATGACCATTCCAAACACATCAACATGGACATGAAATGGTTTTGTCTAATTAGGAAACTAGAGGATAGGAGCGGTGACTAGTTTGTCCTTTAGTGTCTCAAAAGCTTCTTTACAGGAGCAAGTCCATATGAACTGCTCATTATGATTTAAAATTTTCTCCAAAGGCATGACAATCTTTGCATATCTGTGGATGAATTTTCTATAGTAATTGGTATGGCCCAGAAAGGTGTGAACCTAGCACTGAGTTTTGGGAACTAGGAGGTGAATAATAACAGACACCTTTGTCGGGTCTACCATAATTCCTTCCTTACAAGTAATATGTCCTAAGAGAACACCAAAGGGTGTAGAAAATAGGCACTTATTTAAGTTCAATGATATTTGTAAAATATTCAACAGTGCTCAAGCATAAGTCTCAGGTTAGAGCAATGGTCCCTAACCAAGCCATAGATGGTCCAATCATCTAAGTAGATTTGAAGAAACTTATGAATGAAATCCTTAAAGGCTTCAATAGCTACCTGGGAGAACACAACTGGGTCATTTTTCAACCCAAAGGGATGATAGTATATGCAAAGGATCCCCATTCAGTGGCAAATGTTGTCTTTGTTTGGTCCTCTTTAGCTATTTGGACCTAATGGTATCTCGAGAAGTCATTTGTGAAGGTATATATCTCACATCCAACAACACCTTCAAGGATTTCCTTTGTGAAAGGCATTGGGAAGGGATCAGTTACATAGGATTTATTAAGTACTTCGTAGTCCATGCAAATACGGATGCACCCATCTTTCTTGATACTAATCACCATGGGACTGACCTATTCAAATTCATCAATGGGGATGATTATTCTAGCACATAACATACTGTTAATTTCCTCTTTGATGCACGCTCATAGATTGGGATTCATTCTATATGGTCATTTTTTGACTGGGCAAGCATCGTCAATCAACTTATTATGCATCTTTCCTAAGGATGGATGGACTCCCTTCATTTCTCTGTAGTTTCTTGGAAAGATATCTTGATATTCTTTTAACAACTCAAATATTATTGAAATTTCAGTGTCAGTCTAGTAATTTCCTACCATAGTGATATTTGGTTCATGCTTCATGCCAATGTTGCCCTAAATAGTCTAGATGGGCCCATTGTAGGGGTTGTCTATATTGGCGCCCATATCATGAACAAATCTTGTGCCAAAATCTGTAAGAACATCTAAATTATTGGATAGAGGGTCAAGTGGATTAAATCCTTCAACTTCTTCCACTTGAAACACAAGCTTTTGTTTCCCCAGACACATTTCTTCATGTCGGTCTTGGTCAAGGACTAGTACTGGTGTGGAAACGGGATGTGTTGATGGTTCATTGAAGACGTGTAGGGCTTCCCCAGGGTCATGATCTATACTTCTCAAGCGATCTTCTAGGGGACTTGGGTCTCCTACAACTGCTTCACGTATGGTTTGGAGAGTGAGGCACAAATCCATCCTTGGCAAAGAATATGATAATGTCAAGTTCATGTTCTAATTTAACAGATGCCAAGACCTAGTACCCATGTGTCACTGTTCATGAACATATCATGCACGTGCCCAGGGGCGTAAAGTCCCATAGAATGCATGCACCCATAAGTACTTTCATAAGTAGGACTCATCACCTCTCCACATTTCTTATTAGGCTTCTGTGCAGGGTTCAAGTGCTTGTACTCCACTGTAGCTGACTATTCCCCTTTGTTGTCACAATGGAACTAGTGATGTAAGTCTGAGCATACTTGATCTCACTGGAGAATCAGTTCACAATGGGTTTGCCACCATCTTGCATCTGTACCATCAAAAATATGAATTAAAGATCAAATACAATCCATGTTAGTGTGGTAAAACTCTTCGAGGTGTTGGACAAATTTTTAGACTTCCATCTGTCCATGGAAACATGGAGCCTCATTGAATTTTTTAAGAGGTGCCTGTATGATTGGTTCCCTTCTGACTTGACCAGTGACAATGCAAATGAACCTGTGGTGTTTATTGTACTGGTGTGGAACATTCTCATGACTATTAATGGTACTACACACTCTTCCAGTGAGGTTATAGTCACTATGGGCCCAATAATTACAAGCATTGCTTGTAGTGTCAAAAAGGGATTGAGTATCTGACCATCGTATAACACCATCAGGTGTTGGATCCCTTTGCTCATCATTTTTAGCAATGACATTATAGATGTGGTTAATGTCCACTTCCACATTGACAGGTTCCATGTAAGGGGCCCCCTATGTTTGATCCAAGGGAATAATAATGTGTTGGTCAACGTTCTCAAAACTAATGTACCGCTTCTTGAAACTTAGGTCAACATTATTTTCATAACACTAAGGTCATCCCAATAGAGATGGGAAGTCATCTACCTAAGCTAGTTCAAGTACCTCAAAATCAACTTTGAAGGGTACTCCAAATATATCAACCTTTGCATTCTTGAGGACTCTAATTGGCAAAGCATGAGTTTTATTAGCCATGAACAATACGTGTAGTGATCATTGTAGTGCTAGACTAGCCATTTTTTACCAGCCTCCTTGGTGAGGACATTCACTTCTATGCTAGTGTCAACTAGGATATCCTAGATTACCCACCCATTGATGGCAGCATTGACTAATATCTCTTTATCTTTGGGAATAGGAAGAGTAGAGGTATCTTGTCAGCTGAGCATGATTCAGGGGGCGATCCTCAGTCTGTTGAGTGACTTGGGGTTGAGCATTAATTGGTGCTTGTGATTTATTCTTAATCCAAACACTTAGTTGTGGGATAATGTGCTCATCTAGCATACATTTGCACAACTTTTGGAAGTTATTGCACGCCACATTTTGAGGCTCAGCTGCCTTCTACTTATCAACACACTGTGTTGCTTCTTTGTCTTTGAGAAATTATATTTCTCCTTGGAGTTCTCGCACCAACGTCATAGTGTCCTAGAGTACATTCTTCTATTGTTGGGCATCATGATACTTTCTTGGTCATGGTTCTTCGTGCTGAACCTTCTTGATAGGATTGGAGGTAGATTGAAATTATCCTCCACCGCATGTGGTAATGTTCACTTGTTAAATAGTTAGGGTGGTTGAATGTGTGTGTCAATGTGGTTTCTAAATTTGAATCATATCAACACCCTTTTTATTTCTCTCCTTAGTGATAGCTGTGCACAAGTCAGGGCATTCTTATAGTCCTTGGTCTTTTTTACAGAAAACATATATAGGGTAGTCCAAAAAAATTATTTGGTAGTGCTTTGGGGATTGAAATTTATAGCATGTCCTAGGTGGGAAATGACCACCTCCTCATTCTCGTCCTCTACCTTGACCATAATAGCCATGATTACCCTGATTGTTGGCTACATAGGTTTGGCGTGTACCATGTGCTCGTGCTTCGTGGATGTCATTAATTAGTCGATAGTCATTTGTGTTATGAGTGTAGGCATCACACATCTTACAATAGTCAGACACATTTCTGTGTGTAGCTCATTGCAAAAAGGAACAAGAGCGTACATCATGCTCTTCATGACAAATTTCACATGACTGCTTCAGTAAAAAACATTAATGTTCCTGCACGGGCAGTTACTTCACGTGTGCCCTTAAGACTCGCAATAAGTGCACCAAAGACCACTGAGTATCATGTGCATTATTTGTAATTAATTTCTCAAGCTGTGATGCCATTGAATCTATCTGGGCTTCCACGAAAAGACTGATCTCAATTTCAATACTACCAACCACTTTAGCATGGAGGGCGGCTTTCAAAGTCTCACACGGGCTAGTGAAGGTCTTATGAGATAATGTTCATTGAAAATGAAGTAACAATCCTCTCATAAACCACTGTGCATGCTAAGTATCATTGATCTCAAATGACAATTTAGACAACAATGTTTTGAACCTTGCATCATACTCTCACATACTTTCAGTAAGTTATTATTTTATGTCCTTCAATGTGGCTATGCTTTTTTGTTCAAATTTAGGGATATCAAATAACTAGATGAATGCCATTTTAAGTTGGTCATAGTCAACCACTGCTTGTTGAGGGTCAAACTTCCTATACCATTTGTGCACTCACTCTAATAGTGTAGTTGCAAATTGGGTGGATTTTATTTCAGAATAAGTAATGCCTCGTGCCCTCCAGATGAGTTCACACTTATGGATGTCTTCTACTACATTTTTTATGCCTCGATATTTTGATAAGTGGAGTGTCATTTCATAATATACTAGTGTTGATTGAGATGCTTGCATTGGTGGTTGTTGAGAACTTCTAGACCCTATCCCTTGAGGGGGAAGTCCACTACTTCCTCTTATGCCACCACCTAATCCACCTCCAGTGCCTCTAGTAGTAGCACTTGTGATATGGGGTGCAGTAGCTGGTTGATTAACCAAATTTCGGCCTTTATTCTGTCTACTTTGAAGTCCAGGTTCTCTAGGTATCCCAAATTGCACCATGAAATTCCCTTGAAGAGGGAAAGAAAGTGTTAAGTTTATATATGTGTTAAACAACTCAATTCTAGTATCCGTTATTGGTTTAGTCTCTGATTTCACATTGTCTATATCCCAATTATGTATGTGTACTTTTTCTGACTCAAGACCATGAGTGCACACTATGGTTGGGGGGCTTGATTGGTTCAAACTGGGTTATTCGGTTTCTATCATCTAGCTAGTTTGTCTTTCATATGATATCAATGGCATGGGGCACGGTTCGAAAGTGATGGGGTCATCTTTGTGTGTTTTTGCTTACCTGTAGATCCTAACAACACTTCCTGAGTTTTCCCAGTCTCTTCCCACGCCACTGGCACCTATAATCCTTTATCGAGCTTCATCATATTTTTATTTCTGTAATGCCTGCTGATTGGCTACCATTCTGAACCCACAATCTTTTACCAACTCTTATCTACTCCCCTTTCAAATATGTGGCTCATGTATAGAAGGATTTAACTCTCCATTGGCATAGTCTCAAGTCCAAAATCAATAAATAACTTCTTGATTTCTAAAGCAAAATGTGTAATGTAACGACCACATAGTTCTCAAAGGAACTGGAATTTGGCTTCTTTAGGACATGAATAGGTAGTTACATCGTACTCCAAAATGTAGCTGTTCAAGAATCATCGCCACCAAATATTGACAGCGCTCATCCACGAAGTTTCAAGTCATGCTAAAGCTCTCTATCATTCTATTGTCCAATACTTTCTTCCAATATTTTGTGATCGTCCTTGAGCATACATAAACAATTAAGTGTACAAATGAACTAGGTTCTCCGTAAAGAAAGTTTCACATAGTGCACTATAGAGATTCTTTTCTACCCACTGCCATGCAAAAACCTCTGATTCAAGGTAGGGAACCACAAAATTATCTTAAACTCTAGTAATCCAATGTTCTATATTCTCAAGAGTAATACACTCAAACATTCTCCATGACTGTGTAGCAAGTACTACGAGTCCCGACATAGGAACCAAAATGTTCGATTTTTTATTTTAATATAGCTTAGGCACTAAAGTCTAGCCCAATGAGCTAACACATTGGCTCTTTCACCCAAAATTGTGGTCTTACACGCTCCCCTGAAGCACACAGCTAGATACCCATTCCCACAAGTTTTGTTGCGTAGTAATATTAACTTAGTCATATTCTTCCCGTTATTATGTAATTAAATAGATACTACGTAAAAGCATGGATACTCTACTTTGATTTTAGGATTACCAAGTTCGGCCACCATGACTATGCATACAAATGTCATTGTAGTTCAGAGTTTGTTACTTATGAAACAGAGGGATTGTGTAGTTTTCATATCAAGTCCCAATCAGGGAATTATTCAACTTATCACAACATAGATACACAACTCATCCTTTCCACTGAACATGTACATAAGAATGTGTATAAACATGCAACATATTTATATGTTGCGTATTATACACACACACACACACACTAAGCATATATATTATTAGGCAAAAATCTATCCTCATAGTGCTTTACAACAGAGCTATTTATACTTGTTTATCCCTAACCAAGTGTTTACAATATTAATGATAGGAGTAATTAACCAACGAACTCTCAACAGATTGAGAGTCATGGTGCTCAATCAACTAACTTCTCCTAAAGACCCGGGCCTTGGTGCCCCTATATACTCACGTTATGTTGGATCCTTGCTACCATTTGTTTCTCTCCTTGTGGGCTGGTGCAAAACTTTCAATGGATAATGTTTAGGTGGCCCTTAAGAATCGCTCCTTAACTGCTCTCACTTCTAATGCACTCCCCATGTCTTCAACTATCGTTCTAAGTCCTATGCTCTCGGGTTCCTCATGACTGATTCTCCTTTGACTAGGTCCTCTCACATTGGTGCTTTTGTGCCTTTGTCCTCTCACACCATGGTGATTTTGCACCTATCAAGTTTCACACCATAGACTTTCTATGCTATGGTCCTTCTGTGTCATGCTAGTTCTACTCTGAAATGGACAAAACACTTAACCAAAATTTGGGGCCAACATTCTCTGAGCTAGGATTGATTTATAGATTTGATGCATTTCTGATTGCATACATTATGTTAAACATGATGTGAATCCAACCCTTATAGATTTTCTTTCACGCTTTTCATTTTCTACCATTTTATTTATTATTTTTCTATATTTGTGATACTAGGCCGATAGGGCCAGTATATTTTCTAACTTATGTGCATGGGTTTTATACATAGTCACATAAAAAAGGACTCTATTCTTTCTATGTAGGTCTTCATCAGATACAGGTTACTGGGTCAAACAAGTCGACACAATACTCTTATTCACTTCTAGAAAATATATTGAGTCGATCGGATCGGTATAGTATTACAAATAACTTCTAAAAAACATACTAGGTCGATCAGGGTGGTATAGTCATCTTAATAGGGTTCAACAAATAGAGAACTGCAGAACTAGGTCGACCCAGTTGACACAGTTGGCAAAATTTGCAAGTAACAGTCAATTCACTTCAACAGAAATCTCACAATCCTCAGCATCCTCCAACCCACCAAGGTTCTCTCTCTCTCTCTCTCTCTCTCTCTCTCTCTCTCTCTCTCTCTCTCTCTCTCCAGTGTTTTCTTTACATTTTTGTTTTGCAAAGTTTTAAGTCTTTAAAACTACCATCATACAACAAACGAGATCACCCTGATCGACCTAGTTTTGTATTCTATATTTTGTCTGGAAGACTAGGTCGAACTAGTCGATTTAGTTCTTAGATACCCTTGCTTCTGTAGTATAGTAGCAACACTATCGACTATGTTTTATAATGTCTGCATACATTGTCATTTGAACTAACTCTGTACTATGTTTCAAATTAGAAATTAATAATTTTATTCTAGTAACTAGTTCACATTTTTAATTTTAGTTGTTTGCATGTTTAGAATAGATCACATAGTCAAATTAGGTGGTTTTTCAATATACCGTTTAGATGCACTATTTTTCTCTTTCTTGCACACACTACCAAATCACATAATTTCAACATGCATTTAAATATTTATCTACCCAAGGCCTACCTACTTGGATTTTATCACCAAAGGGGAAGCCAACTTGGTTTTCTGGCCAAGTATAAACATGTGCTTAATGGTATATATTGGCAAAGCACTTGACACTCTTATCAATGCATTATTATGAAGTAAGGGGGTAGGCCACAATACCAAGCCAATATAATTGCCAACATAGATTCTTTTTAGCCTAAACATCCTGAAACTATTCATAGATTGATTTTTAGTTCCCTATTTTTAGCCAACTTCTTTATCACACTTAAAAATAACACTTTCTAATCTAATAACATTCAGGATGACCACTTAGTTAGCATTTATTTTTTAGTTGACTGCTTGCTCTTTGCTCATTGTATGTTGTATTGCAAAAACTTGCATTGGCCAACGTTGTGCAAGGTTTTGTGTTATGTACCTCAATTGAATCGTTCTCATTAACCCAATCGATTGTGTGCTTACTTCCATTTTTTGTTTTCAAGCACATTGCAAAATATTTCTCTGTTTTCAGTACAATATCATTCCGTTCGACACAATCTCTTACAAACTATTTTTTTTCTACCTGTAATACTAGGTTGACCCAATCGACTGTGTATCTTGTTTACCAGTTAGATTGTAGTATTAGGTCAATCTAGTCAACTTTGTACTCTTATCAGTCTCTATTTTTCCCTATTTGCAATAATAGGATGACCAAGTCGACTTTGTACTCTTACTATTGTCCTATCTATCTGACTCAATTCTTTGTTTCTCCTTCCTTAATATTTTTTCATTTTTATCAAATCATCATGAAGTCCCTTATTAGAATCTTCTTAGACAACCTAAATCCATTTAAATACTATATGGGATGTTCATTTATCCCTCTCATTTTCTTCCAAGAGAACCCTCATTCTTGAAGCAACTCTTCCCCTCCATCTATGTCTTGTAACATGGTACAAATCACACCTCAAAATGAAGTCGGTGGATCTGATCTTTTTTATACATATCAAGGCGATTTTCATCAAGATCTTCAACATAATGTGGGAGCAATTGACACAAGTCTATCCAATAATCCCATTAATAACCCATCTTCCAACTGCCCTCCCCCTAATACCAATTCAGGGAATTCTCCTACAAACACCAACCCACCAATTGATATGACTCAACTTGTTGCACAAGTCATACAACAAATGAACATAATGCAAACTTCTAACAGCTCTCAAATGATGCAATTATAACGTCATTTGATCAACATGGCTAATCAACCTCCAACTATCAATCCTCAAACCAACCCAAATTTTATTCCTCTACCTCTTTGCGATGCCTTAGGAAATTTTATTCCTCAACCTATTATGAATAACAAAATGCTTCAAAACATCCAAAATGAACCTTTATATCCCTTCATTGTGTCTATTGATATTGATAATATATCTCCAACTATCAAGTATAATGGGACGAAAGACCCTGCATCATTTCTCAAAGCCTTTGGAAATCTTTAAAAAGAGTGGATTCAAACTAATACTTTTTCCACAATGAAACTTCTATTTAAAACCTTCACTAATGATGTATTGGAATGGTACAACCAACTTCTTCCAACATTCCATTTGGCAACTTGAGGATTTAGTCAATCCTTTAGTCAAAGAGTTTCAACATGATGATCTTCTCAAATATTGCCTTAGTCATTTCATCAATGCTAAGCAATCTCCCACCGAATCAACTCATGATTTTATCAAAAGGTGGAAATCTCTAGCCCATAAAGCTGACCATAACATGATTGATGACAATTTGTTTAAAGTCTTCATCATTGCTTTAAGTCCTTCTCTTCAATATAAGGTTTGAACTTTTGCTCCCCAAACACTTAATCAAGCTTTTGATAATTTGCTTAAACTCTCATGAAGCAATTCAAATCTAATCCTAAATTACTTAAAGGACCTTTTCAAACTTCTACCAATGCTATCACCAACAATACTTTGCAAACCAAACCAAGAGTTTCCAAAGTTAGACATTCCCCCATCTTCTTACATACCACTCATTGTGCAAAAAATGAAACGATTTTTACCACCCTCTAAACCCTTTACTTATCCTAATAATCCCCTTAAGTGGTATGACCCTAATCAATTTTGTTGGTTCCATGCTGACATTGGTCATTACCATGAATATTTTTGAGGGCTTACTAAATTTGTTGTCTCTTACATGCTTGGTGATTCCTTCAATCACGAAGCCATAATAAACCTTCGTCATCAAGAATACAATACTGCTTCTCAAAAATGACAAGCTTCCAAAGCTTCTTCTTCCAATAATCAATTTTTTTTCTCACATCTAATAATTGAAAAAATAACAAGGATGTTTGTGCTATTTATGCTGAATATAACCAATATTACAACAATTCTCAATATGTTAACACCGCTAAGGTCAACTATCATCGCAAACCATCTCACAAAGATCCCACCACAAAACCTAAGAAACCATCCTTAGAAGAACAATTTCTCAAAGATAATACAACCACTAATTCAACTTCGTAAGCCCATGAGGAACCACCTCCTCCTTCAAAATTCCTAACAACTTCTATTCCTTTAAAATCTACCTTACCTTCTAAAACTTGCATTGGTTCTTCTAAATCTCATTAGAACTTTCTTGAATAACTTAACTCCATGCCTTGTAAGATTCCACTTATGGAGTTAGTTTGTACTTCCCCTTATCATGACAAGTTCCTTATGCAACAATTACAAGAAATTAAAGATCCATATGCTATAGATGAAGAACCACCTTCTATTGAACCTCAACCTACCAATGTGCATACCATTGAAACTATGTCCTTCTTCCAAGCCGTCCATTGAATTTCTTGAAGAAGACATGATTAATGATGAAATCATTTTTCGTGTAGATGATCCACCACTATTCATTAAAATAGCCATTAATACTACCCTTATCTGTAAATTATTAGTTGATGAAGGCTCTAGTATTAATGTGACATCTTTGTGGCTTATCTAACAACTTGGATACAATAAGGATCATCTCCAGCAAAACCACCTTACCTATCATGGATTTGATAAAACTAATCAAAATCCACTTGGTTGTATTTGGCTTCCCCTAACAATTGGACCTAAGACCGTTTGAACCAAGCTTATGGTCCTTGATTTGCCCTTATCTTATAACATACTCCTTGGTCACGCATGGACTCATAGAATGAGGGCAATCGCTTCTTCTAACAGGCAATGCATTAAATTCTTATATCACTTTAAACTATATAACTATGAGACTAATCCCAACCCTTGGAGTATTCAACTTACTAATCCAAAATCTCAATATCTCATCCCTACCATTCCTACCATCAATAGTGTTGCCTTACCTGAGTTCATCAACATCAATCCAAATTTATAAGTCACTCTTGCTTATTCGGATGATGATGAACTTAATGAATTGTAACATACTTGTAACTCTACCAAGCTACCTCCCTATATATCGAAGTGGCTTCCTCCTTATTTATTACCTCGTGACCGCACTATTCATCTCATTGATGAGATCATTGATTTTCCCCTCCATGTAATGTTTAGGAGCCTCTCTATTAGAAGATGCCTTCACTTGAAATAATTATGGA
This sequence comes from Torreya grandis, assembly GCA_037957365.1. NCBI lineage: Eukaryota > Viridiplantae > Streptophyta > Pinopsida > Cupressales > Taxaceae > Torreya > Torreya grandis. Next base: position 2,386,900 of record JARHVA010000625.1, read on the forward strand.
ATGGCCAAATTATTATAAGATCCTTTCATCATGTCTCCACATAAATTCAGTAATATTGGTATTTCACCTTCTGAATCTCCCCCTGAATCTCAAGCACGTACCATTTCTCTAACCTATTATGATAACTACATCATGGCCCAAGCTCAATCTCGAGACTTGGATGTTCAACATTGTAAAAAAACCTTAGCTCAAATACATGCTTTTAATTGAGATGTTCATACCATTTTCATGGATCATGAATTAGATCCTGAAGGTCATGTACCTCCTATTAATTCTCTTTTTCTTGATACTCCTTGGGTGGTAGAACAAATCATACCTTTCGAACCTCAATTTTTTTTTGTATATTCTCTACTATTTACAGATCCCATCACTACATCTGATTCTTCCCCTATCAAAAAAACTAACGATACACCAATCCCATCTGATCCTTCTACTTCTCCCACTCCTGAGATTACATTAGATGCTAAGGCCATAAATGTTCATCAGATACATTCTGAATATGATCGCCATGGTAATCAAATTCTCGATCTCAAAATAGATGTTGAATATTATGGCCCTCTTCCCACTCTGCCTAGTGATGAAGCTATTCTTAAATTACTTCATGCTTGAGAACTTCAACTTCCTTGACAACATTACAAGCTTGGGCATTTCAAAAATAAAGCTCCTTGTTTCAACAACTTCATTACTAGCATCGAACCTAAATCTAATCCAATTTCTTCTTTACCTAATACACCATACCATTTCCAAGTTGATAATGCTATGCTTATCGAAGAGACTAATCACATTTTATATGGTACTCCAACATGCCCTCAACCTATTACTATCTCTCATGAATTCTCACCTACTGAACAATATAAATTTAGCGTATTTTTAGATAAATATCATGAGATCTTTGCTTGGTCCTACGAGGACATGCCTTGTATTGACCCTATCATTGTGGTGCACAATATCATCACTTATCCCGATGCCAAACATGTGCATCAAAAACAACAAAAATTTACACCCGAAGTTTCCACTTTATGTCACAAATAAATCATCAAGCTTCTCGATGCTAAGTTTATCAAACCAGTGGATTATTATGAATAGGTTTCTAACATAGTTTCCATTCGAAAAAAGGTCACCATGGTTATTCACATCTGCATTGATTTTTTTAATCTTAATCTTGCTTGTCCCAAAGACAATTTCCCTTTATGTTCAATAGAATCCATTATCGATTCCACTACTGGTTATGAAATGTTATCTCTTATGGATGGTTTTTCAAGCTACAATCAAATTCACATTAATCCCAAAGACCAACATAAGACCACCTTCACTACATAAAGGGGCACCTATTGCTATGTTAAAATGTCCTTCGGCCTAAAAAATGTCGGAACCACTTATCAATGATCAATGACTCATATATTTCATGAGCTTACCCTGCAAAATCATAGAAACCTATGTGAATGACCTCATTGTTAAATCTAAAATTTGTAAGACCTCATCTTTCTGATCTTGTCATCATCTTTGACCATCTTTTTAAATACAAGGTTAGATTAAATCTTTACAAATGTGTCTTCAATGTCACATCTAGAAAACTGTTATGATTCTTAGTCTCTCTTCGTAACATTGATGTTTACCCTAGCAAGATTAATGCTATCGTTAACATGCCCATCCCTCAATCAATCTCGAACATTCGCACTTATCTTGGTAAACTTGGGGCAATTAGATGATTCATCCCCAAAATGGACGTATCCTTGTCAAAAATCATTTGATAACATGAAAGTATCATTGCTTCACCCACCTACACTTTATCCTCCTTCAAATGATCAAATTTTAATCTTATATACTTCTTCCACACCCATATCAGTTGCGACAATACTTGACCAACATGATAATACTGAAAGAGAGTATGCCATCTATTACATCAGCCGAGGCCTCATTGATATGAGAAATGTTATATAAAAGTCAAACGTGATAACCTTGCCATATATTTTGCAACTGAAAAGCTTCGACATTATATGCTTTATCAGACCACTTACATTATAATTCATTCATTCCCCTTCATCACTTCTTCTTTAAATCTTTTCTCTCTGGAGATAGAATTGGCAAGTGGATGCTTCTTCTTATGGAATTTGATCTCTGAATTATTACTCAAAAAGTTGTCAAAGGACAAATCATAGCTGATCAATTTGCTACAGCCCATGTGCCTGCTACCAATCACCTTCACAATAGCCTTTTTGATGACAATATTCTTTATATTGAAAGTCTTAACCAAGCAATTTCTCTTAAATATTACGTCTATAACTTCACTACTGATCTTGAAGCCAATAATATTGATGAATCAACTATCCTCCCAAATACTATTAAACCAAAATTAGTTATCGAAGAACTTTATAAAATTAATGTCGACTTACATGAGGATACTTGGGCCCTTCACTTTGATGGTGTTAAATGCCTTCAAGGAGCTGTGACAAGTTGCATTGTTACTAGTCTTATCAGAAAAATCATCCCTTTACCTTTTCGCTTAACATTTGATGTCTTTAACAATATGGTAGAGTACAAAGCTCTAATCTTAGGCATGAGAGCTGCTCTTGATTTATATATCCAATACCTGCATGATTTAGTTGATTCTCAACTCATTTACCACCAAGTCAATGGTGATTACCAATGCAAAAGTAGGAATCCAAGTTTTTATCATCAAATTACAATTTTTCTAACTAAAGATTTCATTTTTTTCACTATCGAGCCTATCCCTCGAAATCAAAATTCTATTATTGATTTTCTAGCTTCTTCAGTATCTCTTTTCCATCTGCACCAAATTCTTATCAATCTCAATTTTCTTATCCATATAAGAAAATCTTAATCCTCTATTCAACTGCATGATTCACTTTTCTACCACATTGAGGCTGTCACCATTCGATAAAGCCAATGGTACAAAGACATCATTAAATTTCTAGAACACCAAACTTATCCTCCCAACTTAAACTCCAATGAAGAGACTCGCATTTGTAAACAAGCTTTTAAATATTCATTTCGATATAACATCCTTTATTATCACAATGCTAAAGGTACCTTGGTCATTGTGTTATGCAAGATGAGGTTCCTCCCCTTCTTGAACAAGTACATGGGGGCATTTGCGGTGGCCACTATAGTGGACATGCTACAACCTGTAAACGCCTACATATGGGATAATTTTGGCCCACTCTTGAAAAGGATGCTATTGAATTTATTAAAAAGTGTACTCCTTGTCAAATTCATGATGATCTAATTCATTCACCTCCAGTCGAGATTCAAACTGTCGAATCTCCTTGGCCATTCTTCATGTGAGGATTAGATCTCATAAGCAAATTACCTTGATCTCAAGATGGGCATGTGTTTATAATTACATCCACATAATACTTTATCAAATGGGTTGAGACTATGCCCCTTGTTAATGTCATCGGTACTACCATCTCTAAATTTATTCTTAATCAAATCAAATCATTTGGCACTTTGGTGTCCCTCATACTATCATTTCAGACAATAATGGTAATTTCAAAAACAAATATGTCAAACAATTATGTGTTAAATTTAAAATCAATCACAAATTTGTCACACGTTATCATCCAAAATGTAATGGCTATGTTGAGGCCACCAACAAAATTCTTAATAAAATTCTCCAAAAGATAATTCGTGAAGCCCACATGCATTGTCACTAGCATACATACTACCACTAGGGTAACATCGTTCTCTCTATTATATAGTTTTGAATTAGTTCTTCCATTAGAAGTTGAGCTTCTCTCTCTTTGTATACCTCTTCATGGTATCATACCCAATGAAAAATTGTGTGAAACTTGCCTTCATGCCCTTGATCTCCTTGATAAACACTGTCTTTATGCTTTACAACATAATTGACAATACAAAGTATGTATTGTCAAACAACATGACAAATGATTTAAATTTCACACATTTAATGTTAGTGATCTTGTCCTCAAATTAGACTACACTCATAATAATGAAGGTAAATACATCCAAAAATGGTGGGGTCCATATTTAGTCAAAGATATTCTTGGTCCAAGTACCTATCACCTTCAAACTAATGAAGGTCATGTTTTCGAAGAGCCCACCAACGCGCAATTTTTCAAGAAGTATTTTGCCTAATCCTTCACTTCATTTCATGCTTTCTATATGCTATTTGTCTAACACTTTTTGTAGGATACTTACATGGGCATCACCCTCTGCAACAACTATCTCTTTTTCGCAAACCTTAGTCCTTCCTTTTGGTTTCCCATTTTCTCATGAGTAAAACCATGGATAGGACCCAATCTTTCTCATGATGTACTAAAATCCTCTTTGTTTTCATATTTTTTACACACTTTTTGGTACCCCTTGGGTTTCTCTTTTGTGAGTTGCAGTGCAAGACCACAGATAAGACCTGGCCTTCCTTACAAATACCATCTTTGTCTTACTGCATTTATTTTTTCAACACTTTTTGGCACCCCTTGGATTTCTCTTTTATGAGTTGTAGTATAAGACCATGGATAAGACTTGGACTTCCTCATAAAATCACCATCTTTTTCATTCTTTTTCTAAAATATGTTTTACAATGGTTGCAGGTTCTTGATCTTTCTTTTTAGCTTTAGCTTTTGCCTCTTTTGATAGATGAATTTTGCATAATAATTTACTTTAGCATGTTTTTCCTCAATTTCCCTCCTTATGATAAAGAATCACACTTTACTGTCATTGAATCCTTTATTCTCCCTATGTCATATTTTTTGTAATTTGAAGTAATTAAAATTGTTTCATGTTTCATTCCTCTTGATTTCCTTTCCTTTCACTCTACATTGGATAAAATAGGGTCGAAGTCAAGATAATACTTTTATTTAACTTGAATTTATAAGACTCTTAGACACCACGCTCTCTTAGTTCTCTCTCTTAGCAACCAATTCCAAGTAGTCAAATGAAAATCATCTTTAACACCCATGTTTGGTTTTCCAAATCCATATGGAGGAGGAATAGAAAAAATTCATCAAAAAGGTTAAAATCTAAATCATTTGAAACAAAAATCAATGATATACAAAAGGCAACATACAAATCTAAAAAGTCCACATCACACCAAAAGACATTATTACAAGCACATCTCCTATCTAAAATTGAAGATCAAACTCCATAGCTGGCCTCACACTAGAGCCAAAGTCCATTGGGGTGTGGTAGGCCAATAGATTGGAATAAGATAATTCAATAAGCTCTATGGTGATACCTAATTTATCATGCAAGTATCCAATCTTTGCAGTAGACCGATGAATCTGTAAGAGATCTTCAGGAATGGGGAACACATTGTGAGAAGGTAGGTCCATTTTACTTTTCATGCATATAGCCTTCATGGGATGATCTATATAATTCATTTGTTGACCTAAGACTCGTGTGGCTAAGAAAAGTTCTTCAGAGTCCTTAATGTCAAAAATCCTCTTGTTTTGATAAACATAATTTGAGTGTCTTGACTTCGATAAAGAGTTTCCTCTACCTTGGTTTTTCCTTCATTCTCCCCTCCACCCATTTCATCTCCCCCCTTGACAGGCATGTGTGATTCTAAATCTATTTTCCCCTCTTTTATACTTCCTTCTTTTTCATATCTTACAAAACATTTTAGCACCATTTTGTTTCCATTTTATCTATCCTTAGATCAAAACAACTTGTTTGAGCAACTATAGATTACTTTCTTTACACCATGGCTCTACATTTCTAGACTTGTCTTGCTTTCTTTTACCATTTATCATTATTGTACCACCCTTTTTGTGGACACTTGAGTTCATTTCTACTTTCATGTACTTTTTCCATTGTTGAGTGGGGTTGGCTTGTTACTTCTCACTCATCAATGTTGTTTTCCCTTTTATGAACCTATTTTTTTTCATTGATGATTGAGTAAGGATTGTTACTGCTTATTCATCAATATTGTTTTACCATTTTTGTTTTTCCATCTTTGTTTAAGTAAGCATTGTTATTACTTTTACATTGATGTTTGATTACTATATTTTCAATATGTATCCTTGGTTTGACTTAGTGAGTTTGCCTTTCTTACTTAAGGTTTACTTGTTTGAGTTTTTCAGTCATTAGTAGCCTTAGTTTTTTGGGTACCAGATTTACTCTAAATTTTGACTTGGTCATTTGGTCTAACATAACAATTGTCACCCCAGCTTGCCAAATTTCCAAGTACATCCCATCCACATAGCACCAATTATCTTGGCTTTCTTTTGTTTATTTATTTTTGCTCTTTGGTTTTGTATTTTTGGGTTTATCGAAAGCAGTCTCTGTGCTCAAAACTAAAAATACAATAGACAACAATCCAATGATAAAGGTCAGTCAAGGTATGCATCACATTTAATTTTTAAATTATTTTCCTTTCAGTCATTTAATTTTAGTTATTTTTGCTTTAAAATACAGTAACTTTTTTTTTAACCTCAGCATTATGTGTTACTATGTTCTTTCTCAAAGCACCATCCCCTATTGCACCTAAGTGACACGTGATGAGCTTCAAGTGGAGCATATGTATACACAATATTTTTACACTTTATCCATTATTGATGCTTTCTATCGTAAAGGAACCCATCGAGTCTCAATCTCTCTGAGTGCATGCCTTAAGGGATGCATTGAGAAAGGGGTGGGCAGACCATTGGTGTTTTGCAAAATTGTTGACCCTTATTTACACTTATTATCAATCCAACCAGCTTCTAAAATATTTTTTTGAGTTATTACTCCTCTTTTGCATACTCCTCCAGTCTTTACCACCTTCTGTACCTATTTTCCTAACCTAAAACCCCTTTCGACAGTTTACATGACTAGGTCAAATGGGTTAACCTTGTACTCTTATTGGTGAAACTCATTTAGGGTCTAGGTTGGCTCTTGGTTGAACTACCCTGTGACCTAGTGAGTTTTTGTCAATAACAATACTAGGTTGACCCCATCGACCAAAATTTTTAGAAGGGTTCAGGGTTAGATCCACCTATATATACAAGATCATTTAGCCATTGTTTGAAGAGACATAAAGAGTTATTATTCATTTTCTCTTCTTTACAATATGTTCTTCCACCATTCTACTTGAAAAGTCTTAGTTTAGGGTTTCTACTTGAAGAATCTAGTCTTGTGGAGAAGTGTTGGATGCTTTGGCCTTTCTTAGTGATCCTTACAAACCATAACCTCTTGTGAAACCCCTTTTGGTCAAGGGAGAGATTGAGTCTCGATGGATTCATCTTTCAGGTAAGTATCTCTAACTTTGCTCCTCTCTTTAGTATATAGAAGTAGCATATGTAGAATAAGTATTGGCTTTTGAATAATATTACTCTTCTTCTCTATGCATAAGGGTCTTACCTATACATATCTTAATTAGGATTCTCTTATGCATGTTCATTTTCATTTGTTTACTAATCTCCATATTGTGCCACAAGATTTGGTGAGCACTAGATTAGATTTATTTTTTTTACTTATTATTAGTATAGTGAATATAAAAATATAGGATGTAGTTAGGGTTATTTCATAGTTTTACTTGCCTGGAGGCTTTGAAACCCCCCCTAGTATTATTGTTGTGATAAGGGATCCTCTAATTAGGGCTAGCAGATCTAGATATTGGTCATGATCTCGATTATCTAATGTATCTCCAATCAAAAGTGTAATTAGGATCTATCTTCTCCAAGCTAGGATTGATTTATAGATCTAATGCATTTATGATTGCATATAATTATCACCACCAATCACAGGAAGGCCTCTGCTTTTATATATATCTGCAACACCCTGTGCAATATGCACCCTTCTAGCACAACATAATGATGAAGTAAAAGAGCAAACTATTTATTATCTCAATTGCACATTGATTTTATATGCGCTGAATTATACTTCCATCAAAAAGGCCTATTTAGCCATTGTCTTTGCTTCATAAAACCTTCAACATTATATGCTCAATAGCCAAGTTCAACTCTTAGCTAAAGCTGATCCTCTTAAATTTCTGCTATCAAAATCTGCTCTCACAGGTTGGATGGCCAAGTGGGTAATGTTTCTAAGTGAATTCGATATAGAATACATCTATCAAGAGGCCATCAAAGGACAAGCAATCACGGATCAACTAGTAGAAGCACCTCTTTTAGATACCAAGCCTCTTGTCATAGCCTTTCTAGATGAATTCATCTTGAGCTCTACAAAATCTAATAGCTAGAAATTAGATTTTTATGGCTCTTTCACCACACATGGGTTGGGAGCAAGGATCCTTTTGATAACCCAAAAGGTGACCTAATCCATAAAGCTTTTTGCCTTGATTTTCCATGTACCAAGAATATTTTTGAATATGACGCCTTAATTTTTGGTCTCCAACTAGCCATCCAATGGAACATCCAACACCTTTAGGTATTTGGTGATTCACAGTTGATTATCAAACAATTGAACGAGGAGTTCCAAACAAAGGAGGAAAAATTGCTTCCCTATAAACAGTTAGTGGATCAATTAAATCAAAATTTTCAATCTATCACATTTGAACAAGTACTAAAGGGAAGTAATAAGGTAACCAACTCTATGGAAACTATTAGGTCTTTGATCAACCTTCCAAAAGATTTCCTTAAAGGAAATTTTCTAATTAAACATTTGATATTACCAGCCCATTGATTCATGGCTCATTTAAAAATTTTATGCCATCCCTGATCCCAGTCTACCATGGTATCACAACATATATACCTATCTTCATGACAATATCCTATCACCATACCTCAACCATCACCAATGCAAAGCCTTCATCCATTACACATCCCATTACACCATCCTTGGTAGCACCCTCTATCGGTGAGGCTATGACGGGAACTTGTTGAGATGCCTGAACTCAAAAGAGGCTACTCTTACAATCAAGGAGGTCCATGATGGTGTTTGTAGTGGCCATGTCAGTGGAATGGCCCTAGCCAAGAAGTTACTTAGGACTGGATATTATTAGCCTATAATGGATTAGGTTGCCCACCAATATGTATGCAAATGTGTAGCTTGTCAAAAACATGGTAATCTTATTCATGCCCCCGCACAAGAGATACAACCTATAATGATCCCATGGCCATTTTATATATGGGGAATATATTTAATTGGCAAGATAAATCCAAGATCATCTTGTGGGCACAAGTTTATTATCACAATGACAAAGTACTTTAAAAAATGGGTTGAAGCCATGTCCGCTTATCTACACCATAGGTCTCCATATCTCTAAGTTTATTCTAAATCAAATCATTTACTGCTTTGGCATCCCAGCCAAAATATTATCAGATAATGCAAACATTATCACATTGAGCAACACTTTTCCACACCCTACTATCCTTAGGAAAACGAACAAACATAAGCCACTAATAAGACACTTCTCAAGATTCTAAAGAAAATAGTCAATGATGCAGGTAGAAATTGGCAGTTGTAATTATACCCTACACTTTAGTCTTACAGAACTAGTGTCTGAACACCTACTGGAGCTACTCTGTATTCTTTAGTCTATGGAACTGAAGCAATATTGCTCATATAAGTTGAGCTACCCTCCTTATGCATCTATTTGCAGGGCATAATTACCAATCATAATTTCAGACAGGAATGACTACAAGAGATGGAGTTATTGGATGAAAAACATAAAAATGTTTTGAATCATCTTCAGGCATATCAAAATAAGCTCAAGGGCCAATATCATAAAAATATCCAGTCCTGAGAATTTGAAGTTGGTGACCTAGTCCTCAAGGAAAATCAAAGGAACACAAATGCAGATAGGGATAAAAAGGGCAAGTTTAAAGCAAACTAGATTGGGCCCTATCTCATTGTTTCAAAATTTGGATTGGGAGCGTATAAATTATCTATACTTGATGGTGATGAGCTCGATGAGCCTATAAATATCATGCATTTGAAATGTTTTTATACTTGAGAAGATCCATAATCTCTGTCTATGAGTCCCCACTCTTGAGGGCATATCCATATCCATTCCACTACCATCCTTCCATTTCTTTACCCCATTACCCTATGACCCTGGTCTTAATAGTGGGTATACATATTACATGCTTAGGCAACATCAGGGGACAAAAATTTCAAGTTGGGGCAAATCATTAGGCATTGGCCTATTTTCTTCTTTGCGCTACCTTACTTGTGTTGTTATTTCTAGCAGGAGAGGAAGGGTTTCTTTGGGGACCTCTTGACTTCCTAGAGACTTCTTCTTGGGCTTGAGCATATAATACATTGTATGAATATGTCCTATATTAATAATTCAGCATGCACTGATATCCATAACATTTGTCTCAAACTTCTCCCTATATGACTTCTTCTCAGGTTAAACATACATTTGCTGAAGTGTATGAATTTTAACATCAATTTGGTCAACATCAATGTGCACTTTGTACATGTCAAAAATGCAATTCATAAAATTTTTAAATTACTTGGCCATAAATGCATATAACAACTAGAGCTACCTAGACAAGTTGTCTATAGGCTCCATCTAGATGCGTGCAAGCAAGTATTGTTTCATTACAAAAAACTGGGCTTGGGTTCTCATTTGTGTCAGGAAATCCTTAGGGACACGCCGTTCATGACTAAATTCCTTCGTCATCCCATCAAACCATCACTTCATTTTTAATTTATGGGAAGTGTTGATAGTGCCTAGAAAGTGAACTATTAGAATCGTTATGTAGGGGACTTGTTTTTGAGTGGGTATACCCACTTTAATTCTTTCCTAGCATATTTTGGAATGGCAATCATCAAATATCATCAAAATGAGAATCACTCTCTGCATAAATTTATGGTTTGGAAGGTGGTGAGCATCTTCTGCTTCCTCCACAATCTTCTCGATGAAATATAGGGCATAATTGTATTTCTGCCCTTAGGCCATCTAGATGACCACATAGAAGTGTGCCATGTTTACTTCCTTCCACCTGTCTCCACTGCCAAGCTTGGTCTTTTCCAAGCGTGAATCTATCAAAATGGTGGGGTCTTGGATATTAGTGATATAAATTGTGTGGCCCTCCTTATAGTTTAGCACTACCACCACCTTCTCCACTTCCTTGTGGTCTTGCAGATCCATACTAACATCCATGCCTAAACATTTTAAGCCTCTCACTTTGCTAACCCTTTGGGTAGTGATTCGCATCTTGTACCCTGCAAAGTATAAATAATCTTCATGGATGCGTGAGACCAAAAATATCATTGAATCCATGGGCTTCCCAAAATGTGGCAAGTGAAACAATTGGAAATCCCTGACATCATTCAACCAATTCAAAATTATGAGGTCATAGGTGACCTCGTTCCTTGCATTCTGGCACTCAACTATGTAGTCTTGTTGTAAGTCTCCCTCATTCCTAGGCTAGCAGTGGTTATAGTCAAGTACTTGACATGTCGATACCTTTGACTCCCAATCTTCTCTGTACAAGATCAACTCAAGGTATTACATTTTTTCAATCAACAAAGAGGGTGGATGTGGTTATATGGACTTCTTTGTCCCACTTGAATGTCATTGTTGGTTCCTTTTTAGTATAATTTTCCATTGTTTTTTGTGCCACACTTCCTACGTGTACATTGGATTAATCCACTAGGTGTTTCCTCCCATATCAGAATAGGTTGTCCTCATGCACCCTCTTACTCTTCCTCTTCAGGTATGAATGTTAAAAGTTCACTTATTTGGGCCTTTCGCTTTGGCTGCATCACCCTCTAAGGAGCCCAAAGGTTGAGGCACATACATCTGAATCTTTTGAAAGAATTCATTTTTACTTATTTGATTTCACTCAGCTCTCTACATCAACATCTTATAATGGAAGATGTTGATACCTGTAACCTACAACTTCCTCAACAACGTTATTTAAATCACAAATTGTATTATCCTCCTCGTCCATGATTGTCTCCTTGTTTTTAGCTTTGAATTTGTCATTGAATATTGATAAAAAAACCCTTTTAGTGGCTTAGAATTGCTTCGCTCAGACTCTGTAAGTTAAAAAATTATCAACAGTAAAGTATTAAAAGTAGGACCTTCAAACTTTATATAGTCTTAAGGACTTACATACATTTATTCTCCCATGTCTTCATCTATCATTTCACTCATTAATATTCTCTAACGGTATGCCACATGTCCGTTTGGCACACTTGCCATTATGCTTAATATTTTGTCTATTTAATACACGTCCCATTCTCACTATTTCTTTGTAGTGCATGCCAACTATAAAAACATTCAAATTTCCATTTTATTTTCCAAGGTAGGAACTAATTTTTCCCTCCTGACCCATTCATAATGACTTTCTCTTTGTCACTCTTTTCCACACTTTCGATCATGCACCACCTCCTACGTGAAATGCTTTATCCTTATATGCTTCCACTTGCATGCCCATTATGTGCACACCTCCCTCATGATTTCTCTTTTACTTCCACTTTTTGATTTTGATTGTGCGTGTGCCCACCATACATGTTATTCTTCTCTTGTACGCCTTTCCTATGCCTGATTCTTTCCCACTCTTACTTTACGTGTTCTAGATTTAATTTATCCATCTTTTAAACTTGCCCCACACTAAAATATTGTTGTGGTCCTCCATAAGCATGACCAAAAGAAAAACAAAAGAGAACCATGTGCTGATCTAAACCTAAGAAAAAGGTGTTCAACCAATACGTCATTTTATTAAAAAATAAAACAAAAGGCTAAACTAATCTAATGACATACACTTGGTTGCTCATAATTTCTGCTCATTTCTTAATTTGAAAGCAAGTAAGAAACTAGTAAAAGGGGTGTGTAAAGGAATACCTAATAAAAGTGTGTGCGTGATCCAGACGATGATAACAAAATAGTTGAGTGGACTGCCTAGCGTGAGCTAGATCCAAGAAGTGTATGCTTGGTAGGAGGCTATCAATCCACTATTTATAAAAATTTAGTTGATGTAGATGAAAATAAAGAATACTTGCATTCAATAACATGAAAGCAAATGCATGCAAGAAGAAGAACATAAAATATGTGTTCCAAGAAAATGACTAAATGTAGCAAAAGTGAGTCAATACTCATGCCAAGATAGTTAGGGTCAAGTTCAAAAAATCTAGGGAGGCTCTGTGAATAGGTAAGAACATAGGAAGTTGGATTTGATTGGGGTCAAGGGGATGAAAACAACTTGTTATTTTGACATAGTGATCATTGGTGGTAGGGGGAATTATTGGTGGTTAGGTTGACGTCGACGGTTGGGTGATTATCGACGATTGGGGTGACCATCGATGGTTGGGCTAACCGTGAACATTTTCTTGTGTATGTTTAAAATGTTCAGAAAGGGGATTGTAGATTGAGTAAATGGTCAAGTAGAGGTTTTGGTATGGGCTTGGTCAGGTCAGGACGGCTGAGAAATGAAATGACATAGTGAAAATAAGTATGATATACTTGTAACTTGCCAGATAGTTGATGGTGGAAAGGTTGAAACAATTTGGTCAGAGTGATAGTATTCTGGCCTTCAAAAGTGATTTGGATAAAGGTTTGAGTCTCTGTAGCTACTGCTTGCTTGATGAAGGGATGTTGAATACCTATGCAAGAAGATTTGATAGCCTGGCACAGATTTATGGATCCTTTTCACTTCCTACTTTTCTCCTTTTATAGGATGAAATTACTAATTGGGTAGGAAGAAGTTGTTAATTAGATAAGAGGATAAATTTGTCATTCACGATGCTTTAAATCTTGTTAGCATCACAAAATAGAAGTTTCTAAATTGTGCCATGCTTATCTCATACACCGTTGGAAATGGCTTTAAAACAGGTTGATGACCTGACTGTCAAAGATCAGGGTAATTATCGATGGTTAGGCAAACCATCGGTAGTTGAGGAGTTAGAGGAAAATGGGTGAAATTAAGTTAAAAAGAGGTGGATTAAAAGGTTCAGTTAATGGTGTTAGGTTAGAGTTTTAATAGGTTCAAGTTAGCAAATGAGTTTAGTTAACTAGGTGGTCAACTAGACTCGAGGTCAGATGAGGGTCAAGGCACTTCGGCATCTAAAACTATCATGTGCAATTTTCAAGTGTCTACATTTTGCCCCTTTTTTATGTGGCTTTGATTTAACAAGCGATAAAACAAAAACAAATAGATTGATGAGTGCCCTGAGTATGGGAAGAGGTGTTCCCCCCAAACCAAGACTCGATGAAGCGAAAACAAAATTGGGTCAGGGTTTGATAAATGGAAAATGTTGAGTCACAAGGTGAGTGACACAAAAGGTTTGGGCATTTGAGACACAAACATGTGCACAAAATGCAACTAGGTGTGATAGTCAAGATCGTGAAAAGATGAAAGGTGCCAATGTTAGTAAAAATAAGGTCAATTCTAGAGAGATTTATTACAGGGGTAATCGGTCCACAACATTGGTCATAGTTGAACAAATCATTTCTATGAAGTCCGCTAGATAGGGTTAGTATTTGTCATAGGTATCCAGGGTAAGAAGTGCTCTTGTGAAAAACACAAATGGTCAGGTTGGACACGAGGTGGTGTGAAGTGCAAAAGTGCAACATGGTAAGGTCATTGAAAAACATGCAAATATTTGGGTCAAAAACAACCAACGTCAAGGTGGATGTGGTCAAATGGGTTGGTGGGTATGGTTGGGGTATCCCTTGAAAGGTCAAGTGTTGGTGGGGGGGAGATTATGGGATCTCAAAAAGTGAGCACCTAGGTTAGGTGTGAAAAAGGTTGGAAAATGTTGGGGACCCTAATCATCGACGATCAGGGGTTTTCCCCACAGTCGATCCATCGATGGTCAAGGGAAACCCTAAAAATTGAGGGATAAAAAGTAAAAGGGCCAAGTCATTTTCATGTTTGACTTTTGGTGACTTGTGTTATGGAGCTAGTGCGTTGTTTGGCATTTTCGTGAGTTGAATGGGTGCATTGAATTAGAGTTTTTTGATTGGTTGAGTGCTGGTGTTTGAGTTTGCTCGAGTGCAGACCATATGGAGGGTGGATGAGGGCATGGTCGAGCGATGGGATGAGGGTTTCAACCACGCCAATGATCATGGAATGAGGTAGGTGTTGTTTATAAATTGATAGGTAGTGTATGTTATTTGTTAAATTGATTAGTTGAGATGGAATTGAGTAGATTGAATTGATTGTGATAGGGTTTTATGATGGTGTGAGGGTAGGTATGCCCTAGTGTTTAGGGTTTTATGAAATTTAGGCAAATGGGTGGGTGAAAAATAGAGTTGAAGGGTGAGGTGGTTTGGTGAAAGGTAGTGGAAGAGGAGTAGGTAGTTTAATTTATGTTTAGTGGTGATTTGTGTGGTAGTCAGGGAGGAAATGGGTTTAGGGTTCTACCACCAACGATTACACACAGTTATCGTTGGTGGTTCGACTCGATCGTCAACGGTCTACTTCAGAGTGACAGGGTCTACTTCAGAGTGACAGGGTCCTAAGAGACCATTGACGATTCAATGAACCATCATTGGTCGAGAGGGTCAGGTATTTAGGTAGTTTAAAAATGTTTAAAGTTATGGATTTATAAAACATTTAAGGTGTTTAAAAGTGTTTAATGGTAATGTTAAAACTTGTTAGGTTTGTAACATGTGAACTTTTTTAAAGTTCGTTATTGTTTATAAAATTAGTAAAGTGTGTTAAATGTTAAATGTTATTTAAAGTTTGTCCAATGTTGTAAAGTGATGAAAGTTTATGAAGGTTATGTAAAGGGAGGATTAAAGTGTGTAAAATTGAGTAGTGTGCTAAAGGTTTGATTTGGGTTATAAAGGTTTGGAAAGTTTGTGAAAGGTGTTGAATTGTTTAAATGTTTTAAGAGGTGTATATAGTGGTGTGAAAAATGCAAAAGATATGTTTGAAAGGATGATGTGTCAGTGGGTAGAGTTGAGCGAAAAGAATTATCTAGGTGTCTAAAATGATGTGTGAGGGTTGGGGTTGAATAGTTAGGGAAATCGTTTATGATAGATGCATAATGTGTGTTAGGGAGAGGTTTGGTTTATTGTTAGAGGTAATATAATTGACGTAAAGGGTGATGTTAGAATAGGTTGAATAAGGTAGGCATAGGTTGGTACTTAGCTCAATGTGGAAAATAAAGTGGCTAAGCTAATGTGATTGGTTTGCAGGACCATGGGCAAATTCAGATGGGGGACCGAGTCCCTAAGATCTTCGTAGAGGTCCACGATGGGATAATGAATGATGAGTGGAGGCATATGGAGGAGGTTGGCCTAGGAGCCATGAGACATTATCAACACCTGCCATATGTTGCGATGATGATCGTGATCCTCATCAAGAGATGGGACTCGACCATGAACACATTTTTATTATTGATGGGGGAGATGAGCATCCTACTAGAGGATGTGGTCTGGATTACATGGCTACCCATTCAAGGGGAACCAATTTACCACATAGAGAGTGAGGAGAGAAACTACTTCATGGATATGATATATGGAGCAGATCAGGTCTAGGCCAAGTATCATGCAGGTGGTGTGTGCTATGGGCCACTATACTAGAGGGATCTAGGGGATAGATTTTTATTGACTATGATGATGATGGGGGTGTCTTGCTTCACACTATGAGATTCGAGCATCAATCAATTTCCTTACTTGTTACTAAGGGTGCTAGTGGAGTTACTGCTAGGGAGGACTGTGTTTGGGTGGGCTCCAATGTTTTTAGTGTAGATCTATAGGGAGCTTTGGACCTTTCGAGCACATAAGAAGTATGGGATCAGTGTTGGGTTTGTGATCCATTAATGATGTGGGTGTTGCATATGGTTATGTAGCATGGTACCAGGCCAGATACGTAGCAACTGATTTTAGATGGGGTGATAGGGGCTAGCAGCCCATGGATGTGGATCATGTTGGGCCATCGATATAGGGTGGTGGCTCAGATGGATAGGCACAAGTAGCACTTGTAACAACACAGACCCAGATCACCAAATTATAGGGATATGTGGCCACTTTATAGGGTTAGATTATCATTTTACAAGGTTAGGTGATGACGATGACTAGAGAGCGAGATCAGGTGAGGATCTCTCTTGGGTTAGTGACTCAGGAGAGAGATTATTTGAGATAGAGGGTAGGAGTGGGCACAACAACAACAGGTGGACCACCTGATATAGTTTTGAGGACATGGTACTTAGCCACCGTTGAGGAGTTGAGATAATATGAGGTGATAGTGTTGGCATAGTTGCCATTGGAGATGAGGTATGGAGAGTACAATCCAGTTTAGCCGGTGGTCCATCTATAGCTACTCCAGGGTAACGGGCCTCAATAGTGGGGTAGGTAGGGATATTAGGGGGACCACCACCAGATGGTGGTGCAGTCCCAAGGTCCTGATAGAGGAGATTATATGATGTATATGTTTTAGATTTTTATTCCAGCCTGCGTGCTTATGACATGAGACATATATATGAGAGAGAGAGATTTATACATATTGACATGTATTGTTTATTGAGGATTTGTATACTCATTGACATGTATTACTTTTATTATGATGTGGTTTTATGAGGATTATGGATGTTTATTGATGTTGAAGGGTTTTTATGGTTGTTATGTTTATTTGATGTTTTGAGATATTTATGGATGATGCTTATGAAATTTATGGTTCATTGGTTTAGGTATGTGATAATGTGTATGCATGTTCATGATGTATGTGTTGAAATGATAGGTTACTCATACCCCATGCTCTATGAGATAATATGCAAACTTGTAGTTTTAGGCATGTGATGTTGTGCATTGATGGAAGTGATATTGATGATCATGGATGATTTTATGTTTTTATATGATGATGTTATGAGGAAATTAAAACATGAGTGTGATGAGTTTTTTTGATCTTATGATGAATATTTGAAGATGTGTATATTTTAGGTGATGTTTGGGTTTATACATAATGGATGATGTCTTTGTTCATAGACATGATCATGGACATGTGATTGAGGGTTTCGATTAGGGTTTGTTTGATGATGTTTGTTTATATGATGATGTGGTTTATAGATAAGATTGTGGATATGTGATAGATGATTTAGTCATGGTTGTTTAAGATGTGATGTGTTGATGTTTTGAATTGTTGTTACATTTATGGGAAGTAACAATATGACATGGTCTATGATGTGGATTGATATGATGTGGTTTCTATTATTTATGCTATGAGAAATGATTATTGTTTTGAGAATAATGATGTTACGATGTGATTATGACTATTTTATGGTTTTGACATTTTGTGTATGAATAGGATATGGTTTATGGACATGGTTCATAATGTTATGATGTATATGGATTATGTAATGAGAATGATGTTTTGAATGTTAGGATACGACATGTGGACATAATGAAAGCACATAAAGTAGGTGTAGATAACACATAAAATGTAAAAAAGATATAAAAATCATGAGACATATGTCCACCTGAACTAATGAATAGAGGGTAAGAAAAGGCAAGATGTGTTTAGTGACAAGGGCCTAACAAAACTGAAGTTGGATGTGAGTTAATGAAAATAAGCCTTTTGAATGCTTCGCATGAGCACGATTTGATTGAAAAAGAAGGTATCTTGATCACTTTGTGTCAAGTGAGCTCATAGTCCTTTGATTGTTAGAGAGGTTAGGAAGGAAAAGTAGGGGATAGGTGGATGGCTGAAATGAGTGAGATGGTAACCTAATGTGGGTGAGCTTGCCCCTTATATTGGTGACCAAAGAACCATAATATACAAGTCCATGCCTTTATACAATGTGTAGATTGATCGATGTGGGAAGTCTACTAATGCCATATATAAGAGCCGATTGTGGCTTATTTGCTTTGATTTTGACACAGGGTTGTTTGTTGCTTATTTTGATAAAATTGGTGAAGTTGATCAAGGTAAGAAGCTTCAAATGATTGTTGTGACAAACTTTGACTTAGCCATCCTTCAGGGGAGTGGTCTAGAGTTAGATTTGTTTATTTTTTAGTTGTTCTCCAAGGGAGCAGTCTATCTTTTAAGCAATCTAGTTGTTAGGCAGCTGTCCTTTAAAGGAGTAGTCTGTAATGTTGGAGATTATGGACCCAAGTGATATTTTGGTATCTCAATTTGATTTTGAATGCTAGGGTTAGACATGGACAAGTCTATTTAGGCTTAAATGTCTATCTTTATGGGGGTAATACTTTTAGCACAAAAGGTTAATGACATATGAGGGAAAGTGGTTTGAGAGACAACTGATCATGGGATTTCATCTGATTAGAGGTGAAAAGTATCCATAAGAACCATGCCATGGGTAGAGCCATGGTATCCATGCTTAATATTAGGCTATGACTGTGATGGATAATCACATGGTCTTATGTTGTAATCAATTATTGCTCAGAGCAATAGGGTGAATGTGTAAGGAAAGTGAAAATATCGTAAACCAAGGGATGAGCTTAAGTTAGACACAAAGGTGAATGTGATCCTGCTTTAAAAAAAAAAGGATGCAAATGTGAAGCATTGAGAGGCTCAGGTTGTAGTTTGTATTCCAAAGAAGACTAAGCTCCTGATCCATACTTATGGGTTATGATGTAGGATCCAAGCCAATTGAAAGTAAACTTGCCTCTTTTAATTTTCTCTATATTAGTTACATGTTAGTTTTCCATAAAGACGAGGTCTTTGATATTGAATTCTCACTCTTTTAAGTGTTTGTTGTATGTGCGCTTGATTCATTATTGATAGACATGAAGATGATTAAGCATTGCAAGGTGATGTTTGTCAAGTAGCTCAATTTGAGCGAGACATTCCTGATGATAATCATTCTCAGAAAGGATCTCATGCAAGGATATGTGAAAAGAAGGAATCTAAACTTTGAGAGGCAAGACTGTCTCAGATCCAAAGACAAGAGAGAAAGGGGTAGCACCCATAGAGATTTGAATGCTAGTGATATTGGCCCATAAAGCGAAAGGGATTTGCAGGTGCCAATGCTGAGCTAAAACACTGACTACTTTGGTTAATATTTTATTGAGGATTTTGCTATAGGATTCTGCCTGTCCATTTGATTTTGGATGATAGGGTGAAGAAAAGCTTAACTTGATGCCAAAAGCATCGCAAAGACCCTAGACTTTCTTTTTTTTGAAAGATTTTTCATTATCAGTGATGATCTTATGAGGAACACCAAGGTGGTAGATGATATGGTGATTGATGAAATTGATAATCTTTTCAGCTTTGGTTGAGATAAGAGGGATGGCTTCCACCCACTTGGTGAAATATTCAGTAGCGATAATGATGGATTGGTGCCATTGTGAAGAATGAGGATTAATTTCTCCAATAAATATCAAGATCCCATTACGAGAAGGGCCAATAGTCTTTAGATACTCGAAGGCCATGGGTAGGTGCCTAATGTAAATTAGTGTGTTGTTGACATTTGACACACTTCTTTACATAATCGCAACAATCGTGATTGAGGGTGGGCCAATAGTAGCCATGGCAAAGGATACATTTAGCGATGGTTGGGCCATTAAAGTGTCCCCCACATATTCCTTCATGTGTTTCCTTGATATCATGGGAAGCTTTATGACTATGCAGACAATGGAGGATGAGGTCATCAAAGCCATGTTTATAAAGGATTTCTCCTAATATGGTGTAACGAGAGGTACTCTGAACAAAAGCTCTTCGAGCATTCTTCTATAAGTTGGGAGTAACAATGCCAAGGTTAAGGTAGTTAAAAATTTGGTCGTACCAAATGTTAGAAGGAGATGTTTCCACACTACAAATGGTGGGAAGGTCAGAACTGATATATGAGGGTGTGATAAAATGATGGATAGTGACAAATAGTTTAGATTCAATCAGTTGAGATGAGATTTTGGAATCAAGGGAAGCCATCACGTCCATGAATTTGTTAGTAGATCGAGGAACTGACTGGATAAGGCAATGATTGAATGATGAAAAGAGTACGTCTATGAGTTGTTTGTACTTTAATAGGACATAATTTTTACATTGATAATATCTATTAACCTGATTAATCACAATTGGGAATCACCAAAGATACTGATTGTTTTGACTTCCAAAGCTAGAGCAGTTTGGAGACCTATGACCAAGGCTTTTTACTCAACCACATTGTTGGTGCATTCAAAGTCAAGTTTAAAGGAAAGGGGAAGAGGTTCACCATTAAGGGGAATGAGGATAACTCCATCACCCCCGCCATGTTGGCATTTGGAGCTATTAAAAAACATGGTCATTTGGTAGGTGGGTTCCTCCTGAGAAAGATTTATGATGGACTCATCTAGAAAAGTAAGAGGAAGTAGTTGATTCTCTAGTAGAGGAGCTTTGGCTAATTTATCAATGATGACATGCCCTTTAATGGACTTTTGCTGAAGGAACTCAAGATTAAACTCAACTAGGAGCATGATCCACTTAGCCATAGGCTGGTTTTGGTATGGTTTAGAGTGCATGTACTTGAGTGGGTCAATGTTAGTGATGACATAGGTTTTATGATTAAGGACGTAGTGACAGAGTTTGGAGGCCACAAAGACTAGGGCAAAGCAAAGTTTTTCAGGATGATTATGCCGAGTCTCATACTCTATAAGTGTGAAACTAATGTAGTAAACGAATTGCTCTTTGTTTTGTTCATCAGGATCAGTGAGCATTTCCCCTAAGGAATGGTCCATGGCAGATATATAAAGGTAGAAGGGTTGGTCTTCTCTAGGATGGATGAGGATGGGTGGAGAGAGAAGGTACTCCTTGATTGAATCAAAGGCTTGTTGACAGTCCTTGGTCCAGTTAAAATAGGTGTATTTTTTGAAGAGATGGTAAAAGGGTTGACATCTATCTGATAATTGGGAGATGAAGCAAAGAATAGATTGGAGCTTCCCCTATAGGTTGCGAAGTTGCTTAAGGTTAGTAGGAGGAGGCATCTCCAAGATTGCTCTAAATTTGGTGCGGTTTATTTCTATTCCTTGAAGAGAGATGATAAAACCCAAAATATTTCTAGATAAGACCCCAAAATATATATTTCTTGGGGTTGAGCTTAGCATGATAATGGATTTATTGATCGAAGATGATCATGGGAATGGCTAGGTGATATTTGCGATGTTTGGATTTCCCAAGGAGATCATCCACATAGTCTTCTATAATTTTATGGATGAGATCATAAAAAATGTAGGTCATGGCACACTGATAGGTTGTCCGATGTTCTTCAGACCAAAAGGCATGACCCTATCACAAAAGGTTCCCCATGGAATGATAAAGGAAGTTTTATTTTGATCTTTGGGGGCAATCAAGATCTGATTATATCTTGAGAAGCCATCCATGAGAGATAACATTTTGTGCCCAACTGTAAGATCAATAAGTTGGTCAATGTTCAACAAAGGAAGGTCGTCCTTTGTGCAAGTGAGGTTGAGATCACTAAATTTGATGCAGAGCTGAAGTCCCCCTATGGGCTTGGTGATGGGAACAATGTTATAAACCCAATGTGGATAGTCGATGGGCTGAATGAATTCGATGGATAAGAGATGGTGAAGTTCTTCTTTGACAAGAAGGGCTATGTGAGGATGCATTCTGAGAAGTTTTTACTGAACCAACTTAACCTCAGGATGGGTGACAATGTTGTGGAGGGCAATAGAAGGGTCATATATGGGCATATCTTGATAAGACCAAACAAATGCTATGCTATAGTCACGAAGGAAAGAAGGGTAATCTTGTTTCTCCATAGAATTTAAGGATTGGCTGATTTTGATGATATAGGGGTTATCCTGAGTACCCAAGTTGACATTGATAGTGGATTCATTCAGCATGGTTTGATTCTCAAGAGGAAGGGATTTATGGATAGAAGAATCCCCTGCACTGAGGTAGGTGAGAATGGAATCATCATCCTGACATTGGATGGTGTTGATGGTAGGAGAATCTTGCTCTATCATTTCAAGATGGATGAGAGGAAGGGTTTTAGTTTGACCATCCTTTTGACAAGTCAAGGCGCCCAAACTAATGGTATTGATTAAAAAAATTTAGATGGGATGATATCGAAGTCTTCAGTATTTGAGGGAGATGGGGTTGGTGAAGATGGAAGATCCTCTTCGATGGTGGTGATGGGTTCTTCTGGTGGTACAAACCCAAGGTTGAATAACTCATGAGATTTTTGGGTTTTGATTATGGGTAGCTCGTGAGGTGCCTATTCATAAAGGCCAAGGCCAAACCCCTTCCAAGCACACTTGTAAAGGTAAGCTTTAGCAAAGGCTAGTTTTTTGAGGTAAGAGAAGTTGGAGGTGAATGGTCAGATAGATGAGGTAGTGATGGGAGCGAGAAGTGGTTGATCAAATCCCCCATAGATGAAATTTGTTTGATTGTTGGCAAGCTTGAAAGGGATGATGGTTTTAATGTTGGGAACGTAGGAAGGGTCATGTCTGAGGTTCCTATATTCTTGTGGAGTAAGAAAATCGTCCAAGGCTAAAAGGTGATATTCTCCAAGGGAGAGATGTTGGAACATGGGTTCTAATGGGTCCTCTATGAGGATCTATGAAGAAGGGATGGATGAGCTAGTTGAATCCTCATCACTGGTATGGGTGGGAGTGCTATGGGTTTTTGTTGGCGGTGAGGTGGTGTTGTTCATAGTTGATGGTGAGGTGGATGAGGGAGGAATAAGAACATCGTTATGCCGATATGTCATATTGTAAGAGGAAAAAAGACTATGGTCAGCTTTGATGGTAAAAACTTAACCTTCATGCTCAAATTTGAGACATCGATGTAAGGTAGAATGGACACAACTAATGGCATAGATCCAAGGGCTTTCGAGTAACACATTGTATTGGAACTCTCCCTCTATAACGTAAAATAGTTCAGGAATGGTATGAGGTCCCAAGTGGATATGAAGGACAACTGTCCCCAAGGTAGTGGCCATGGTATCATTGAAGGAGTGAAGGACCATTGTGCTTTTTGACATGATGTTCTTGGGCAGTTGAAGTTGGTCATAAGCATGGGAGGAGATAATGTTGATGCTAGCTCCTCCCTTAATCATTACCCTTTTGATGCAGGTTTGATTGATGTATACGGTAATAAAGAGGAGAGGATCGGGGTCCTTAGTATGGACAAGAGGTATTTTAGAATCCTGAAAGGTGATGAAGGTAGAAAGTTGGAGGGATCCAACAAATGTTGCAAGAGGTTGAGGGTCATTTGGTTTAACCTCTATAGATTGTAGAGCCTCTATCAGTGCCTGACGATGGTGGGGTGAGGTGTTGATTAGCTCATAAAGGCTCATTTTCACCAGTGTTTGGTGAAGTTGTTTCAACACGATATGCTGGATGGAGTCAGAAGGGTTGGAAGGAGAGGCTCCCAAAATGGATACTTTGGGTTTTGGTGGTGGTATAGGTGAAGGTATAGGTGTTTGGGTTTGGTTAGAAGGTTAAGGGGTTGAAGGGTATGTCTGAGGAATGGAGACTTTGTATTTTACCTTGTCCTTCTATTGTGTCTGAGATCGAATAACCATATGAATAGTGTGGATGGGGCTATTTATCGGGTTTGATGGTTGCTTTGGTTCCTCTTCCTCACTCTTGGGTAAGAGTGGGAAAGTAGGTAAAATGTTGGGTAGGTTGGTTGGGTATTTGAGTTGGTAATTGGGGTAAAATAAGTTCATCTAATAATAGATCATCCTCTTCATATAGGCTATGAACAAGTGCTTGGAGAGCTTTGTAATTCTTCATGTCATGTCCCAATACCCTATGGTATGCATAGATCAAGCTATCATTGAACCAAGAGGGTTTCATATTGGAAGGGTATAATGGTTTGATAGGTGGTAAGTTGATGGAAGAAGTCTACAACAACCTTTCTAGGATGGTTGAATAAGATTCATTCAAAGGTGTTGGAGGTGATGGGTTTATATTTTTAGGGATGGGAGCCTTCTTAGAAGCAGTTTTCACCTTAGAAGTTATAGGTGGTGGAATGGTTTTAGTTGGTGGTTGGGATTGCTTAATTATGGTTGATTTTAGGGTGAATGTTTTGGAGGTTTAAGATTTGGATGATGAGGGTTTGGATATAGGTGGCAAGCTAGAGATGGATAGATTAGTTAAGAATGGCAGGGAACTAGAAGGGTTAGTAGGTGTAGGTAGAGGAAAAGGGGATGGTTTACTAGAGGAAGAATAGGTAGTTGGGATGGTAGAAGGATGGGGTCCTAAGATAGAAGGTAGGTGGGAAGGAGGTGGTATCAATCTATTTTGAGGTAAAGGCTTGGGCAACTCTACCTTCTTGATTGGTTTAGTTGGGAGATTCTTTGGTGGACTAGATTGTGTTAAATCCAAATTCAAAGAGGGGTGAGCATGGTTAGGTGAGGGAAGAATTATTAGATTATTTATAGGTTTGGTAAGAGAAGCATAAGGTGATTTGGAAATGTTAGATGGAGGTGGTTGGGATGGTTCACTTATGGTTTTGGAAGAAGAGGTGTTTGATGAAGAGGTAATAATGGGCTTAAGGGTGGATTCAAGTGAGGTTGAGGGTTCATATTTGTTTTGGTAAGGGAGCCCAAGACGATGCCAAAATGTAGCTCTATCAAATTTGGGTTGAGAAGTGAACTCTAGAATTTGGACCAGTCTAGACAAGGGCTTGTAGATGAGTTTGGTTCCTTGGTCATCGGTTTCAAAAATTAAGCCCCTAGGTGGAGAAGAGGGAATGGCTCCTTCATCTTTGTTTTTGATGGAAGGTTACAAAATTTTTGGTTGGGTGAATGAGGTAATCTCTTCTTTTGGGATGGTTTCCAAAGGGAGAATAGATGGCTCTATGATGGGGGAGGTAGATGTAGTGTCCTCAAGTAAAAGAATGGACATGGTTGCTTCCTTTGTTTGGGTGTCCAAACAAATGGAGGGTAGTTCTACCACTTCAATGGGTGGAGTGGAGGAAGATGAAATGGTTAAAGCAAAGGTTGTCTCATCAAGTGAAGAGAAAGGGGTGGTTGAATCCTTCTTTTGGGTTTTTAAAGGAACATAAGGTGAGTTCACTACTTCTATGAGTGAAATAGTGGAAGAAGTAGTTGTGGTAGTGGTCTCCTCAAGAGTGGGCTCACTAATAATAACGTTGATCATATGTACCTCATGAGAGTGAGATGATTCTGGTTTGTTATCATGGTGATGGGTAGAAGGGGCATGATTGGGAAAAGGTTTGTGAAAGATGTCAAAGGACTGATTAAGAGGTGCATTGGGATTATCAAATGCAAGTTCTTCACTATCAATTAAGTTTTGGACAATACTTTTGAAGGTATTTCACCTACTAACATCATGTCCTATAACTTGGTGAAAGTTACAATGGTCATTCTCATTGTACCAACTAGGCATAGGGAGAGAAGCATCAAATTTTTGGGGTGGTTTGATAGGTGGAAGTTGGATGAAGTTATCTTTGAGCAATTTGTCCAAAACTAAAGCATAAGACTCCCCAATGAGGGTATATTGTTTTGGAGGATCTCAGTTTTGGTTTTGGTTTTGTTGGTAGGAAGGGTTGGAGGAATTGGTATGATGGGGTTGGTTGACAGTTGGTGGTGGAGTAGTTTTTAGGATAACTGAGTTTGCAAATGTTTCTATCTTGGTATTGGGATGGTTGGATTGGGTTGTGGTTTTGGAAAAGGAAGGGTCATTGGATTTAAATCTAGAATTCTTGTTCTAAAATTTCAATTCCCCTTCATTAATGACCTAGTTTTCAAGTTTATGTGCCATGGTGAATGCCTCATCAATATTTTTGAAAGTTCGAACTTGAAGAGTGGGGGGAATATGTTTGACACAACCCCAAGAGAAGAGCTCAATCAACTCAGGTTGGGGTAAGGAGAAAGAAATATGGTTGATGAGACCTCTCCATCTAGCTATGAAATCGGCAATTGATTCATCATCAAATTGCCTAATAGGATAGAGGTCAGTAATAGAAACCTTTTTAGATATATTTACTGAGAAGTGCTCTAAAAAGATTTGGTCCATTTGGGAGAATGAAAAGATGGAGTGCTTGGTGAGATCACTATACCAATCAAGGGTTGGTCTTGATAAAGACATGCAGAAGGTATAAAGGAGGAGAGCATCATCATATGCAATCAAATAACAAGAATGACGAAATGCACTCAAATTTTTTTGGGGGTCCTCCTTGCCTTAGAATTTGGAAAACTTGGGTAACTCCCATTGAGGAGGATAAGAATGGATGGGAACAGATGGATGAATGGGTTCATTACATATTTTATCATAGGATAACAAGTTATGAGACCTAAAGATAGATGATTCCAGGTTGGTCATTTTGTCCATTAACATCTTGACCAAATCTATTTGAGGTTGGGAAGCTACATAATTAGGTGGTAAATTTTGTTGAGGTTGGGTGGCAACAATGCATGGGTAAGTGGTAAAGGGTGATGAAGAAGCCACATATTGGTAAGCAGTCATAGGAGGTTGGGATGGTGCCACATAACGGTTGATTGGCACAAAAAGTTGGGTGGAAGGTGTTAAGTATCCTTGTGGGTTAGAAACATATGGGTAAGATGTCATGGGTACTTTTCAGGGGGATGATATGGGTTGGTTTAGAGGTATGCTTGGGTTGGTGGATGGTGGTATGGATGTAGATTGGGTTGGAGGTATGAAAGTGCTAGTTGGTTGTTGGTGGGTGGTAACTCTAGTGCTAATAGGTGGAAGTGGTTGAGATATGGAAAGTACCAAACTATGAAGTGGGGTATAAATTGGTGGGTTAGTTGAACTAAGAGTGATGGTATAAATAGGGGTAGAAGATACCCCCACGGTAGGAGTATAGGTGACAAGAGGTACTATTGATCCAATGTTGGAAGTATTGGTTGGGGTAGTAGGTGTTTGGTTACTAGTTGGGATGTTGGATCGAGTTTTGGGAGTGGTAGTAGGTGGGATATTAGAAGAAGAAGAGGCTTGGGTGAGCATGGGTTGGGTTGAGTTGGTATCTGTCAGAAGATGGGAAGGCATACCATAAGGAGGATTTGTAAGAGGAATCGAAGCAAAAAGGGTATGATTAGATAAGGTGTTTAGATAATACTGAAGAGCCACGGGGTTGTTATTGAGGAAGGTAAAAAAATCTAAATCACCCTCAGCAACAATCAGAGGCCTGGTTGGAGGGGGAGAAAAATGAGGGGAACCCTCAACATCAGAATTATACTCCATGGAGGAAGAAGAAGGTGGTTGTTGGTTGGTTTGATTCCTCAGTTGTTGTCTAGTAAAGACCATGAGAGGAATAGAAAATAAATAATGAAACTCACAATTCAAACACAAAGCAAGCCAAAGGAAAAGATCTAAAGGACAACAAACATACACTAAAGTGTGTTTAACAACCTAGGGTTATTTTTAAATTAGTTTTGGCTTATGCCTTAGAAAGTGTGAAGAGGAAATTTGGTTTCTAGATTAGGTACTAAATAAGAACTCTAAGGTTGGTTTCAGGCTGTATTTAGGTGCTCAAGAGAGAAAATCTGTATTGATCTTCAGTATGTGGCTTGATAGTGGGGCCTACCCCTCACTTCACACACCACAGTGATAAGGGTGTTAGGTGCTTAGCCAAGATATACTAAATTTTAGAGTTTATACTCAACCAGAGAGCCAAGTTGGTTCTCCCCTTGGTAATGACCTCCAAGTAGGATTGTCGAGAAAGGGTAAAATTTACCGCTAGGTGATGAAATTCTAGCTGGGCCTTGTCTCAAGTTTGTTTAGATGTGTTGATTGGTTGTGTGGTTTGGAAAAAGTGTGTGATACAAGAGTGAAAGCTATGATTAATTACTTTACTTTTAAGTTACTAAATAAACTAAAATAAACAAGCAATCAATGTATGCAGTTAATTTTATACCCTAAATAAATTTTCAATTTTGTTGGCTGAGAACATAATAAAGGAAGAAAAAGGGATGTTAGGTCCCACCGGATGTGCCAAAATGATTTCTCTTAATTTCTACTCATTTTTTAATTTGGAAGCAAGTAAGAAACTAGTAAAAGGGGTGTCTAAAGGAATACTTGATAAAAGTGCACGCGTGATCCAAATGATGATGGGAACTCTTCTTTGGCTTGGAAGGAATAACCTGTAGATAAGAAAAACATTAAAAAATAGGGTTGTCATCAATATAGTTGACTAGACTGCCTAGCGTGAGATAGATCTAAGAAGCGTATGATTGATAGGAGGCTGTCAATCCAATGTTTATATAAAATTAAGTTGATATAGATGAAAAGAAAGAATACTTGCATTCAATAACATGAAATTAAATGCATGCAAGAAGAAGAACGTAAAATGCATGTTCCAAGAAAATGACTAAATATAGCAAAAATATGTCAATACTCATGCTAAGATAGTTGGGATTAGGTTTAGAAAATCCAGGGAGGATCTGTGAATAGGTAGGAACACATGAATTAGGATTTGATTAGAGTTAAGGGGGTGAAAACAACTTGATGTTATTTTTGACACAGTGACCATCGATGATTAGGCTGACCGGCGGTGGTTGGGTGACCATCAATGGTTAGGGTAACCATCGACGGTTGGGCTAACCATCGGTGGTTGTCTGTGTATGTTTGAAATGTTCAAAAATGGTATTGTAGATTGAGTAAATGGTCAGGTAGAGGTTTTGGTATGGGCCTGGTCAGGTCAGGAGGACTTAGAAATGAAATGACAATGAAAACAAGTATGATATACCTACAACTTGATAGATAGCTGATGGTGGAGAGGCTGAAAGAATTTAGCCAGAGTGACAATACTTTGGCCTTCGAAAGTGATTTGGATAGACATTTGATTCTCCATTATTGTTACTTGCTTTCTGAAGGAATTTTGGATACCTATGCAAGAAGATTTGATAACCTAGACACAGATTTGTGGATCCTTTTCACTTCTTACTTCTCTCCTTTTATAGGATGAAGTTACTAATTGGGTAGGAGGAAGTTGTTAATTAGATATGAGGATAAAGTTTTTTTATGATGCTTTAAAGCATATTAGCATCGTAAAAGGGAAGTTGCTAATTTATGCCATGCTTATCTCGTACACAACTGGAAATGGCTTTAAAGCAAGCTGATAACCCAACCATCAACAATCAAGCTAACCATCGGTGGTTAGGCTGATTGTTGATGATCAAGGAGCTAGAGAAAAATAGGTGAAATTAAGTTAAAAGGAAGTGGATTAAAAGGTTTAGTTAAAGGAGTTAGGTTAGGGGTTTAATAGTTTCAAGCTAGCAAACGAGTTTAGTTAACTAGGTGGTCAACTAGACTTGAGGTCAGATGAGGGTCAAGGTGCTTCGACATCTAAAACTATCATGTACATTTTTCAAGTGTCTACAAAACCTTATTAAAAATTATAAGAAACATTACATGGAAAGATAGGGCTAATGCCAACTACCATTAAAATGGCCTGGAAGAAATTGGACATCTAACTGCCTTAACTTGCATACATCTGTGAGATGAGTGTTGTGAATGATGAATATACCATCCCAATGGATGTAAAGTTTACCAGAGTGGCAAGAAAACTTGGAATCATATACCAATACATGCATTCTAGGAGAAAAGGTTTTGTTTTTGAGAAGTCGATCATCTTAGGCTTTCTGAATTTGGTTTTAACATCCTTGAATCCAATGTGCAAGAAAATGTGCTTCATCTAATTATAATAAAGCATCAAGGCACACTTTAAGGTATTTTTCATCATTTAGCTAGCCAATGCACATAATACACAAAGAAGGAATAAGGAATACCACCAGTGGAACAACTTCAATGCCAAAGATGAGATGAAAAGGAGTAATTATGTTCAATCATTTATATTTGGTGTGATAGGCCCATAAGACTATAGAAACTTGATCATCCCAATTCGTATGACTGATATTGCAAATATTTGTCAATGTGTGGCCCAAGATCTTGTTAAAAGCTTTATCTGTGTTGTTAGCTTGAGGATGGTATGGAATTGTCTTATGGTGTGCAATCATGAACTCAACTAAGAGGATGCATATCATTTCATTGAGGAAGTGAGTGTCACGATCACTTTTTAAACTTAAAGGGCATCCATATCTAGTTATGATATTTTCCCAAAGGAACCTAGATATAGTTGTAGTAGTACAATCACATGTGGGAATTGCCTCTGCCCAATGCATGAGGTATTCAGTGGTTGTAATGATGTAGTACGCTCTGGTTCATCTTGCAGTAGGGGTAATGGGCCCAACAAAATCAATAGCCCATTTTTTAAAAGGTTGATGAGCCAAGATTGGGTGAAGAGGCATTGCATATCTATGGTTTGGTTTTCCTACTCGCTAATAGATATCACATTGGTGCACATAAGCTTTGGCATCTTTGAACATGGTCAGACACCATAAACCAGCTAGGAGTACCTTTCGTGTTGTTTCATCACTAACATAATGTCCTCTAGTGACACCCTCATGGACTTATCAAATAACCTTTGTGCATTCATGATGCATGACACATATATGCAACATCTCATCCCTTCCCAATTTGTATAGGTCTCTACTAATAAGCTGGAAAGGTACCATGCATACAACCAATTTCTTTTTCTCTTTGGTGCTAAGATGGACTTGCATGGAACTTGTTGTAATAAAAATAACTATTTACTCCAATTCTTTAGGCACGCACGTAACTTGAAAAAATTATACATCAAGTAAATCATCCTCTATAGAACACACTAGTTCTCTAATCTCAATACATGAGAGGTGATTAGGACCAAAACTCACTTTACCAAGTTTTATGACCATGGAGAATTGGAACTCCTAAAAGAGATCAATCCACTAGTAGATTCCTCCATGCAATATTGTTTTATTAATAAGGTACTTGAACACCTCGTGATCCATAAAGAAGGTAAAAGGAGTGGCTAACAAGTATTTGCATAACTTTTGAGGTGCATATTCCATGGATAAAGCTTTCCATTTTGTAGTAGAGTAATTTTTCACTGATGGTCTTAGCTTATGACTAGCAAAATACATAAGATGATCTAGATACCCTTCGTTAGGTTGTGCAAGAATAACGCCCACCGTCATGCTAGAAGCGTCAATGTGTACATGAAATGGTATCATCTAGTCTAAAATTTGGAGGATGGGTGTATTTACCAATTTTTCTTTCAAGTTTTCAAACGCTTGTTGATGACATTCAGTCTAGAGAAAAAGGCCATTCTATATAAGCAATTCTTCTAATGGAGCTACTATGTTAGCATAACTATAAATTAACTTAAAATAATAGCTTGTGTGACCAAGGAAGGCATAGACCTTGTGTTGAGTGGTTGGAGGTGAAAGTTGAATAATAATTGCTATATTCACTTAATCTACGAGCAACCCATCTTGACAAATGGTTTGGCCTAACAGGATCCCAAAAGGTGTGGCAAAGATATACTTTTTTAGGTTTAAGGAAATATGAATCTGTTAACAATGCTCAAGGATGAGGCATAAATTAGCACAATGGTTGTGCACCAAACCATAGATGGTTCAATCATCTAGATAGACTTGAAGGAACTTGTGGATGAAACTTTAAAAGCATCTACCACAATATGAGAAAAGTTTGTTGGTGCGTTCTTTAAACCAAATGGCATAAGATTGTACATAAAGGATCCCCATTCAATGGAAAAAGTGGTTTTTGCCTTATCTTCCTTAGCAATTTGTACTTGATGATAGCCTAAGAATCCATAAGTGAAGGTACAAATTTCACAACCAATGACACCTTCTAAAATCTCCTTTGTGAATGGTGTGGGAAATGTGTTCGTGACAAACACAACATTTAATTCTGTAATCCATGCAAAAGTGGATTCAACCATCCTTCTTGATGATACTCACCATGGGGTTAAACCATTCAAATTCATCAATGGGTGTGATCATTGTTGGGATAAATAACTGGAAGCACACAATTGATTACCAAGCAACTTAACATGCGGAAATTAACCAAAATACACAAGTAACTAGAATTCAGAAATAACACATGATATGAGAGACAATGTATTAAAACTCTTTCAGAAGAAAATACAACAAAGAAGGCTGCCACAGTTCTTCTTCCTTACACACCTCTAGGGCTCCCACACCTCTAGGGCATAAACAGTAAATCTTCCCTCAAAGCTCTCTCCCTTAGGTCCCAACACCCAACTCAAACACAGAGTTGGTGTTCACCTTACACCTATGCTCCACGCACTCCACAAGTGCTCCACGCACTCCACAAGTACACAAACATACTTCAAGTAGACCTCCCCTGAACCTGCAACAATCTGCACCTCAATCTGATCTTACTTATGGAAGGATCTTCCTTGCCTTCCTCTTTGCTCTATCTGAGTACACACTGTACTCCAAGTAGATCCCACCTGATTTTGCTCCCTGTTGTGTTGCTGTCCTATCTGATCTTGCACACCTGCAAATCAATCTGGTTCTGCACACCTGTGAACCTTGACCTTGCACACACATATACCTGCAAATCAATGATCTTACTTACCATGCAAATTTTCTATCGTAGCCATGCTCACCTGATGACTAAGATCATACATACATGAAGAACCATGTTGATTCTCCAATCCAGCACCCACACTTGGTACTATGGCACTAGGAGGAACACACCATTGCTCTCTTCTCTCTGAAGGAGCTTATTTTTGCTCTCTTACTCTCTAGCACTAATTTACAATACAACCAATGAGTCTCTTAAATAGATCTCATGCAAACAATAATTAGACACCTAATTACAATAATTAGATCCGCAGCTTCTAGTCTAAAATTGGCTCTTGACATGTAAACACTTGGTTCGTTAGCTAACTGCCCGTAATACACGCAGCTCAAACCACACAGGTGACCGACGTCGGTCCCTGTCTGCCTGGGGGTGCCGACGCCGGCCGACTTCTGACCGATGTCGGTTGCTCTCCTGCCTTATCCTGCTGATGTCGGTTGGCCTGACTGACGTCGGTGTCTATGACACTCTGCAACCCTTCGCAACCTCCTTCCCTGCTTGCATCAGTGAAGCTTTTAGCTCCACAACCTAACAATCACCCTAGGGCACAACATGCCATCAATTTATTTTTTAACTCACGCATGTAGATTAGGATTCATTCGACACAATCGCTTCCTAACTAGATGAGTGCCCTTAACTAATTTGATGTTTTTTGTCCAAATGTCAAATGTACTCTTTCATTGCTATATGATTGCGTGGGAAAATATTCGCATACTCCTATAGTAGTTCAAATATTTTAACCAATTTTGCTTCAAACCAGTAGTTTCCTTCAGTATCCATCTTGGGCATGTCTTTTGTGCCAATTTTTACTAACACATTTAGAGCGGTGTAAAATATGGTTTCTATGCAGATTTCATAGTATCTCTTACCTCGCACGCCTCATATTTCATAGGCATATTTAATTGAGTGAATGGTGGTTCTAGAGGGTTTGTGCTAGTCCTCTCATCAACTTGACATACCACCTTTTGTTTACCCTTTCAGATCTGTTCCCTATGGTTATCTTCAAACTGTGAATCGTTCCCAATTTGGTCATGTTAGGAGTATCACGTTCTTGGAAGATAGCCAAGTCATCCTCAATTTTACCATGCATAGTCTATATTCTATCTTCAGCGAGTGTTTGATCACCTAATACTGCTTGACGGATTACTTGTAAGGATAAGTTCAGATCTAATCATGGTGAAGAGAAGGCAAAGGTGATGAGCAGACCATGTTTGACGCATTCCTAGGTATGTGTATCTAGGCATGTATCTTGATGAACATACCACACTCTATCCCAAGTGCACAAAGTTCCATAAAATGCATGTACCATAAGGATTATGGTATAAATGTATCTTCAACATTCCAAATATTCTCACAAGTGGCTAGATGATCACCTAGGGACTCAATAACATTATAAATGATTACGGCATGAACCCAATTATCATGGTGAAAGCGATGATGCAACACATCACATACTTATTCCCATGTCAACAACCTATATTGATGAGTAGCCCACCAACAGGTAGTTATTCTTTGAAGTACAATAGGGAGTGAACACACACATTCATCTTCAAAAACATAGTAAACCTCTAATTGTTGTAAGTATTCTCAAACTTCAATTTGGCCATGAAACCTAGGAGCTTGATCCAACTAGAAGGGTGGTGCATTCATTAGATGTCCACAATGATATGAACAAACTTAAGTGTTTAGGTAGCTTGCATGGAGCATTTATTTATCGACCAACTACAACACAACCTCATTCTGTGAGGTCATATTCCCCATGTTCTCAATGTTTTCAAGTAATATTGGTGGTGTAAGAGATGAATTAAGTGTTTCTCGAATGAAGTAGATCGTCAAGATTAGGATCTACATGTTCATTTCCTTGCATGTGATGCTATAAATGTGGTTGAGGTCGTCATTAGTATCAACTGGTTTTATAAAAGGGGGACCTTGATTATCAGTGAGAGAATGACTATGTGTTGGGTGTCATTCTCAAAGCCGATGTAGTGCTTCTTAAAACACAAGTCAACATTATTGGCATTTTACCATGGTCAACCTAATAGAGCTAGAAAATCATTAGGTTCAGCTAGTTCAATTACTTCAAAATCACATTTGAATAGGACACCCACAATGTTAATGGTGGCATCTTTGAGAACTCCTATAAGCACCACTCAAGTCTTATTAGCCATAAATAGAACATGTGGGGAGGGTTGCAAAGTGGAACTTCTCATATTCCTCTAGACATCATTCATAAGAACATTAAATTCTACATTGATATCCACTAGTATATCTTGGATCATCCAACTATCAATGGATGCATTTACCATGATCTCCTTGTCACATTCAGTATTTGGGTGGCCATAAGCTTCTTATCGGTGTGCATGGTTCAAATGATGATCTACAGGAGTCTTGTTTGTCTATTGTCATGGCCAAATCTTTAAGAGGGGAATGATGTTTTCATTAAGGATTAGTTTACATAGCTCTCAAAATTCATCTTGCCAAAATTTTATTGAGATAGTTTCTTTTTGAATCTTAGCATGCACAGTTACATTCTTTTACTTGAAAATATCAATCTCGCCTTGTAAATGACATACTAGGGCCATTGTTTCATGCAATACCTCTTTTTGGTTTTGAGCATTAGGGTAGTGTTGAACACATGGTTCTTCATATCAAACCTTATCCTCAAGTGGAATTGAAATGTGTTGGGAATGACCACCACTTATGTCGTAATGTTTACCTTA
Source organism: Torreya grandis (assembly GCA_037957365.1). Taxonomy (NCBI): domain Eukaryota; kingdom Viridiplantae; phylum Streptophyta; class Pinopsida; order Cupressales; family Taxaceae; genus Torreya; species Torreya grandis. Next base: position 2,422,849 of record JARHVA010000625.1, read on the forward strand.
GGTCCGTTGGTGGGGCGGTAGGACATGGTCTCCATTGAGCATTTGGAGTTTTGTCAACACAAATCATCCCAATGCCATTCTCATTATGCTCTTTGGTGATAACCATATATAAATCGGGGCATTCTTCCAGACAATGCTCATTCTTACAAAATGCACAAGTTGGGAAAATTGGGAAATCATGTTGATAATGGTCTAGAGATACACACTTGTAACAGGTCCTGGGTTGAAAACAAACACCCCTACACCCAGTGCCATGTCCTCAACCTTGAAAATATTGTTCCCCACTATACTCTTGATTATTTGCAACATAAGTTTGGCGAGTCCCTCTTGTGCATGCCTCTTTGATCTCATTAAAGAACCGACAGTCATTGGTATCATGTGTGTATGCATCGCATATTTTAAAATATAGTGACACTTTATCCTGGGTAGCACGTTAGAGCAAGGGACAATTCATTACATCATGATCCTCTTGGTAGATTTCAAAAGACTACAATGTTATGGCACAAACATTCCTCTATGGGTTATTATTCTTATTATAACCCTCTACCTCTCAGTCAATACACCATAAACCACTATGGGTGTAATAAGCATTATTAGCCATTAGCTTCTCTAGTTGAGAGGCCATAATAGCAATATGAGCCTCCATAAAGGGGTTGATCCATGTATCTATACTCCCCATAGCTTCGACATGGAGAGTAGCTTCTAGTACCTTGTATAGGTCAGTAAAGGTCTTTTGGGAGAGAGCTTGATGAAATGGAAGCAACAACCCTCCCACAAACCATTGATCATGTTGTGTTGAGTTAATCTCAAATGATAGTTTTGAAAGAATCATTTTTAATCAAGCATCATATTTGTACACACTCTCAGTGCTCTCTTGTTTGATGTCTTTTAAATCAATGATGCTTTGTTACTCAAACTTAGGAATGTAAAACTCCTGAAGGAATGTATTTTTCAATGTTTCATAGCTCACAATTGCTTACTGAGGGTCAAATTTATAATAGCATTTATGCACATTATCGAGCAAAGTAGTGGTAAACTGAGTAGCATTTCATTATGAAGAAGTGATCACCCACACTCGCTAAATGAGTTTACATTTGTGAATGTGTTCTCATATGTTTTTGACACCTCGATATTTCGGGAGATGAAGTGTCATCTCATAGTACACCATCGATGCACTTGGTGGTTGAAGAGGACCCTATTGTAGAGTTCCTCCAGCACCTATTAAACTTTGTGGTGGAGGTTTACTATTGTTTCCAATGACACTACTTGATCTTCCTCCAACAAAACCAACTCCCGTGCTTCCTCCCATGCCTCCTAAAACAATAGGTGCACCAGAAGCAGTGGACACTGAAGAAGTTTAATTTGATAAGGTTAGGTCTGTTGTTTACCCACTACTGATATTAGGTCCACTTGGCATTACAAGTTGAGCCATAGGTCATATTTATAATGGAAAATTCAATGTTAAAGGTAGATTGTTATGTTGAACTTGTACTCCCAAAGATTCCTCTATTGGTTTGGCTTTAAACTCTTCAGACTTCACACTGTCACTATCCAATTTCTTATAAGAATTATGTCAAACTCAAATGCATCAGCATGTGATGTGGTGGGATAAATAGGTCTATCTAGATTGGGTGTTGCTATCAGTGCCTATCTTTGTTCTTCTTTTCGTACCTGTGTTATTAAAGGGCATGATCCTTTGGGTAGGGGGTATCCCTTATGCTTGTCCATTCTCCTATGGATTCCCATGACACTTCTCGTATCTGCCCATTAACCCTCTGGTTTACTGCCTCTCATAGCTCTATGCATAGCATCATCATAATTTCGTTTACATCATTCTCATGACTTGACTTCTATATTTAACTCTCAATCTCATACCATTGCATACCCCACTATTACCCCACCAGTTGCATTGGTCATGTGTAAGAGAGTTTAGTCATCCATGGAAAAGTTATCAAGTCCAAAATCAACCATAAGATTTTTAATCTCTAAAGGAAATTGTTTGATATACCTCCTCGCGGCTCTCTTGAGAAGTTGAACTGCACTTATTTTGGGCAAGAATATGTAGAACCTGTGTATTCCAAAATATAATTTTGAAGTATTCCTTTCCACCAGATGTCTATTGTGCACGTCTAAACAACTTGTAACTTAGATAAGGTCATCTTATGCTCTACCAAATAGGAATCATTTCACCCATAATTTCTTGAATGGTTTTGCGTATATGTTGAAAGCCAAGCATGTAAGTGCACGAGTAATTCTACAAAGAATGTTTCATACAGAGAATCATATAGGTTCTGTTCTATCCATGTTCATGTAAAAATTACTAGTTTAAGGTATTAGAGCACAAAATTTTATTCTACTATACCAATCCATCGCTCAATATTATCCAATGAAAGTTGCTCAAACATTTTCCTATTGATCCATAAACCCCTTTCAACCCCTTCAAGTTTACTTTTGGTGTATAATGGATATCGAACAATGGCTTTAAATAAATGATCAAAACTGATTTAAAGTGCTTTAAAAATTGGATTAAAACTGAATATGAATATCTATGTATTCATTCCTTCCAATTACACCTTCAAATGATCATTATCCATTTAATTGATTTCTATTAAGTGTTGTGTTTGATTAAAACTTGCATCCACATTTGAATAATTGAATCAAATCTACGAAAAGAATGAAATTGCAAACAATTGAAACACAAACACCATAATTTTTAACGGAGTTTACCCGATCTGGGCTACATCTTCGGGTCTTGCTCAAAGGTAGAACCAATCGATTATTGATGCAAAATTTCTTTATACATCACCTTATCCCAAGTAGGGGTTCTCAATCTGTAAATAAATGTTTTGATGATATTGGCTCTGGTTTAGCAACTGGCTCTAGCTCTGCCTCTCAGCTCTTTGCTTTGATGAGAGCTTTGAAACTTTTGAATGAATTGAAATTCACACTTGAACCCTTTATATACTTGTTACAGGTCCACTTTTTCTGATTGGGATGATTATCCACAATCTTATTTTAATAAATTTCATAATTATCCCATACCTGATTTTTATGGGATTTTTAATTATCCATCACATTTTTAAAAATATGGGGTGATAATTATTCCTAAATATATGATGGAATATGTTTATCCCCAAATATTAAAGACTTAGGTCTAACCATATTGCCACGTCACTTTATTGCCATGTCATCATTTTGATTGGTCATAACTTTTGCATACGCATACAGACTCTATTTTTTGAACCGTAAAATATGATGAAAAGTTTACGACAATATATATATCATGGAACTAGATTTTTAATATTTCATGGTGGTCAATTTTTATAGTTTGACCATATTTGACCACCTGTTGACTAACTTTGACTGAAACTTTGACCAATTGTACAAGGAGCATATGAGCTCTGTTTTTGAAGTTCCACATACCATCAAAAAGATCTTGATGAACTCTACATTGTGCCAATGATCAATTTGCAATTTGATAACTTATATTTTGAAGTGAATGTGGATCCTCCTGGATCACCTACCATTGTGCTAACAAATGCAATAGTGCTTGACAATGTAACCAAAATGTTGGGTTATTTTCCTTTAGTTTAACATTACTTTCCTGGATCACCTACCATCGTGTTAACAAGTGCAATAGGTATCGACAATGTAACCAAAATGTTGGGTTATTTTCCTTTAGTTTAACATTACTTTCCCTGGTTGTGTGCACAAATAGGATAAGAGATCTAACTACTTAGCACATTGGTTCAGCGTGTGATAAATGGTCTCGTGCACTCACCTAAAACTTGCGACTTAAAACTGGTTCTTATCAGTTCTATGGTGCGATGGTGTATCCATTGGATTTATATATTAAGGTACTTGAATATGCACTTAGTTCTACTTAAAGATATCATAGTTAAACCAACTCATACCATGCAATCATTCCATACTTAAACTATTTATCACTAATAAGAGGGGCACAAATCAAGATAAAGAACAATATTACCATTAGTTCCATAACAAATTTACATGTATTTCAATCAGCACAAGTATTACATTTATTTATGTCAATGGTCACCATACACAAGTCTTGATGCATATCAGGAACATAAGATTATGATTACTTTTAACATTATACAACATCAATAACAACCTTCTAAAGTAAAGCTATGGGTGTTTATATATGAAGATACCTAAATCATTCAGTTACAACATCAATATAAGAATGATGACTTGCCAACAACCATTAATCAACAATGAGTCATGGCATGTCATTACATTGAATTCTTGTAGATACAACTCTAACTACTCCTATATACCCATTCTATGCTAAATATACGATGTTGTGTGCCTATCATCTCATGCACTGGTGTTAGATCCATGCTTGACTTATTCTCCTCTAATGCTCGTGTGAACTATTTTCTTAATCGATTTCACCTTTCATGCCCTTGTCCAAGTCATGCACTAATTTCCCAAGTCTTGTGCCCTTAGTTCCTCCTTGTCCCCTACATACTTGTTCTTCACAACTTGCTTCTTCCATGTCAAGGTCTTCTGTGCCTTGGCTTGCTTCTATTCCCAGGTTTAATTTCATGTCCATATCACCAAAAATCACCTAGAATAAAATGATACAAAATTTAGGGTCCAACATGAACCTTTTCTCTTTCCACATGTCACACTACGTTGGGGCATCTTGCTTCTATTTGACCATGATCAATAATATTGTTTTACAATCACTTCTACATTATCAAGTTTGGATTATATACTAACACTTAAATGTGTCTATATTCATGCTTCTATTTTATACCATGTACTTGATATGATATGTTACATGACATTTTTTTCTAACATATATATGTAGGGACTAGTTTAATATGATTATGTTAGTTGCTTCTACTCTATTTATTCACATTGTCACTTATTTGAGTGCACTTTGTGTTTGCCATTGTATTGCTTGTAGAAAATTTAAATATGTTCCTTGATTTTTGCCCATGTTCTATTGTGTGTTATTTCCTTATGGATGGATAATTAAATATGTCCTCCTTTTGATTGTGCAACTTTTGAACATGAACCTTGTTTTTAGTCTTCTTAAACCCCATTTTTATGACATTGAGTGCTCTTGTGTGTGTGCTTGATTGTTTTCTAAGTGAAACTATTGCTTTCTAGGCGTTGCCATGATCTATTTCATGCATCTTAAGGCTTGGAGTGATCACATATTGTGAACTTTAATGATATATCTACTTAGACATGCTACTCCTATATAGTGATCTTATCATTTTTATATAAAGTGACTACCAGATTCTATTCTTCTCACCTCATAAGGGGACATGTCATAGAGACATGACTCCACACATACACATTTGGTAGAATTTGATATGATTTACATGATTCAGATATACACTTGGATCAAAATCATATACATTCGGCACTATGTTTTATAGATTTGGGACATAGTTTCTCATATTTGTGATAGATATTATACACAATTAAAGATTAAGGGTTACATTTTGATAGATAATTCAACTTGAGATACATTATAGGCGCATATGTCATGAAAATGTACCAAAAATTACAAATACATATTCAAAACATTTTACCAAGAAGATGTACCAAAAATTACAAATACATCTTCAAAACATTTTTCCAAGAAGCTCTGTTTTTAACAAGAAGCATTGGTTTAAGCCTTTTTTATCTATAGAAGTTGGCTCTTTTTAGTAGTACATTTGAGATTCTACACCCTCAATGACCTTAGCACCATTTATGTTTTTCAAATTGAGTTGGTTATGCCACTTCACTTGGATTTATTATACATTGATTTGAGTTGTGCAATTGACATTCAATGATCTCGATGTTTGTATCACAACTCACCCTTGCATCAAATTGGGGTCATAATTACCTTCTAAAATTTCTTTTCCAAATCTCCAACATTCAAGTTTAAAGCTCTCTTAGCTCCAATTCTTCATAAAGAAGCATATTTACCAAAATAAAGTACCAAGGGGCAACATGGTTGCGTCAACACACACTTGTACTCCTTCCTTGCTCTCTTTACTTTTAAAGCATTTCAATTATTCAATTTTAGAATACATGAATTGATTTATATTGTAACATGCTTTTGGTTATAGTTCATATACTAGCATCAAATTCACTAGGACTCAAGCAAAGACAGTGTGTGTTATTCACACCTAGGTACACATTTCTTTTCTTTAACCTAGTAATTTCATCCTTATGCATCACTAGATTAAAGGGAAGGGAAATATAGATACTAAAATCTAATTATATATCATCTCAGTATTATACACTTGAAAAATAACAATCATGGCTCTACCTTTTAGTTCTAGACCTTCTTATTATCAAAAGGCTTGCATTCACCATCTCAATGTGCCTAACTGCTTATCTTATAGAACGACCCTATTATTTTGATGACCTAGATCACTTATACAATACATAAAACTTAAAACATAATTTATATCCTTCACTATCAGTTACAAACCTTCAATAGTTTTATATCCTACCAAACACTTGAATTTTGCAAAGGGACACTAGCATCGATGCTAGTGCCCAGATTCCTTATCTATTATCTATGCCTTAAAGTCATCTAAATTATAAATGTTTTGAAACATATGGGTCAACCTATTTGTCTCATCTAATTTACGTGAGATATTTAAAAATTGTGTAGTATACGTACAAATTAAAGCCTACTCATTATTCATCGAGCAAATAGTATGCAAATACCTATTTAGGCTCATTCAATTAATTGCACAGCTAAGTTCTACTCTCTTATTTTTTCTTATTTCTATATCAGTCATGGGAGTAGTCATATTATAGGTCTGAAGCATTCAACGAACAACCCATGGGAATTATGTGTAAATTTACAATCTAGATCATTGCATGCCATTGTGTATAGTATATTTCACTCTTGTGCACACAATCTCAAACCTAGAGGAGAACCACATATATCTAAGGCCTTTCTTGAACTATTGGCTATGTAGGTAGTGCTCATTGAAAAAGGGTTCCTTGAGGTAAGCTCGAATTTGTGAGCCAACTAACCTAGTTTTGGCAAGGTGACATTTTCTAAGGTGAAGAGCTAGGGTTTGAGCTACACACAGTCATATAGAGTCTATACGCCCAATCTAGATACATATCAATAAAAAGGTGACATAAAATCCTAACAGGGCCAAGCAATTATTTATCAATACAATTAATATTTCATATAGGACAGAAGCGTCGATTCATTGACATAAGTGTCGACGTAAGTGTCCATAAATCGATGAAAGTGTCTAGGCCTCCAGAAATAATATTACCAAAATCTGATGATGGGATCCTGAGTATTAATCTCCATGTTTCCATACTTGCACATCTTAGATCTACCTACACATTGGAATATTAATTAGCATTTTACTTTCCATATTTGGTAATTTTCAAAATTCAGTATATTGTGTTATCCGAATTAAATTAATTAGTTTGTTTTAGAATAGTTTTGCTCATCCATTTGATTACGCTATTCTGCCCCTTTAACCCTCATCCAAACATATAAAAAGGGTTAAATATTGTTAATATAAAATTTAATGTAGTCATGTGTGTAGGTGTAAATTATATGGTATAAGTGTTATCCATACATTGCCACATAGAAATATGTAATTGCCCCGAATGGTAACATGTTCATCGAATCTAATATTATATTTTATTATTATTTTATATATAATATTATATTACTATGAGGGCCACTTGGTGTACAATATCACTTGAAATACCTTGTCATTTCCCCTCACCATCACTGTGCAAGTCACCTTGAAAGCTTTCACTATTTGTATGTTCTATATGTACTTTCCCTTTCTTTTAGGGGTCTGAGTATGGCATTTCAATATGTTATTAAGCCTAACGTAATTGCTCTAGGTGTCAATATATTAGCAACATGGATAAATGGAAGCTACAAGATAGGCTCTGGGACATCAATGTATTGTCCCCTCATTAGTGACAATGCAATGTTGATTCGACTCATACATCAAACATAGAGTCGTGCCACAATCAAATCAGTGAAAGTGATGTAATAATTTGTTTTTGTAAAGTGAGTTTTTTTAAGTGAGGGAGTGTAACTCAATATGTTTGTTGGCATCATGTAATATTTTTTTATGAAGGGTTAAGCAACAATACTTTTATTATATTTATAGTGGAGGTGACAGTGGAAAATGAGGTTGTGTATTTCTTCATACATCGTGGAAATCTATTGTGTGGGGAGGAGACGTTATGTTTCAATGCAAACTTGAGCAAGAACGAAGAGTGGGGAAGGGCAAATCCATATAAAACATGCATGTGGTGAAATATTTTAAAGTGAGTGAAGTGGTGATAGTGAGAGGCAATGACAATGTATTGGAGGTGGTATCATACACCGAAGGGCACATATCATACACCAGACCCAAATTTAAGGTAGTTAGTGGATTTACATGACCTACACCCATTACAAAGGGGTACATGGATTATAAATAATTGGCATATTTGATTGTCTATTTTCTATTGTCAAGGGTGGACGAGAATGCCATAAGCGTGAATTCGATTACAATAGGGCTCTCCCGTCTCATGCAAAACTCAAATAAACAATACAATACTACTAACATAAAAACAAAACATTAAAATTCTAGAATCTATATTTATAGTATTATAAATATAATATATTATAATAATATATATTATATTATATAGATAGTTATATTATATATATTTATAAATATAATTATTATCAAATGTTATTATATTATTATATATATATCATTTTTGCTTCAGCCAATCTTTTCTTTAAAATACAGATGATTTTAATAATTTTAATTTTTTCTTAATATTTTTACATATAAATTTAAAATATTCCCAATAGTGTTATTTGGGAATATTCCAAAATTTATAAAGAAAACTTTATAATTATTGTCTGTTGGAAGCGCTGTAACGAATGCTCTGCAGGTCAGTGTGGATAAAATAATACCCCTCATCGCCCGAGTCCGCACTGCTCCTGTTGCTCCCGCCCTCTGACCCAACCATTAAGGAGGGCCTCAGAAATCGCTGCCAAATACAATCGGGTCTTGTCAAAATGGGCCGCTGCAATGGCAATCGGGTGTTGGGCATCTATTCCGTCATTTGATGGGAGTGTCACGCCCAGGTGCAGCAAGCCGCAGAGGGCCAACAATGATGCCATCCAGAGTCTCAAGTCCCTGCTCAGATGGGCCTCTTGCATTTTAGGATAATCCACCGGCTTGGGTGGAGGGACATTGGAAGCGTCTACCTAGCGGGGAGCTCAAGGGAAGCGGGTGTTGTTTTGCGTTGAAGGTCATCTACTCGTAATTAGGTGTTCAGCGCAGAGATGTAGAAGGCTATTTTGCAGATGCTTCACCACCCCTTTCTTCCTAAGCTGACATGGTTCAATTTTCATGTCTGGTAATATTGACTATCAATGACAAAAGGCCGACGTGATCTTAAAAAGCAAAGCAAGCGACGTTACAGTTTTTGATAGTTGACGGAAATAATTATTGTCACATGGCTCTATGTCTATCACATACGTCTTTCTTCTACACAAATGTGGCCCATGTCATTAGTGCCCTTTAATCATAAATGTATATTTTTTGAAAAATTATAGTCCATTAAATTTACTAATTGAAAATATTTTATTTAGTTATATATCCCTGAAGGTATTACATGGAATCAATGAATTATATTTAATGTCGGTATCTTTGTCCATATTTCGTAAATAAACATATAGCAGAGTTACAATGCTGAGTAAGCATACATTTAAATCATTGGGCTCCTTTGGCTAAGCAATCATGAGTAGGACATCTACACCATCAATTAACCGTTTGACTCTTCGTATCGAGTATCTAAAGGGATTTGTACCTTGATAGATAGATGTAAGCAACCATCATCCTCACCAATTAAACTACAACCCTTTAATTTTTTTTAATTTTAAATAATAAAATTTATGAAAAATAACGCTTTATGCCAAAATAAATATTTATCTTTCAAAAAAAAATATATAAAAATAATACATGATTCACTTTTTGCCGTATGATTGTTTTTGCCATAAAACACAATCAAATTTTTGGGATACTGTATCCAATCCATCTATAGATTGCAATTATCACTGACCTACTGACAGTAAAGGACTACCTTCCATTGTCATGGCCTACTTTGTATGCATGCAGGGATCGCCATTATGTATGCTACAAATCTATGCCTTTGAGGTAAGAATAACGTATATAAAGATAAAAACCATAGTATATACTACTTAGAGGTGATTATTCCGTTATAAATATTTTTATATATTTTATGTTATAAATAATTGCCACATATGCTAAAGATGAATATTATTGATGTAAGCAAAGTTTTTTTTCCATATTTTTAAAATTTTATCATTATTTTTATATTATTTATTATTAATTTAGAGAACATATATCTTATCATTATATCATATTTAATAGCAATTAAAATAAATATATTTTTTATAAATAAAAAATAATTTTACTTTGTGAGTTTATTTTGTATAAATTATTGAGAGAGATGAAAGAAATGTTACAACAAAAATGATTAATAACAACACTTTTTATATTAGTCAACAATATAACTTATTAAGTCTATTTAGGTACTGGTTAGTAAATCTCGACTTTCTCTTAAGGTTATGTCTTATCTTTATATTTGATAAATTATTCTTGATAAAAAATTATTTTTTAACAAGTTGACAAACTGTATAGTCCGAGAACACTTTGGCTAGACACCATCTATTCTGATGTGAAGGCATAGTAGCATTGATCAATTCCTAAATTATCTATGTACTTGTAATTTGACCTTGAAAACAACTAACCCAGTGAGCTCCTTTGACTACGCAGACACAACTAAGTCGCATCCACGTTGTCAAAATCACCCATTACAATACAATCAAGTTCAAATTAGTAAATATCGTCAACTTTGATAAGAATATTGTGTACCTATTCAAACAGATTTGATGTCATTGTTTGTAGATCCATGCATGATACATCTACTAAGACCAAATCTATTTGTATGACGCAGTCCTTTCATATAAACAAAGACAACAACAAGTGGCGAAGGCCTAACACAAGCAAAGCACAAATTAATAGACATGGTTAATAGAAGCAAAACCATTCAATCGCAACATGGATGCTTTGTAGAGCAATGCAAAAAAAAAAAGTTTGGTTGCCTGGTCAACACAAAAAAAAACTATTTTATTACTTGATAATTAAAGATAGCAAGTACAATTAATCTATTGATTCCAATAACTATTTAGTTCATTGAACCATGAAAGTAAGTATATGATATGATTAATACATACTCCAACTTGGTTATTGTGAAACTATGCAAATAAGCAGCACAAATACATAGTTAAAACTTCTTTCAGTGATAAAAGCTTCTCCATTTGTAAATAAAGCATCGTCACTTCCTTTCGCTTTATCTACTATTTATTTTACCCATTATCGCATTCTAAGACTAAGCCTTCAAACAAAATTGTAAATTCACAATAATACTATCACTAAAGATAGGAACTAACTACTACACAATGCTTGTTAATAATATACTTAATAAAAAACATAATAAAATTATTATTATTATTTTAATACTAATATATTGTATAAAACTATATATATTATTTTTTTATTATAATAATATTAATATTTTAATATATATTTATAATTATAATAAAACGTGAAAATTATTATTGTTATATGATATAATAGTGTAGTTAATATAATTATATAACATAAATAGAAAATGCAGGCAGCTGCACGTAAGATTTAGGACACCTGTGCCATGCAACCGCGTAGCATTTGAAGAGCATCTTAATTTGGTGGAAGAATGAATGCAGGAGGAGATGGAGATGGAGATGGAGATGGTAGAGTGAGTGTAAGTGTGTGGGGACGTCGATAACAACACCCATCTGGCGGAAGTCTTAGCTGGCAGTAGCAGCATAGCGCATAGCGAACTAATTAAAGTAGAAAAATGTTGTGGTTTCTGGGTTCGCAATATAACGTCCATACTATATTAATATCATATGAACTATATTATAATTATTTTATTTATATGTCTATATTAAAATTGAATATATTAATTTTATATTATATTTTATTAATATATATTTTAGGTAATTAATCAATTTGGTTGATGTTGTAGATTCTATTTATAGATGTTATTTATTATTGAATGTTGTATATTTATTTTTTTGGATTTCTTAAAATTTATTATTGAAATATTTTATCATTGCTTCTCATTATCAATATCATTATTTAGTACACACAATCAAATTACATTTTTTATTATCGTCTTCACTAAAAATATAAGATTATTGTTGTTTTTAATTATTCGTGCACAAAATATGATATGGTGTCAATGGTCATGGTAAGTTACGATTATTAATTTACACTCTCACTTTACAAAATTCCACTTTACTTAAACATAAAATTACATCCTTTCCAATGTAATTTTCACCTTTGGGACAATTGTTACTATATATTTTTATGATTAAATTTAAGCACAGATGATACTTGATACTTGTCGCGTCTGTTTTTAGTGATTTTAAACATATTTGACTTCTATCTCAAAAGCTTTGTCATCTCATAACAACATTCATTAATTTTCCAAAATTGTCAAATTTATTAATAACTTATAACATAATATTAAGAACACTATCTGAATGTACATGTTGATTTCGTAATCTAACTCCAAATTTATAATTTACTATGTTTATATTTATTTTTAATATAGTAATAAATATATTTGATTTTATTCTTAAATAACTATTTTATACTTTAATAGATATATAAATAAATTTGAGAGTTTTTTTTAAATTAAAAAATTAGCATTATCATAAGAGAAATTTTTCTAGTTAATGTTTGTTATTTCTCCTTTTAAATAAAATACAAATGATAATAAAGATAAAGAGAAAACAACATATAATTAGGAGACTATATTTTAATATGACAAACCCTCCTATTAAAAATGATTAAAAAAATTGAAGAGACAAACAAAATGATCCTCCACTTCCTACACTATCATTTTTTATTAATTATATCACTTAATATTCTCTTTCGTTATGCTATCTATATAATTCTAACTATTTATTCACCTTATTTAATTGAAAAGTTTATCATCTATTGAAATAATTTATTAGTACTTCTCACTAAATATGATTGTATCCATTCATTTATTTTTTAATTATTAACTTTGTAATATAACATTATATTAATATATAAAATATATTTTTCAATTAAAAATTAACCACAGCCACCCCCAACCCCACCCCAAAAAAAAAAAAAAAAAAGAGAAAGAAAGAAAAGAAAAGAGAAGAGAAGAGAAGAGAAGAGAAGAGAAGAGAAGAGAGAACAACAACTTTGTTAAAAATAATAAAACTTATACAATGCACATCAAATATATTCAAAACCATTAAAATCTCATCCTAGCTACCTCTTACCCCATGAACTCTAATTGACTTTAATGAACAACTACTTAAAAGCCCATGCAAAGTGTGTGCCGAATTGTTTTGTTTGAATAAAAGTAGTGGTCTCCTTAAAATTGCATATCTTTTTTATTAGTACCTGCTATGTTAAGGTGTTATAGTTTTCATTTTTAAATTATTTATTTTTCATTCATATTGTTTAAAGTATACATTACATTAATAATTATAAATTTTTGTTTAATATTTTATATATTAATTTTAAAATATTTTATAAGTATTATTTGAATATATTATTTTTAATTGAATATAATATTAATATGTAGTTCTTACAATAATGTAACTTTAAATATTCTATAATTCATGGTTATAAAAATGGAATTAAAATAAGACAACTCATAAATTCTTCAATTATAACATCAATATTTAACGTGTATATTTTTTAATTATTCCTTAAAATCTTTCATCTTTATAATTTTAATATAAATAATTAAATATGTATTTCTCATTTCAATATAAAATTATTAATTAATTTGAATAATTTAATTGTCTATAATATAATAAAAATAATTTTTTGAAATTTGACTAATGAAAATAATTAATAAGTTGTATTATAAAAATCTCAATAGTAAAAATATTACAAATTTTTTTAAATTAAATTCTCTAAAATCTCAATATTTTTATTTTAGAACTGCATATTTTTATAGTATTCTTGCTTCCGTGGTGAATACATTGGTATTGCATGGCATAGAACAATGCTAAAATTGTTTCTAATCAATATATTATCTTTTATGTTATATTTTTCTAACTACAATGAGGGAACAATTAACAATTTACTATTTTCTTAGTTATAAAAATTCTCCATATTTTATATCTTTTTGTGCTCTTAACTTTAATTCACTTTTAAATTTTCCATATTTTATCATTATAAAAATGGGATTAGAATTATTTATTCAAAGATTATAATATATAAGCTTAAATATATATCTCTCAAAATAGAGCTATTAATGCCAAAAACATATTCCTCTAACCTTAATTTATCTTTAAATATTCCATATTTTATGCCTATAAAAATAAGATTAAAACTATTTATTCAAATATTATAATATGTAAGATTGAACATGTGTCCATTAATATGGGACCATTAATGCTAAGTCATGAAGATTTTAAGCGACTAAATTATTAGGAGTGGTAATAAATCAATTCACATATCATTGCATTTTTTGTATAGAGTCACGTAACCATGGATTCAAACAACTAATTGTCTTTTAGTTAGTGAGTGATTAATGATATTAAGCTCTTATCCAATTACCATTATAAAAAAACATATCATTTTAGTTAAAATGAGGCAACTAACTACTCTATACTTGGTCATGGACCTTTAACATTTTTTTGTTGCCATAGATTATTTATTTATTTTAATTGCTTATTACCTAACATTCACAGTTGCAATATACTTACATTGCAAATTTATAGATAAAGTGAACCATAAATAATTGTTACTATTAAATGATTTTCACTATTGCATAGGGACTTGATGTAGAGCATCACAATGAACCAAAAATATAAATATCTTTAATAGTCTCATAGTGGTCATTTCTAATTTGTTTTGGGTGTGAGTAGTCTTATATGGACCATAAGGGTGAGTTGGATTCATTAGGAGGCCTTGTTTGTGTGTTTTTAGCCCTCTATAAGTTTTCTCGTCAAATTCAACAATTTAAAATTTTGAATTTCCTAAACTAGCTTGTGGGGTGTTTTGGAGTCTTGTGTGTAATCCAATGTTAGTGAATGTTTGGAAATGGTCCTATGAGAGTGTATGAAGGTAATTAAATGTAAAAGTTATGGAAAAAAAATTACGCCAAGAAAGTGGAAGTTGTAATTGCCACCCTACATGGGGTTGGCAAGAAAGGCGAAGCATTCTGCATGTTTGGCTAAATAAAGAGGTTGAAATGCATGTTAGGTGTTAGTATAAGTTAGACAAGAAGAGTAGTAGGTGAGAGGAAGAGAATTAATTCTAAGAATAGGTGGTGGAGATTCCAAGAAAGATAAAAGTTGATTGAACTCTACCTACCTTGCAGAAATTTTGTACATAGTCTATATGTTTGTTGAGAGAATGAAATAAAGAAATGGTTTTAAAGATCTATGGTTGAGTTTCAGGGATTATCATGAATGAAAGTGTTGTTACTTTGTTACTATGCATGCTCATCTTGATCCATTATAATAATTATTCAATTAACCATATGGAAATCTACAATATAGTCTAAGAAATGGATAATTATGTGTGTGTACAGTCCGAAATGATAAGAAAAGTGGCATGGTTGATGATTATTTAAGGATTATATAAATGTCTGAAGTATAAAAATATTAAGGAGTGTCTTCATGATGAGTTTTATCCCTTTGGAATCTTAGAAAACCATAATTAGGTCAAGATTCAATTAAAACCTTCTCTAGAGTGCACACAATCCTATTTTAGTGCTCTCAAAATTTTGTATAAGTATGTGTTGGAGTGTTTTAGTGATTGATCAAGATTAAGTAGATCTTTTAGGAGTTGTAAGAAGGTGGTATAGGCCCCAAAGAGTTATTTCCCCTTAGAAAAGGCAAGTTTCATCTTAAACTGTTAATTTTCCATAACACAATCCTTTTATTATACACAAAACTTTGCATATTTGCTTAGTGGAAGCTTATTGAGATTGATCTTGAAAAACTAATTATTGGAAAAGGTGTAACCAGTTAGGGTAGACCTAATAAAGGTATTGTTTTTGTTTGAAGTGTTCAAAAACTCTCTCTGATCATTTTTCTTTGCTCTCGACCTCTTCAGGCCTGCCAACAACTAGCCTAGGTTTTGTAAATGGAAATTGGTATAAATTTTGTTGTAACCCTTAGAAAATCCTAAAATTTTGTAATCAGACGTGTTTTAATGTGTAATAGAGGATTCAAGAGGAATTAGAGTGATAATTGATTTTAAAATATGGATTCTTGAACTATGTTATTGCATGAGGCCTAAAAAGACCTAATTAGGAGAAGGGGGTGTTGAGTTAAGGGGTATACCTTAAGAGTTGGAAGGCAAAAATTTGTAAAATGTTGTAAGCACTTAATGGGTGTCTGAATATGTATTTTATTTGTCTGGAAGTGTAGTATTTCTCAAACCTAGGAGCTTTGTGTGAAAGGAGGGCTATAAGGAAAGGAGGTCTCATAGAAGAAAGCATATTTGGATTGAAAGTGAAAACTTGGATATTGAGGTTTATGATTGTATACTTGTCAGGAACCTAGAACAATAAACATGCTCTGATACCACGTGTCAGGATCTTGCTCCAACAATAGAGCACATATGATTACTTCTTGTATTAGCAACTAAACACGGAATTTAACCAGAATCAATAAGTAACTAGAAATATGAAACAACATAGGAATTGAGAGACAATACACAATTGTATTAATAATCACTCAGAAGAATATACAATAAGGAAAATGCCACTTCTTCCTCCACCTCAAAGGTTCGCCACACCTCAAGACCTTCTTCCCTCTCTCTCTTGGTCCCAACAATCAACTCCAATACAGAATTGATGTTCACCTCTACAACCAGTCAATAACACGCTGCCAGTACATCAAGTACACAACCGTACTCTAAGTAGATCTCCTGCTCTCTGCTGCTATCTGAAAATCACTAGACCTTACTCACCATTGTAGATCTCTAAAAGAAGCCATGCTCATCTACTGACTAAGATCATATGAATATGAAGAACCCTATTGATTCTCCAATCTAGTACCCACCTTGGTACTGTGGCACTAGGAAGAACACACCATTGCTCTCTTCTCTCAGAAGGAGCTTATTGCTCTCTTACTCCCTAGTTACAAGTTTACACTACAGCCTATGAGTCTATTATATAGATCTCATGCATACAATAATTAGACATGCAACTCAAGACCAAAAATAGCCTTTGCATGCAAACACTCAGTTCAACGAACTAACTGTCCATGGAACAAGCAATTCTGAAACTGCCATAGGCGACCGACATCGGTCCCTGTCTGCCTGGAGGTGACCGATGTCGGCCGACCTCCTGTCGATGTCGATTTCCTTCCTGTCCATCCTGCCGTCGTCGGTTGCCTTGTGCACTGCACTCTACCAACGTCGGTCTCCCTGAAACTCAACAACCTCCTCCCTGTTTGCACCAGTTGAAGCTTTTAGCTCCACATCCTAATAATCTCCCACTTGGAGATAAATAGCTGCAACTGTACCTGTAACTGTACACTGTTTAATTTGTACCCTGGCTTGTATCCCTCTTCAAGATCAATCTTGAAGACTAACCACCACACCCTGTGATGCTCTAACCTTTGTGCCTTTGTCATCCAAGTAACCTGCCACATCCGCATCTACAAACCTATGTAGAAAATAACTTGACCCTGCATAGAATGCCGACTTCCTGCTGATCCCTGTAAGAATCCACTGAACTGCCCTTCAGTACCTCTTCTTCGAATTGGCTCCATACTTTTTGACAACTCCCACTGCTTGGGAAAACTCAGGTCTACACTAGACCTCATGTGATTTCAAACACTTGTTCTAAGCTCTACTTGAACTGTCCAGCCCTTGGTGTACTTTTCGATTTTGCATCTTGAACCTTGCCAACACCTTCACATCAGCTTCTTATTTGAGACAAAATCAACCTGTGATCCTCTATGTCTCTTATGCTAAAGAATTTTGTTGCTACCAAATTCTTCATAACATACCTCTGAAACTAACTTTACCTTTTAGCTCAGAGAACTCCCTGCATATGTAAACCTGTAATAAGCAACCACTCCACATACAGTAACAAGATGATGTCGCGACTCATCATCCACTTGGTAAAGAAAAGAACACAATAGTTACACTGACATTGACTAAAGCCATGCTTAGTCATCCACTTGTAAAAACCTATACCACTGTCCTGCAGCTACTTCAAGACCATGTACCTTGGCCTTCTGTTTCACTTATCCATTCACTCTCTTCTCTAATAAGGGAATCCACTCCTCTCCCAGTGCTCTCTCTTAGCTGACAAATCTACCAAATCTTCTGCTTGGTTCTCTTCTGAAGAATTCATGCCATGCTCCCACTGTTTCTGGATTCTACCTACATTACCTCTATACATCTTCCTGGTTCTCAACCATCAGTAAGCAATAATAAAAAAGGTGAACAACAAATATGAGGTTCACTTACCATTTCTGACCTCTACATGAGCGTTTGAGACTTGTTGTCAGCTTGTTGTCCGCCCAACATTTGTTCCAATGACCCATCTCGGCCATCTCCCAACTTGCACCCGACCGATGTCGGTTCCCTGCGACTGCTTCCTCGCCGACGTTGGTCCTCATGACCGATGCCAGTTTTTACCTATCGCTGTTTTACTGACGTCGGTCTGCACATAGCCGACGTCAGTCACTGTGAGGACGCCGACGTCGATTTTCTAACCGACGTTGATTTTTGTGTTTTCTTTGTGAGTGACAACTTTTACCCGCGAGCTCCTTTTGGGTCAAAACCCTGTTAAAATTAACACAGCCCTGCTCAGAATAAATCAGTTTTCTCACCTGATCTCTGTCTGTTATCTCCTCCATGAAAACCAAGGCTTTCCAGTTCTTTAGCTTGTCAAAGACATCTGACTTTCGCTTCAAAACCTGCATTCTCCTTCTACATATGTGACTAAGCCTACGAAGCCACATCTCTGTAACAAAAGGTGAATAAGTAATATAAGTAGATAGATAAAGGATACTTACTTTCTTACCACCATCTAATTCAAGTGTATCCGATGTGAGAGTTACAGTGCATCTCCCATCACCCAATTTTTTTGAAAAAATTAGACTCATCTCCAAGACTGGTACCTGCATGACTTCCTTCATCCACTGTGTGTCATCCGTCTGCAATTTTAGCTTCACTTCCCCTTTGTCAATAATCTGACAAGGGTCTCCAACCCCTAAATAAATCTCTCCAAAGTCTCCAAAGACATACCCATGAAAAGATGCTCTATTTCGAGCTGCATGGAAAGAGGCAAAAGAAGCTGTAAACAAAGATTCTACTTTATCTAGATGCAACGTCACCTGCAACATTTGCTTCTACACGCTGATCTTTTATCGACCAACAATCTCTTTTTACCTGCTCTTTCTTTCCATCAATCAGACCATTCGTGCTATTCAGTTTCTCCATTCGTAGCTTACTATCTTCTGCCATTGCTATACTCCCACTCAATCTGAAACCCTTGTGAGTGACCTATAATCAAAAACACTACCAGATCTGAACCACCTGTTAGTCAACCCAACCAAAAGCTCTGATACCACTTGTCAGGAACCTAAAATAATAAACATGCTCTGCTACCACGTGTCAGGATCTTGCTCCAACAATAGAGCACATATGATTACTTCTTGTATTAGCAACTAAACACGGAATTTAACCAGAATCAATAAGTAACTAGAAATATGAAACAACACAGGAATTGAGAGACAATACACAATTGTATTAATAATCACTCAGAAGAATATACAATAAGGAAGATGCCACTTCTTCCTCCACCTCAAAGGTTCGCCACACCTCAAGACCTTCTTCCCTCTCTCTCTTGGTCCCAACAATCAACTCTAATACAGAATTGATGTTCACCTCTCCAACCAGTCAGTAACATGCTGCTAGTACGTCAAGTACACAACCGTACTCCAAGTAGATCTCCTGCTCTCTACTGCTACCTGCAAATCACTAGACCTTACTCACCATTGTAGATATCCAAAAGAATCCATGCTCATCTGCTGACTAAGATCATACGAATATGAAGAACCCTATTGATTCTCCAATCCAGTACCCACCTTGGTACTGTGGCACTAAGAGGAACACACCATTGCTCTCTTCTCTCAGAAGGAGCTTATTGCTCTCTTACTCCCTAGTTACAAGTTTACACTACAGCTTATGAGTCTATTATATAGATCTCATGCATACAATAATTAGACTATCCTAATTACAATAATTAGACACGCAACTCAAAACCAAAAATAGCCTTTGCATGCAAACACTCGGTTCAACGAACTAACTGTCCATGGAACAAGCAGTTCTGGAACTGCCACAGGCGACCGACGTCGGTCCCTATCTGCTTGGAGGTGATCGACGTCGGCCGACCTCTTGCCGATGTCGGTTTCCTTCCTGTCCATCCTACCGTCATCGGTTGCCTTGTGCACTGCACTCTGCCGACGCCGGTCTCCCTGGAACTCAGCAACCTCCTCCATGTTTGCACCAGTTGAAGCTTTTAGCTCCACATCTTAACAATACTTATGGGAGTTCAAATAAATAGGTTGCGGTTCATATAAGGCTTAATTAGGGAATCGATAACCATGATAACGTGTTTAGGCTTTCAAGCCTATGAATCTACATGAAAGAGAGATACATTAGAACCAAGAAGGGAGTGTATAGAGATGAAAGATGTGAATGAGATAATGATGGTGATAAGAGAGATAATTCAGAGAATGATGATGGATGGATGATATGTCTTCAAGCACATAAAGAAGGGCTAGCTAAGAATGAGTCATATGAGCCTAGTCAAGGCGAGAGAGAGAAAAGATATAAAGACAAGCAAGTACCAACAAAGGCAATCTAAGTCAAAGGTCATTGAAGGCATTCAAGTTAGATATTAGAGCCAGGATGATGGATGAGGTATGTGTAGGCATAGGCTCTACATTAGGACTAGCCACTACACGGCCCTTGTTCAAAATGCTTTTAAATTAATAAATAATAATGTGTTTAGAACAAGTCTAGTATTTATCTAGGTACCAAATTTATAGGGCATGGAAAAAACATGGAGCTACTTGATTTAAAAAACATTCCATACATGAACATCTAAGGGGGTAGGCCGATTAACTTTGTATTTTAAGTTGAGGATGTATATAGTCTTGTAACCACTACGTAATTATAAAAAAATTATGATCTTTCCATATCACAAATTTTATTGTAGGGATTTAAACTACATGGAAGACATTTATTTTAGGTATTTAAATTTAAGAATTTCAAATAAAAAGAAAATTTAGGTGGACCATCATTTAAGAATTAAATCATCTCTTTGGTGTCCACTTATGGATCATCATTTCATAATTAGCAAGTTCTTTGATTAGACTTGTTGTGATGGCTATTTTTTATTTAAATTTTAATAGTTAAAGTGACATCCACTCATTCTTATTTAAATAATTAATAGTACTTTAATTTATATGTACCTTCCAAAAGATTGGTCCATGCACAATAATTAGATCTTCTCCTTTAGGTACATGGATTTTGAAGGAATAAAATAAAAGGATATATACACTAGTAATTGCCCCAAAGGTGAAAATTATGTCATAAGGTATGTGTAATACCCCTCTCAAGTTTATCAATGTTTTCTCAATGACGTATCATCATTTGAAAGACCAAGTGTCGAGTGTGTCATTATGTTCAATGTATGAGTGAGATGTTTTATGGTTAATGGTTAGTCTTGATTTGGTTACCTTGTCGTAGTGATTTGGATTTAGGTTCTTTGCATCTCATGTAAGACCACCTTGGACTATGTGCATTTAATGCTTACAACAATTTAAATTATCACTTTTTATGTTACTTATGTCTTCTATGGGTTTCTGCGTTGACGAGTCACTCTTGTCAGGGTAACCAATGGACCTGGTGTTAGTTTAAAGTCATTGCTAGAACTCATCAAATTGTTGTGTTTTGTCAATTCGGCCCTGATTACTTGACTTGTAGCTTCTAGGTGTGTCGACAACAAAATCTTGTTTTAAGATAGGAACAATTACACTGTGTCATTTATGACTGAGCTCAGGGAATTTTTATTATTAAATGTAAATAATTGTATGCTTATATAAATAGATATTAAAATAGTATTTTTGTAAATAAGCAGTTAAATAAATACAAATAATTATTCATAACTTGTAATAAATAAGTAATTTGTTTTAAATATTTTTGTTCTTATATTTATACGTAATAATATATGTAATTATATGATCGTATTTATATATTGATATTTTGATAAAAGTTGAATAATATCTTTGGTTCTATAATAAACTTATTTTATTCAGTTATCTAGTGTTCTCAAGGTATTAATTAATTTAATCAACTAAAGACAAAAATAATTATAACCCATTAATCTATTGATGGATTGTTAAAAATAAAAAAAGAGTGAAATCATAACCCTAAAAAAAATGACAAAATAATACATCTCTTTAATTTAAAAGTCAACCAAAAAGAGGAGAGGGTCATATAGAAGATTGGACAAGGGAGGAGACCAGGTACAAAGGAGGAAGGTGGAGGAAGAATGGAGGATGGAGCTTCAACAACAGGCAAGGGGTTTCTTTCCTCTTAAATCCTTGAATGTTTTCCAAACTGATAAGCAAATTCAATAATGTGTTTTAGTCATTATTTTGTTAAAAAAAATAGTTGTTTGCTTAAAAAATTATACATACATACATATGCAAACCCTAGATCTCTATAAAGCTCATAATTCATTTACATTTTGCCCTCAGGTATTACAATTTGTTCATTTTAAAGAATTATATATATAGATAAATAAATGAAATAAAATATATATACATGTATGTGTGTGTGTGTGTGTGTGTATAATTTTCATTGGGGCAAGGCGGGGTGGGGTGGATGGAGGGTGCAAGGTAGCGGTTGAACCATCCCAACCCCCCTCCCATGATAGGGAAGGAGGGGAATGGCCAGTCGATCGGACCTCAACCCTGCCAAGTAAAGCCTAGCTGATGACCCATGGCTACGATTAGGACCTTAATCCTCGACCGTCGACCATGGGGTGTCGGTCGTCGATGGAACCCTGGTCAGGATTTATGTTAAAAAAAAGAATATATAAATTATATTCATATTTTGGTCACAAAAGAAAAATAAATAAAATAAGTAAAACAAAATTATACATACATATAAATAAATAAATAACGAATAAATATATAAAATGATATTATATTATTCCATAAATGATAAGTTTAATATTAAACGTGGATATAATATTAAACTATAAATAATAATATTTTATTTTATGTTTCATTATTGAAATGTTTAATATTAAGCATGGGTATAATATTAAAATAATATTTTAGATATTTATGGATGGTTATTTATATAATATTAGATGGATAAATACACACTTTTATATATATATAATATTTTATGTTTCATTATTAAAATGTTTAATATTAAGCATGGGTATAATATTAAAATAATATTTTAGATATTTATGGATGGTTATTTATATAATATTAGATGGATAAATACACACTTTTATATATATATATATATATATATATATATATATATATATATAATTCCAAGACACTTGTAAAGTTTATAAGTTTATTGTCATTTCCTTTCTATTAATATTGTCAAAATTTTGATTTGAACATTTTTTTTTTAAAACATATAATAAAGTAACATAAATATTTTTTTGTGAATTAGATATTTAAATGCGGGAACATGCCATGCATATAATTATTTCGTTATGAGGCTCTATTATAGAATCGAAGCACCTATTCGCGTTGTGTAAAGACTACGAGACTAGTTCTTTCCTTATTACAGTGAGGAATTTATAAGCTTCATTCTAATTACTATCTATGCAAATACTTAAATTTTAGTAACGGTATTAAGTTGAGGTTTCACAGATGAGTTCACATATTTGTACCTTGGGGATGATAATAAAATTATATCTCACTTTATTAGCTATGTGATGAGTTATCTCCTATGTCCTATATATAGATGCTATTGGCAAATTAAAACAATTGAAGAGATCTATTTGTTCCTTGTGTACACTTAGAGAGGAGCTCAAAAGGTTAACATCCTTGCAATGTTTGTATGACCATTTTGCAATAGTAGTAATGCTTGAGAAAGTGTGATTTGTTTGATTAATATTCGTGTTGGGATATTGTTTTGTTATTAAATTAAGTTGTAATTATTTACATTGGCTTGTTGATGAACTTGGGCACTAATCAGATAGTCTTTGTCTTAGTAAGATCAACCCTCCTTGTTGCTTAGCATGTAGATTATCACTTTACTTTATTTTATTGCCTAAATATTTGTTTAAAATTGTTTATTAAATTTTAAAAAGTGAAGTGTTTAGGGAGTAGAAATATCTTACTCGGCATAAGCTAACCCCTTATGTTTGACTATTTTCATAATGCAAGTTTGGCAAGATTCTAGAGGTAGATTAAGTATAATGATATAATATTCTTATGTTGGTTCAGTAACATCTTGTATGTGTTCATTTTGTGTTTGAATTTGAGTAGATGGTGTCTTTACGTTTGTTGTCAAATTGGTCAATTATAAAGTTATGTTCATAAAGATGGTCATTAACTTGATGTGACTTACTTTTAAAAATTCATGTAGGAGCTTATGTACTTTATAGCTATAATAGTTGTAGTATTATTTAAAGATATCACTGTATAATAATATTCTTTGATCTATATTGTCAACGATTTGTGTGTAACATTTAATACATTGATGATAAATGTAAGCTAGCATTTGAATAATATAATTACTTCTAGTAGTGATTTGAAAATTATTTTATCTTTAAGTTGAGAACCTTGTTGAACATGAAATTTAAACATCAGTTAAGTGGAAGAAGTTGTCATTATGATAAACAAATATTGTGAATTTTAATATTCATAATTGAATGATAGCATTAGTGCTAAGAATATATTAATTGAATAAGTAAAATAACATTAAGAATATTATATGACAAGGAAATATTGGTAATGTCAGTCTTGAAATATAGTGAATTTAACTTATCTTGGCATAATAAAATTATCGATTAATCCTAATATGAAATATTAATTATACAAATAGCATTAGGTCAAACACTTACAGTTAAAATTAATGAGTAAAGTTAATATATTCTAATCTAGATTATCGTGAAGAGTCTTGACGTACACATAAAGACTCACATATTTTAATCATTATAAAAACCCATTTTGGATAGGTTGACCGTGACGAGTCTTGAGCCATCCCTGGAAATCTTGTTAAAAGAGTGAAATAAAATTGAGACTTAATTTTCTACATTATAAGCACGGTTAGATACATCATTCTCTAGGATCATTTGTTGATAGATAGACGATTACGTGCACTCTTATATGATTCAATATAAATTTTTGTTAAAATTTTCTTGTCGAAAAATCAACCAATTTGACTCAAAAATAGGATTTAATGAATAACTAAACTTAAATCTTTTCTAAAACAAAAACTTGTAAGTTATAGAAATATCATTTATGAATTAGATTCTATAACCATATATTTTATATCCGATCCCAATGATCTTTGGTGGATCTGATTGCAGGGACATTCCGTAAGTTTTCTACACTTGACTTCTTTTTGCACAAGGCAATTTAAATTAGAGTTGCTTAAAATAGTTAGAAGAGTCTTGAAGAGAAATCAGAGCTTGTTAGTAATTCTTTTTACCTTTAAATTTATATAAAATCTTTTAGTTTTTAATTTTATGTTTGTTTTCTATTTATAGTGACCTTTTTTCAAATTAAATTTATTCAAAAATTTATGTTGTTCCTAATTTTAGTCTATAAGGTCACTCCAAAAAGGGTGCTACATTAATCAACCAGCTTAACAGTTTTTAAATTTAAAAATTGTGACCTATTATCTTTAGTTTATAAAATCTTTTAGTTTTTAATTTTATGTTTGTTTTCTATTTATAGTGACCTTTTTTCAAATTAAATTTATTCAAAAATTTATGTTGTTCCTAATTTTAGTCTATAAGGTCACTCCAAAAAGGGTGCTACATTAATCAACCAGCTTAACAGTTTTTAAATTTAAAAATTGTGACCTATTATCTTTAGTTTCATATTCACATATAACTTTTTATTTTTTCCTTTCAACTTCGTTAAATATTTTGGGTGAGTCATCTTTTACTTTGTTCATTAATAGTTTCCTAGGAGAATCATATTTCTGTGGTTAATTCTAGTTTGGTTTAGATATTTCATTTCACATTGTTATTACTTTATGTATATTTTACGACTCATATGAGTTGTCCTTAGCTTAAATAGTTAACTTATCACATTGATTTAATTTTTTAATATTTTTGAAATATTTTATAAGGTCATTTTGTGAGCCCCTAGTGTGTTTGTGCTTTCATGGTTTTTTGCATTACACCCTTCACTTAATTAACCCTTCACCATTTTTATTATTTTGATTTATTTCAATGTTGAATGTCATGTTGTTATATTTTATATGTGATATAAGTTTCTTTGTTTAACATTTAGGCTCGTGAAAAACATAATCCAATTTTATCAAGTTTAATTAATCATTTTTGTTATGAAGTCTGAGTTGTGGACCTTCGATGTTGGTTTGCAGTTATTCAATCTGTTTAGACATGTGCCTTATCCTATAAGTGTGTTATCTTATCACAATAATTTGAGGTATAGCTATAGTGTATTGTGATTGAAGAGTATTTTAGAATTTAAACTATTTTGTCATGTCATTTTTTAGTTGTTGGCTTTTCTGTAATCGAATGTGATTGTTGAGTTTTCTATATTTGTTAATAGTAGTAATTTTGAGTGAAGTGTCAAAAAAATGGTCTAGTTTTGTGTGTCTGAGATGCAAATTTTGGTCATTACATTTTGTATCAGAGCACGGTTAAACACTGGGAGATCTGGAGTGTTGGTGTTTCGCTATATGCACTCTATAACTTTGCTCATGTCTGTACATGAGTAATGGCATGGTGAGAATATATGTATTTCTATACATGGATTATGTTAAGAATAACTAAATCTTGGTTATAGGATTTATTCCATTGTTAGAAGGAAACATCATGTTAAAGAGAACTCACTTGTTATTTTCATGCTATTGTGGTGGAGTATCTAGTCACTGTGGGCCAACAGACCTTACAATGAATAGAATGATGAAAATTTAAATTTTTTTGGTTGATGGTATTACTTTTGTGTTTCAATAATGGATGTTTATGTTGATTAGTGTGTTATTTATTGGTAGAAAATGCTATAAATGGATAAAATTTGTATGTATCTATGTTTTTGCGTTGTAAATTCCTACTTAAACATATATTCTTGTATACTTTTAATGACTATGTATTAGTTCATTGAATATATGTAACTCTAATAACAAAATGTATATGGGTAAGTGTAAGGAGATGGGGGACAATCCCATGGACATTTTACATAATGCGATCGTGTTATTTAAATTATGGTTCCACAATTAACGAGTGATAATGTGATCGTGTTAATACATAACACAATCATGTTATTGTAAAAATAATAACATGATCACGTTTCTATTATTTGATAAATTACAGCATGTGAACATATACATGGAGCGAATATTAGTTAATAGATAATATGATTATGTTATTATAAAAATAATAACGTGATTGTGTTCCTATTATTTTACATATAAAAGCATGTGGACATGCACATGAATGCAATCTTGGTTGGAAGCTTATATTTACAACTTTAAATATAAGTATAAAGTTATTTCCTTATAATTTAAATTTATTTTTGTAAATATATGAAATTAGGGTCACTCTTCATCTGATAGAGTTTATGTCATAGCTACAAGCCTTACAATGTAGAAAATAGTTTTTCAAAATCTTATCTAGTCAGTACTTAAGCATTTTCATGGTCTAAGTATTGAACTTAAGTATTTTAGGGCATAACTCTCACTATCCCTTATCATCCCTAATCACTCACTCCTCATCCCTCATCACTCCCTCATTGACCCTCACCATCCTTCATCATCTTTAATCACTCGCTCATCTTCCTTAATCACTCCTTCATTGGCTCTCACTATCTCTCATCATCCCTAATAACTCTCTCGTCATCCCTAATCACTTCCTCATCATTTTTCATCACTCCCTCCTTATCCCTCATTGTCCCTAATCACTCCCTCATTGACCCCCACCATTCCTAATAATTTACAATCACTCCCTCATCATCCCTAATCACTCCCTCATTGACCCTCACCATCCTTCATCATCCCTGATCACTACTTCATCATACATTATCATCTCTAATCACTCCTTCCTCATCCCTCATCACCCCTAATCACTCCCTCATTAACCCTCATCATCCCTAATTAGTATCCCATCCTCCCTAATCACTCCTTCATTGACCCTCACCATCC
The DNA here is from genome assembly GCA_037957365.1 of Torreya grandis. Taxonomy (NCBI): domain Eukaryota; kingdom Viridiplantae; phylum Streptophyta; class Pinopsida; order Cupressales; family Taxaceae; genus Torreya; species Torreya grandis. The sequence goes on from JARHVA010000625.1 coordinate 2,451,384, forward strand.
CTCATCATCCTTATTGACTCCCTCATCATCTCTACTCAATTACTCCTCATACCTCTTCACCCTTAATCACTCCATCCAATACATTAATGGTGGTATTTCGGTGGGGTTTAAAAATGCTAGGAGCTACAAGTGGAGAGTTGAGAGCTAGCATAAAATATAAGACATAGTGATCAAAATGATGTGGAGGAAAATTTGAAACATAAATATTTAACACCTATGACAAAATATGGGCTTATTAGAAATAATGTAATTTACAATCAAACATATTTCAGAAAAAGAGAAGCAAGTAAAACCATCATAGCATCAAAAATGGGTAGTAAATATGAGGATCACCAAGCTATGTGATTTCCTAAAACCAATCAATTGCTTTCTATATGAGGACATTTTATGATCCAAATAATTACATTGAAGGCCTTCTATTTGTATGTCTATTGATTGAGTCATCATACCATAGAGTGTAAAAATAATTTTCAAATTATTAGAATCAGTATTCCAAATTTGAAAAGTGGTGCTTAATTCATAAATTCAATATTCAATCTAATGAAGAGTGTCAAGAAGTGGGTACAAGTTATCTGGCACTATAAAAAGGTAAGTAGATAATAGATTATGAATCTAATGATATGGTCGGTACTAAAAATATCTTTACTTCCCCCAAACAAGAAATTATATGAATTATAAATATTGTTTCATTAACAAATGTAGATAAATGGTGAGCCAATACACTTCATCATATCCAATGAAAGTCAGAAGAATTTAATTTATCCTAAAGCATATCTTCAAAAATTGAATTTTAAATTGATACATCATTCATAACCATACACTAGTGTATGGTCTAGTATAGGCCTTGAAAAATGGATCACCTAGTACTGTCACTTGGTGTACAAAATCAAACTTTTTAAAGATGAAATCTTTTGTGACATCTCACCATTAGAGGTGTGTGATGTTTTACATGTGGTCAACCATATATTTACCATTAAAATGTAGTATATTAAGTAAATCCTTGAAATGTTGTGATAAATTGTCATGATCCAAAATACAATATATCGTAGTTAGTTTATAAGCTTTCAATCATTAGTGCCAGGAAATGAAAGAATATCGTCAGTTCTAGTAAGAAATATACTTTTGATGGTAATAAATAAATGTAATAACATCCTTATGGCACCATATCATAGTGTGGTTTATACAACAATAACAAAGATAAAATAATTGAACCATAAAATAGATGAATACAAGGATATCTTTCAGTCACCTAAATAAACTCCTACATAATGTACACTAAACAATATTATTGATTTGATCCCTTAACTACCTCTACCTCAAACCTCTTTATACAACATATCATTTCTAGAGAATGAATAGATCAAATGGTAGATTAATGAAATCATGGATAATGGACACATCATGCCCAAATCATTGCCTTGTAGAAGCCCAATTGTGCTTGTGCCAAAGCTGTGAATCAATTAAAAAAATCTTAACAAGATTAAAGTGAAAAAATATTATCCTCATCTAAATATTACCATATCCATGGTGTAGAAGTTTTTTTTAAAATTGATCTTAAGTTTGGGTATCATCATATTCATGTTGAACCTTAGACATTTGAAATATAGCCTTAAAAATAAAAGAAATATTGATTGACTAGTTGGTTATGCCTTTTAGGTTAACTCATATAGTAAATTTATTCATTGAGATGTTGAAGGACATCTTTAGGCCCTTTACCTATGTCATTTTTTTAATCTACCTTGATGACATGTTAATCTTTAAAAAACATGGGATGAATATCTACACCATTCTGAACTAGTGTTTCACATTTTGCAAACACATATTTTTATGATAACATGAATAAATGTTCATTTTTAATGCAAGAGATAAAATATTTGGGATACATTACACACACAAGGAGTGCATATGTGAACCTGACCAAGATTCAAGTCATACATAAATAAGAAAAATCATATAACTTTGCATTTGATTCAAATATTCTTAGAATTAGAAAATTATACAATAGATTTATGTTTAATTTTTATCTTTTGAACCAAGGTACCAAAGGTGGAATCGAATAAAGTTTCATTTATTCAATTGCACAACAAAGATAATTCGATGAACTAAAATTCAAGCTCTATTTTGTGTTAGTATTTATGTTACTTAACTATAACTTTAGAAGATCATCCAATTCATTTAGTAATAAAATTGACTATCACAGATGGGTATTGACAACACAACAAGTCCTAGAAAAGAGTTAATTTCTGTTAAAATGGATTAAACAACATATAATTGGAATCAAACATATATTTGTTGGAAATAAATCACACCAGAATTGACAATGGGTTAGTCATAAAGGGACCAGTAGCTCAGTTGGTAGAGCACTCTAACGGTAAATATAAAGTCTTAAATTCTACTGAAATAATTAATGGTTAAGTAGTGTTATTTATGTATCTTTAATATATTAAATTATATTTGTTAAATACTAATATATTTTATTATTTATTATGAGTTTATCTTCATGTAAATAAATAATAAATATATATTAAATGACTTTTGGAGAGGTTAGACCCATTAATGTGGTAGTTAGAAAAGGTTATTTATAATGAGCAGATTATCTTGCCTATTTAATAAAGAGTTTATATTTTAAAATATAATGAAAAATAGAATAGAAGAAGAAATACTATATTAGGTACTTATTAGTTTCTTATTATATGAATAATATTTGTAAATTTTTTATCTCTTAGAGATTTTCTCACGTATATCTGTGTTATGGTATGTTTAACTTTGCTCTCATTGTTTCATGGTGAATGTATTTGCTATTGATCTCACATCTAGATTTGATGTTTGTATGCAATCATATTACTTATTTTATCATGGTATTAGAGCTAGGCTACGATCCCCAAGCACCTACAGTGTGGCTTAAGGGGGCATTTTAGAAATAAGCCACACCCAGACTGACAATGGGCTGGCCATAGAGGGGCTAGTAGCTCAATTGGTAGAGTACTCTAATGACAAATGGAAGGTCTTTAGTTTGAGTCTTAACTGGTCTATAAGGTCAAAAATGCTTGAAAATGGTCAAACTAAGCCAATGAAGTGACTAGAATAGAGATTTATTGTATATTTTTTTTAAAGGCCATATAAAAGCTATAAAAAAAAATTCAAGTACCGAGTCACTCACTTGTTGGCTCTCTTAATGTTCGAAACTCCCTGTAAGTGTTAGATCTACAACTAAAGAGATTCAACCACCTTCATACATATTATTAATCTAAAAAATATTAAAAAATTTAATACTTAAAAAAATATTTTTAACCCCTCTTAAGATTCTCAGTTAGATATATGACATAAAAATAGGTTTAAAATATAAAAAGTTGCATAGATATGAGATTTATAGGCTTTTAAGAGAGGAAAAAGTAGATTAACTTACTTCCTACAGAAAGAGAAACTTGAAAATTTTTATGATCATACCACAACTTGAAAAATAGATGTATCTAGGCTTGAACACAAGCTAAAAAATTTTGATCTATGATCTTGCCACTTGATCACACATCAACTATCTCATTTCAAATTTTCTCTCTCCTCTCAAATACCATTTTTAGAATGTGTGAGATAAAAATCAGTGAAAGATCAGATTTTGGATAGTAAATCTCATTTTTATTTTTTCCATTTGCTTAGGTTGGTCATTTTCAAGCAATTTTGATATTTACTTTGTTTGATTTGGTTTTCTACAACTTTTTTTAATTTTTTTCTCTCCTTTCAAGCATCATGCTTCCGCATGTACGGCCATGGAAGAAGAAAAAAAGTATAAATCATGTATTCTCAATCATTTGTTGAGATTTAAAAGTTGATTTCATGTTTTCTACAATATTTAACCCTGTTGGAGCCATTTTCAAACCCTGAAGAGCATTAAAATAAAATTTGAATTTTTTAAACTTCTCCTAAGTGCCATAGCATGCCATAACAGTGGTAGGAACATTAAAATATCATTTTACAATTTAAAAAATCATAGATTTAGGTCTACCAATAGTTTGGATGGTAATTTGTAAGTATTTTCAAGCTTTGCATCATTGAAAATAGATGTCTAAAGCTCCTGCAATCCTTCCCTACTCTCCACTTGTGTCATGCTTTTGCATAAAGCATAATACAAAAATGAATTAATGGGTATGTTAAAGTTTTCATGCAAGTATTTTAAAAATAAAATATTTATTTAATTAGTTTTATTCCACCCAAGTAGTGGACTCCACTTAAGCTTTTTAATTTTTTTTCCAAATTTTAAATAAATATTTTTATTTTATTATTTTAATGAAAGTATTTAATTATGGTTTATTTATTTATTTATTTATTTAAAAAAAAAATCAAACCATAAAAGGGTTAAATATAAATTAGTACATTTATTGTGTTAATATACTTAGTGGGTGAGCTGTAATTAACCAAATTTTTATGCAAGCACATGGTGGACCTATGTGTGTTGATATATATATATATATATATATATATATATATATATATATATATATATCAACACACATAGGTCCACCATGTGCTTGCATAAAAATTTGGTTAATTACAGCTCACCCACTAAGTATATATATTTAATTTTTTCTTTATATAATTACGAGATATTTATTTTACATGTATTTGATATTTTTATTAAAAAAATCAAAATTAATTAAATCATGTAGCTTGCATGTGAAGTCTTGTATTAGACAAAGAAAAGTTTACTAATACTTTTTAGAAAATATTTATATTTATACAATCACGAGATATTTATTTTATATGTATTTAATATTTTAATTTTTTTTAAAAATCAAAATTAATTAAATTATGCAGCTTGCATGTGAAGTCTTGTATTGGACAAAGGAAAGTTTACTAGTATTTTTTAGAAAATATGTATAGATCCAAAGTCCCTAAATCAAATATTAATATCAATATTTTTTTTGATCAAACTTAATTAATTGATTTCAAAATAATTAGTTAACTCTGGTTATTAGTCATGCAAAATCTCACGTGTGAAGCATGCAATGCTTTCGATACATTTGACACCCTTGACTTGTCATATTCTTTATCAAAGATGGTCTGTGACTAGTCGATATTTATGTTTTTGTTCCTTCCAGACACATTGGGATGGTATTTTATTTGATTTTAAATCTCTTACTATTGATTTTATAATAATTTGTTTAAATAGTGTAATTTACGACACTATTTATGATTCTTGCGACACTTGCAACTTTCACCTTTGTTACAATTATTTATGTTTTTGAATTATTTTGTAATCAACTAAAATGACTAGTGTTGTTTACACAAAAAAAATGTATATTTATTATAAAATCAAATATAAATCACATTAATTTTTTTTATTTTTTAAAATTTTTTTTTTGGTTTAATATAAAATTCAAACTTGTACTGTCAATTTTAAAAGGAAGAAAAAATATTCATGACTCAAACTATAATATGAATTATTCACAATAAGATATATAATGTTTGGTTAATTTAATATCAAATTATTAGTGAATTTATTGTATATGAATCACATAATTTGCTTATTAAATTTAACATGTTTGATTGCAAGCTTATATTAAAGGTTATGTTAAACTTTGATCCAAAAATTGTGTATAATAAAGCAAACCCTTATTTATAAATATATTGTTAGTATTTTGATTTATCTAATCATTACTAAGATAGATATTGCATAAGATGTAGGTGTTGCTTCTAGATTCACGCAAGATACATGCTTGGATCATTGAAAATTAGCAAAGCGAATACTTTGGTATATAAAAAGAACTATAAATTTTGGTTTATATATATATATATATATATATATATATATATATATATATATATATAATGCTAATTTATTTAGTTATTGTAATGCTAACCATACTATGATGAGTTTACTTTTGGATATATGTTTATGTTTAGTGTAGGTGCTATCAGTTCAAGCACTTCATGTGGAAGTTGTTAAAAAAGCCTTGTAGCTATGAAGGATGATAGAAGAACATCATGTGAAAGTTCATCATTATACCAACCTTCTTGGTGATAGTCAAAATTTTATAACTTTAATAAAAAATCCAATGTAACACTAATAAATTAAAGATTATGAAAGTTCATTCAATGCTGGACTTATCAAAGTTGTCATTGAGGGGGAGTGTGTATGACAATGTCACTTCTTAATAGCCATGTGGGTTGTGTGTTTCCTTCTATCTCTTTATACTTTTTCTCATTGTAAAGCATTGTAATAAATCACTTTATGTGATTTTGGTAAGCTTTATATGGAATTCTACATTGTACCCAACACATAGTAGTATGGAGGTCTTTATGTTATAAAAGACTCCGATGTGTTTTGTTGATTATTCATAAGAAATTATGAAATGTATTTTCACTGTGAGATGTAGTCTCATGATCATGCTAGCCTAAATTCACTCTAATTTATTTAAGGTAACATAGTGTAATTCTTTTAAAGATGCCTATGTGGATATCATGCAAAACCTTTAGGTATTTATGGGTGTATAGTGTAATTCTTTTAAAAATGATTATGTAATTATGATTACATAGTGTAATACCTTTAAGTATTTATAGTTGTATAGTGTAGTTCTTTTAAAGGTGATTATGTGATTGTGATTATGTAGTGTAATACCTTTGGGTGTCTATAGTAAAATAATGTAATAGCTTTGGGTGACTATGTCTACATAGCATAATTTTTTTAAAGGTGACTATGGCATGATGAAAGATATTTCATTCAATTATTACCTCTTAAAACTCATCATGTAGATGGTTCATAGAGTGAAAGTTTGTTATGTTGTTACCTCCTAAAAATTATCATGTATCCCCACTTAACATTAAAGGGAGTATTGAGACAATTAATGGTTAAGTGATGTTATTTATGTACCATTAATACATTAAATTATATTGATTAAATAATAATATATTTTATTATTTATCATGAGTTTATTCTCATGTAAATAAATAATAAAATATATTAAATGACTTTTAGAGAGGTTAGACTCATTAATACGGTGGTTAGAAAAGGTCATTTATAATGGCTAGATTACCTTGCCTATATAATGAAGAATTTATATTATAAAATGTAATGAAAAAAAGAGAGGAAGAAATATTGTATTGCGTACTTGTTAGTTTCTCATTATATGAATAATATTTGTGGGTTTTTTACCGCTTAGAAGTTTTTTCACGTATATCTATGTTATGGTGTGTTTAACATTGCTCTCATTATTTCATGGTGAATGTATTTGTTATTGATCTCATATCTAGATTTGGTGTTTACATGCAATCGTATTACTTGTTATGTCAATATTTAGAGTATATACTTACGTCAGATGATGAGGGAGTGATTATGGATGATGAGGGATGGTGAGGGTCAATGATTGAATGATGATGGATGGTGAGGGTTAATGAGAGAGTGATTAACGATGATGAGGGATGAAGAAAGAGTGATTAGGAATTATGAAGAATGATATGTTATATAAACCTGAACCAAGGTTTGACTAACAGTCAATGATCGAGGCTTAAGGCCATGGCGCATTGGCCAGGCCTTACCTGGTAGGGTCAAGGATTAGTCGGCTAGTCGTCCCCCTACCTTCCTATTTTGGGAGGGTCGCTAGGATGGTTCAGCCATCTATCCCCTCTAATGAACATTATGTATGTATATATATATATATATATATATATATATATATATATATATATATATATATATATATATATATATCAACATGATCTGCATATGTAAGTACATACATACATATATATTATTAAGCATATAAATTTATATATATACATACATTCATACATTTATATATATTTCATTTCATTTACTTATCTATATGTATATTTCCTTAAACAAACAAACTGTAATCCTTGAGGACAAAATGTAAATGGATTATGATCTTTATAGAGATTTAGGGTTCGCACGTGCGTGCCCATGCGTGTGTGTGTGTTTCATTTTTTAATCAAACAACTAATATTTTTTTTTTGAATAAAATCATGACTAAACTTTACTATTCAATTTACTTATTAGTTTGGAAAACATTCAAGGATTTAAGAGGAAAGAAACCCCTTCCTGGTTGAAGCTCCATTCTCCATTCTTCATCCACCTTCCTCCTTTCTACTTAGTCTCCTCTCTTGTCCAATCTTCCAGATGAGCCTCTCATATTTTTTGTTGACTTTTAAATAAAAGAGATGTATTATTTTATCATTTTATTTTAGGGTTACAATTTTATTCTTTTTTTTTACAATCCACAATACATTAATGGGTTAGTCATTTTTTTGTCTTTAATAGATTAAATTAATTAATACCTTGATAACACCACATAACTGAATAAAATAAGCTTATTATAGAACCAAAGATATTATTTAATTTTTATCAAAATATTAATATAAAAATATGATTATATAATTACGTATATTAGTATGTACAAATACAGAATTAATAATGTTTGAAATAAGTTATTTATTATAAGTTATGAATAATTATTTATATTTATTTATTTGACTGCTTATTTATAAAAATACTATTTTAATATATGTTTATATAAGTATACAATTATTTACAAATTTATTTACATTTAATAATAAAATTTACTTGGGCTCAGTCATAAATGAAATCATGTTATTATTCTCATCTTAAAATAAGATTTTATTGTTGACACACCTAGAAGTTACAAGTCAAACAATCGGGACCGACTTGACAAAACATAATGATTTGACGATTTCTAGTAACAAGTTTGAACTAACATAAATATAGTCCATTAGTTACCCTAACAAGAGTGACTCATCTACATAAAAACCCCTATAAGACATAAGTGACATAAAAATTGATAATACGAATTATTGTAAGCATTAAATGCACACAACCAAAGGTGGTTTTACATGAGATGCAAAAAACTTGATTCCAAGTCACTACGATAAGGTAACCAAATCAAGACTAACCATTAACCATAAAACATCTCACTCAGAGATTGAGTGCAATAACACACTCGACACACCAGTCATCCACATGATGCCATGTCATCAAAAAAACACTGATGAACTTGAGAGGGGCATTACATTCACCCCTCCTTGAAAAAGGCATCGTCCTTGTTGCTTCCCAAATAAAATCATACAGTGGGATCCACTACATTCTCAATAATAATAATAATTTATTATTAAGGGAATCCTCATGGTATTACAAAATTCAAAATTCAATTTCTAAATGATCACAAAAAGTGATAACACTAAAATATGGCTATCAATATTATGATACACCAAAACATAATTTCCTATTCCAAATGACCTTTGTACAATCCAATGGTACAATAAGAATAAGAGATATATATTCAAAACATGGAACTAATATAATCACTATAATGTCATTCAGTTATGCAATGCTGAGCCAACTGTCAATCGAAATATATGACCATGTTATTCCTACTAAACAAAATATCACAACTTTGAAGGATTTTTATATATCATATACACTACAAATTGATATTATGACTTATCAAAATCATTAAATAGTAGAAAAATCACTAATCCATCATATGATAATATTGTATCCACTGTGTAACAAGTAATACTAAGAATGATTATCATGTCATATAAGAAGCATGTAAAGTTGTAATAATAACAAGATCACTCTAGTGTGCAAGGAATAATAGTCTCCATCAACTGCATCATCAACCACATCTCGCCAAACCTCCTTAGACTTACTGAAACTACTTAGATCTCCAAAAACCTTTTGATTCCCTCTTTAGACCTCCCAAATAAATGACCATAATATATATATATATATATATATATATATATATATATATATATATATATATATAATCAATACCACGTCTGATTGTTGGGGAAAATGGTTTTATGACCCCATTCTAAACAAGTTCCCATCTTGACCCAATAGCGTTTAAAAGCTACTTCTTCGCCATGGCCTTAAGCCTTGACCATTGATTGTCAGTCGAACCTTGGTTAGGGTTTATATATATATATATATATATATATATAGGTTATAAAATAAAAATAAACAAAATAAGTAAAAACAAAATTATACATACATATATTTAAATAAATAAATAAACAAACCAGGGTTTGACTGACAATCAACATTCGAGGCTTAAGGCCATGGTGCATTGGCCAAGCCTTACCTGGCAAGGTCACGAGCCAATCGACTAGCCATCCCCCTCCCTCTCCTATTTTGGGAGGGGGGTTGGGATAGTTCAAACACCAATCCCACCTAATGAACATTATATATATATATATATAGTAGTTACAAAATAAAAATAAACAAAATTATACATACATATATATAAATAAATAAATAAATAAATAAAATGAATAGATATATAAAATAATATTTTATTATTTCGTTAACCATACGTTTAATATTAAGCGTGGATATAATATTAAATTATATATTGTTGGTTGAATATTTTGTCGATCAGCGTACTAATAAACAAAATAGGTCTGATCAGCCAAAGTAGGAAGATTATTCATCCAAATGTGTAGTTTTACCACATCAAAAAGACACTGATCTCTCCTCTCATCAAGGGGAGGTTCCCTGTAGGTATGCTATATATATATATATATATATATATATATATATATATATATATAAACAGAAAATAATACTCATGGTTAGGACAAACCATCCATCTCCCTTTTTTTAGAGATGATGCACGCGGATCAAAGGAAAAACTCAGGGGAAATGACAGATAGTACTCCTCTTCTTTCAGAAGTACTATTCAGCAAACCACAAGAATACTCCTGGTAGTAACAACAAAATGTAGCAAAGGATGTAATAACTAGCAAATCGAGATGCAGCACAAAGTCTTCACCTGGATTGCTTAAGAGTAAGATACGAAGAACAATGAAGGCACAAAGTCGCCTCAAGGTCCTTTGAAAAGAAAACACACTAAAGGCAATTATGGGGGCACAAAGTCTCTCCACAGTTGACTCTTTAGGAGACCTTCTTGACTATTGTCACTAATTCTGCTTGTTGAATCAAAGGAATAGAAAATATATTGAAGAAAAAGACATAAGAATAATTTCCTCAATAACAAAGATATTACAGCACAAAGTCTGAAAAACTATTTGCTTTCTTATTCCAGTTACAAAATATGATCGGCAATCTGAGCTCAAAGTCTCAGTAATGCCTTACCATTTGGGCAGAGTTTCATTCTAATTGTCAAAGAAGAGATCCTTATTACAATAGAAGAAAGTCCCTTATATAGCCTCTTCAAAAAGGACTCGGGAACAGTCAATGCATCATTTTGTGTTGGAATCTGTTAAAAAGACACACTAAAAATTAGGGGCATTTTACCCATTTGATTTTATCAATGTAAGGAAACAAGTCACGCTTATTGAAAGTTTGTAACTTTCAATGTCCACCTGGCGATCTTATCTTATCTTCATGATTCCTCCTTTTTTGATTAATTGAATTGGTCCTAGATTTAGTTTGTTGTTTTGTTCCTTCTCCGCTTCCTGTTAGTCTTGGCCTTGAAATCTGTGAATGTATTATGGTCTGTATGTTCAAGAGATCAACGGCTAGTTCACTATGTTGAATTTGACATTTTCGGGCGCGCCATTCCTTTGTCCTCTTTTGGATTTTATGTTTGGCACTTTTCCGGATTGAACTGTCCCTTTCAAGCCTTAAGAAATGAACCATTTTAAGTCGGGAAGAGCCTCCCGCAAGGGTATCTACCCTTCGGGCAATCTTTGAATGGCCTTCAGGCTTCTTCGAGAAACTCTTTGAATTTTGGCGATGAACCAACTATTGAACCATTCCATTGAACCATAGCTTTGAACCATTCCGTTGAACCAAGGCTTTGAACCATGTGTTTGAACTAACCGTTGAACCAAAGCTTTGAACCTTTTCATTGAACCAAGACGTTGAACCAACCGTTGAACCAAGTTTTGGTTTAATGGTTCAAACAAAGCCTTGAACCGATTGACGAACCATTTGATTGAACTAAAGAATGAATCAAAGTGTTGAAACAAAGCAAATGAACCAAATGTTGAAATAAAGCGTTGAACTGCTTGATTGAACCTGCCTTTGAACCATTTGACGTTGAACCAAAGGATGAACCAAACGTTGAACCTACTGTTGATGCTTGTCAATGGAAATTTCTATTTAAACCAAGGCGATGAACCAATTATGAAAATAACCAATTGTTAGAAATCGATTCTTTTGATTGAACCCACCTGTAGAAGTTGTGAAGCCCGTTGAACTTGTAGAGATGAGCCTGTTTGTAGGGTCAGTAGATTTTTGAAAAGCTTGAAAAATGAGGAATTTGAATGCCCAAGACAAATTTTGGAAAGGGAAGAGATAATTTTGGTCTGTAGGACCAAATTAATTCAAATGTTGTCCCAAAAATAGTTGATATTTTTGGGAGACAATAGCTGGCTCCAATTGGGGAACTTATGTCAATTGCAAAAAGAATTGAAAGGAGTAGAATCTAGAATCTCCAGTGTCTTCATGTGTACCATTGGGTTATAGAGTCATGCTACCCAGAAATGAAATGCTTCAAAAATGAAAACAAACAAAATAGAATTAAAAACTATACAAATATACATATATACATATACAATGATCTGTTACTTCAAGAGTTGAAGTGTTTTAGATGCTGCCCATTGTGGGGCAGAGAAAAGAGCGTGCCATCTTGATATTTCAGCAGAAAGCTATTTTCACCAATGTGCTGATGAATTATAAATGGGCCTCTCTAAAGGGAGTTAAACTTTCCATGCATCCCCTTTGGTTCTCTCTTTTTGTCCCACAACAGGACTTGATCTCCAATTTGGAAATCACAATTTATGGCCTTCTGGTCAAAGAGTTTTCTTACCAGACTTTGTTCTGTCTACCACCATGGTTCTCTGTTCCTCCAGCTCAGTCAAGTACATGATTCTTTTATCAAGAGAGCTTTCATATGTCTGATCTTCAATTGCCTTTGCCAATTTCAAGGTTGGCAATTCTAAGGTGATTGGTATCTCAGCATTGATACCATAAAGAAGTTGAAAAAGAGACATACCAATTGCCCTCTTTGGTGTGATTTTGTCTGCCCATAGAGCATCAACCAATGTCTGATGCCATGTTCTTTGATTGTCATCTGCCAACTTCTTGATAATAGTTACCAGATTTTTATTGCTGGATTCAGCTTGTCCATTCCCTTGTGAAAAATAATCAGAAGAGTGAGAGAGTGTAATTCCATAATAGAAACAAAATTGTGTAATTTCCTAAGAGGTGAAACAAGCTTCATTATCAATAACAATTTTGATTGGAACTCCAAACTTGAAAATTATATTCTCTTTGAGGAAGTTGTATACAACTTCTGAAGTAGCATGCTTAGTTGGGATTGCTTCTATCCACTTGGTGAAATAGTCAGTTGTTGTAAGGACATAATCATGTCTAGCACTTGAATATGGGTTTATGGTCCCAACAAAATCAAGTCTCCATTGTTGGAAAGGTTTTTCTATGATCACTGGCTTGAGAGGCATAGCAGCTAACTTGGGTCTTCCAACAAATTGCTGACATAGTTCACATTTTATCACCCACTTATGTGCATCTTGGAAAAGACTTGGCCAATAATACCTAGCTCACAGAATCTTGTGAGCAGTCACAGCAGTAGAAAAATGTCCTCTACAGGCTAGATTGTGGAAAGATTTCAAAAGTTGGGTTTACTATGCCTTGTCTACACAGCGAAAGAATACTGCATCTATGCTTCTCTTGTACAGGGCGTTATCCCAAAAGACAAAATTGACAGCTTTCAACTTGATAGTCCTCTTTTCTTTGTAAGACAAATGAGTAAGACATTCACCATAAGTTAGGAAATGAGTGATACCTGAATACCACTCATTAGTAATAGGGATAAAAAGGACTGTTAGAGTCTCTTCTACTTCAATTTCTTCATGTTATGTGTCTTCTGGCTTATTGTCAGCAATTAATTGGCATAGGCCTTTACCCCTAACTATCTTTGTCAGCTTGATGTCTAGATCAAACTCTTGGATCTTTGCAATCAAATTACCTCTTTTCGTGCCAAAATCTTATTGAGTTAATATAGACTTGACTGTAGTATTAGGCACTAGGGCAGTAGTATGTGAATTCAAAATATAGAAGCGAAAATGTTTGACTGTTTTCACCAAGGCATAAGCATGCTTCTCTATATTTGAATATTTCATCTCATGAGTTTTGAGAGGGCAATTCATGAAAGAGATAGGAGATTCCATACCTTCCTTGTCCTGTTGAACAAGAATTGCTAAAAGAGTGTGTTCAGATGCATAGTTGTATATGATGAAATCTTTGTTATAATCTGGGCAAACCAAGGTAGGGGCGTGAGCGATGGCAATTTTGATATCCTAAAATGTTGATTTACCTTATTTAATCCAGCTGAAGACAATCTTCCCTTTCATCATGTTCAAAATATGTCTAGTCTTCTCAGCAAATTCGGGGATGAATCTCCATAAGAAATTCACCTTTTCGAAGAAAGAATGAACAGCATTCTTATTTATAGGCAAGTTAGGCTCTTGAATAGACTTGACTCTGTCTAAGTCAATCTTTATGCCTTCTTTGGACATAATGTGTCCAAGGAGTTTCCCCTCTGTTACTCCAAAAATAGACTTTTTAAGATTTAAAAAAATACCATTCTGGCAGCAGCACTTCAGCACTTGTTGTAGGTGGCGTACATGATCAGATCGATGCTTTGAAAAGATAGTCAAATCGTCAAGGTATACCACTATGAATTTACTAATCTCATCTTTGAAAGCCAGATCCATAGCTCTCTGAAAAGTAGCACCAGCATTTATTAGACCAAAAGGCATTCTCCTATATGCAAATGTATCCCAAGACATGGTGAATGCAGTCTTGTGCTGATTTGTTTTACCAACTTCAACTTGATTATAACCTGAGAAGCCATCCAGCATTGATAACATCTCAGCACCTGTCACTGTTTGAAGCACTTGATCCATAATTGGCAAAGGATAATTATCCTTCAAAGATGCTTGATTTAGATTTTTGAAATCTACACAAATGTGAATTTTGCCATTCTTCTTCTTTACAGGCACTATGTTTGCAATCCATGTAGAATAATGGATTGGAAAGATGATTTTAGCATTTAACATCTTTTGTATCTCAGATAGAATAGTACCTGATATTTTCAGATTATACTGTCTGGATTTTTGCTTGTATGGCATTGAGTCGGCCTTGAGAGGAATGTTATGGCAGATTTCATCTGGTCTGAGAGACTTCAAGTCTTCATAAGAATATGCTAAGACATCCATGTATTGACAAAGTAAAGAGGTGAACTTGAATCTTTCTTCAGAGGTACAACACTTACCAATATTGATCATCTTGGGATTTTCTTCAGTAGACAAATTCACTTGATTGAATCTTTGAGAGAAACTCGGGTCTGTTTGTTGTTGTTTAATGAATCTATCATGTTTGTCAAACAGCTTTTCAAGAGAAACCAGGCCTTTGAGAATTTTTTTTCCTTTCAGCTGCAAGAATTTTTCATTTATATATGGGCTAGATTCAGACACAGATTCATTCTTCTGAGGTTCACTGCCTTCAAAACATAGTTGTTCAAAATTATCTTTCTATTCCAGGAAGGCAATGATTTGATGATCATCATTGAATACTTGCCAATGATCAGCATTGTCAGGAACACTTGGTCTATTGACCATCTCAATGGTATACCTGTCTTCTTTGAAATCTGAATGAGGAACTAAAAGAGTTCCTGAAACAGCAAGTGCATCAGCTCTATCATTAGACTCTATGAGTATGGCAGAAATGTTGAAAGCACCAAAACTTTCAATTTGGTTCCAAACCAAGTTACAATAGTGGCATAATCTTTCATTCTTAGTTTGGTATAAGTTCCTCACATGACAAACTATTAATTCAGCATCTCCTTTGACATGAAGAAACTTGATGCCTTTTTCTTAAGCAGCCTTCATGCCTAGCAACAGAGATTCATATTCAGCTGTATTATTAGTGTTGCTAAACTGTAATTTGTAAGATGAAGGGAACATATTTCCTTGAAGAGATATCAAAACAATACCAGCTCCTGAACCGATAGAGGAACAGCTGCCGTCAAATTCCAAAGTCCATATTTCATCTGATACTGACTTTTCTTTAGACTTTCCTTCATTAGAAATGGAGAATCCTTCTTGGTCTGTACTGCAGCCTACCAATTTTTTTGTTGTTCTTGTTGAACTGATTTCTGAGTTGATACTTGTAGTTGTTTCATGCACTTCATCTGTAGATAGAAAATAGTTACCCATACTTGTGGATTCAAAAAGAAATTGAGCTTCAGGGGCTGATGTCTGAGTGACCACATATTTTGCTTCCTTTTCAGGGAGCAATCTCTTCATCACACCTTGGACAGGGATCCTTGCCTTAGATAGATCCATGCTTAATTCTCCTCCCATGTCCTTGAAAAAATTTCGTTCAAGCAAAATGTCATAAGATGCTGGGACGTCAGCCACCAAGATAGTCATCTTGATTCTCTTGTCTGGGAAGGCTACAAATGCAAATTGGGCATCTTTGATTTGCCTATTGTTGCTTATTCTCCATGGAAAAACATATCCCAAATGTCTTGGTCAGTGTGAGACCAAGGGATTCAGCCACTTTAGTAGGCATGACATTGTCTGAAGCTCCAGAATCAATGATGCAATTATTTATCTGATGTCTATTTATCAGCAATGTGACATAAAAAGGTTCAGTCCTGTCAGGAGCAGCAGGGGGAGCGGTGACAAGGTTGTTCTTGGTGGGTGCATTTTTGGCAGCATCATGTGTCACTTTGAGAATCATTCATTCAATAGGGATGTTCTGGTTTTTAACACATTGAACCAGTCTATCTAATTGTTCAAGATGGGACTGTAAAAATTCAAATTCAGACATTTGAATTTTGGTTGTCTTTATATGGTCAATGATATCAAATGCCTGAAATGAGCTAGGAACAAAGGATAAGAGTTCATCCTTTTGATTTTTTAAAGGGGGAGGATTGGACTGCGAAATTAAAGTAGAAGGCGTAGGGGCATTTGGGATATTTACCTTTCTTAAAACTACCGGGTCCTTTAGCTAGAAAGGAAGAGTGGATCCTCGCTTAGCAATTGAAACTTTTGGTTGAGTTCACTCCTCTACTTTCTCTTTATCATCTTGTTGAGCTGATTGATTCTTAGACCAGGTGAATACAGCATACGACCCCTCAGCTGCATGGCCTTCACTTCTGGGTTCATCCTGATAGTTCAGGAAACCAATGTGGGAGTCGCCAGCTAATTCTTCTTCTTCCTCAGTGAAGAGATTAGCATCATCTTCAGGATTTAAGTCGGATTGGAATGAAAAAATTTCTTCAGCTTCAAGATATCCAACTATCGAGTTGTTTGGAGGTGCTTCAAGAGCGAGATTCCTCTGTGGAGGAGGAAGGCGATTTTGTTGTCCTTGATTCCTGGCAGCATTGCCTTGGTATGCCTAATTTTGGAATATCCTCATGGGCATATCTCTTTATGCAGGAGTAGATGACATCCCTTACGCCATTTGCTTTTTGAGAGCTAGCATTTTATTTGCCAGCTTTTGTACCATTGGGTCAGTAGTGACTGTAGGATAGTACTCATAAGATGAAGAGGATTTATGTTTATTAGGGTCTCTCCTTATCTTTTCTGCCAAGATAAGGTCATCTTCTATCTCAATAGCCAAGTCCTGAGCAATAACAAGGTCTGTGTCTAGCCCGTCTCAGCAAGAAACTCACTTCAAGCAGTTGTGAGTTGATGAAGAAGCATTTGAGGTTCTAAAGTGTTGGCTAGGCGACCATGGGAATCCTGTGCCTCAGCTTGTCGAACCTGGCAATAAAATTCCTCATAGGCTCATGAGGCTCTTTCTTCATCTGAGTGAGCTGGGCCAGTAAGGCATGTGCATCTTCTGCAGGCTTGAACCTGGCTTCAAATTTGTCTTTCAGAGTGTCCCAATCAGTCACTGACCCAGTCTACAGTAGTGCCTTGTAGTGTCTCCATGAATAGCCTAACCGCTATATCTTCAAATTCCACCCCTATTACACCACAGGCTATGCTGAAAGTTGTAATGTGTTCATCAGGATGAACCTTCCCATCACCGAAGAATTTGGGAAAATTCTTCCTTCAACTACATGGAAGCTCATGCAGAGGTGGAATCAAATTCAAGGGACCGAAAGAATTACCCTAGGGTCCTTGAGCCATGATTTGATTATGCAAAAGTGGGATCACTAATCCAAGTGGAGTGTGGGCAGGCAAGGCTCGACCAGTAGTTCATCCAAGTTGAGATTGTGGAGGAAACAACTCAAAATTACTCTGTCGCACCAACTCAAAAGTAGGGTCAACAACACCTTGGGATTTTTGGCCTCTGGTATAACGTGGAGTTGCTAGATTGTGGAATAAAATTTGGAAAAGAGCAGGATCTTATTCAACTTGAAGTTTGAGACTTCAAACTACATGCTCTACCCCCAACGGAGTCGCCAAAAACTGTTGGTTGAATATTTTGTCGATCAGCGTACTGATAAACAAAATAGGTCTGATCAGCCAAAGTAGGAAGATTAGTCATCCAAATGTGTAGTTTTACCACATCAAAAAGACACTGATCTCTCCTCTCATCAAGGGGAGGTTCCCTGTAGGTATGCTATATATATATAAATAAACAAAAAATAATACTCATGGGTAGGACAAACCATCCATCTCTCTTTTTTCAAAGATGATGTGCACGTATCAAAGGAAAAACTCAGGGGAAATGACAGACAGTACGTCTTCTTTCAGAAGTACTATTCATCAAACCACAAGAATACTCTTGGTAGTAACAACAAAATGTAGCAAAGGATGTAATAACCAGTAAATCGAGATGCAGCATAAAGTGTTCACCTAAATTGCTAGAGAGTAAGATACGAAGGACAATGAGGGCACAAAGTCACCTCAAGGTCCTTTGAAAAGAAAACACACTAAAGGCAATTATGAGGGCACAAAGTCTCTCCACAGTTGACTCTTTAGGACACCTTCTTGACTGCTGTCACTAATTTTGCTTGTTGAATTAAAGGAACAAAAAATATATTGAAGAAAAAGACATAAGAACAATTTCCTCAATAATAAAGATATTACAACACAAAGTCTGAAAAACCACTTGCTTTCTTATTCCAGTAACAAAATATGATCGGCAATCTGAGCTCAAAGTCTCAGTAATGCCTTACCATTTGGGCAGAGTTTTGTTCTAATTGTCAAAGAAGAGATCCTTATTATAATAGAAGAAATTCCCTTATATAGCCTCTTCAAGAAGGACTCAGAAATAGTCAATACATCATTTTGCGTTGGAATCTGTTAAAAAGACATGTTGGAACTTAGGGGCATTTTACCCATTTGATTTCATCAATGCAAGGAAAGAAGTCGTGCTTATTGAAAGTTTTCAACTTTCAATGTCCACTTGGCGATCTGATCTTATCTTCATCATTCCTCCTTTTCTAGTTAATTGAATTGGGTCCTGGATTTAGTTTGTTGTTCTATTCATTCTCCGCTTCCTGCTGGTCTTGGCCTTGAAATCTATGAATGTATTCTAGTCTGTATGTTCAAAGGATCAACGGCTAGTTCATTGTGTTGAATTTGACATTTTTGGGCATGTCATTCCTTTGTCCTCTTTCAGATTTTATGTTTGGCACTTTTTCGAATTGAACTTGCCCTTTCGGGCCTTAAGAAATGAACCATTTTGAGTCGAGAAGAGCCTCCTGCAAGGGTATCTACCCTTCAAGCAGTCTTTGAATGGCCTTCAGGCTTCTTCGGGAAACTCTTTGAACTTTGGTGATGAACCAACTGTTGAACCGTTCCATTGAACCACGGCTTTGAACCATTCTGTTGAACCAAGGCTTTTAACCATGTGTTTGAACTAACTGTTGAACCAAGGCTTTGAACCTTTTCGTTGAACCAAGACATTGAACCAATCGTTGAACCAAGTTTTGGTTCAATGGTTCAAATAAAGCCTTGAACCGACTGACGAACCATTTGATTGAACCAAAGAATGAATCAAAGTGTTGAAACAAAGTGGATGAACCAAATGTTGAAACAAAGTGTTGAACCGCTTGATTGAACCTGCCTTTAAAAAATTTGACGTTGAACCAAAGGATGAACGAAACGTTGAACCTGTTGTTGATGCTTGCCGATGGAAATTTCTGTTTGAACCAAGGTGATGAACCAATTCTAAAAATGACCAATTGTTAGAAACCGATTCTTTTGATTGAAGCCACCTGCAGAAGTCATGAAGCCCGTTGAACTTGTAGAGATGAGCCTGTTTGCAGAGTTCGTAGATTTCTGAAAAGCTTGAAAAATGAGGAATTTGAAATCCCAAGACAAATTTTGGAAAGGGAAGAGATAATTTTGGTCTGTAGGACCAAAATAATTCAAATTGTGTCCCAAAAATAGCTGATATTTTTGGGGGACAACGTATATAATAATATTTTATTTTATGTTTCGTTATTAAAATGTTTAATATTAAGCATGGGTATAATATTAAAATATTTTTGTATATGTTTATGGATGCTTATTTATATAATATTAGATGGAAAAATACATACTTATATATATCTAAATATATACATATAGATTCTCAATCCCAAGACACTTGTAAAGCTTATAAGTTTATCGTCATTTCCTTTCTATTATTATTGTCAACATTTTTATTTGAAAGTATTTTTTTAAAACGTATAATTAAAGTAGCATAAATCTTTTATTGTGAATTAGAGATTTAAATGTGGGAACATGCCATGTGTATAATTATTTCGTTATGAGGCTATATTATAGAATCAAAGCACCTATTTGCGTTGTGTAAAGACTATGAGATTGGTTCTTTCCTTATTATCGTTAGAAATAGATTTAACTTGTGAGAAATTTATAAGTTTCATTTTGATTATTATCTATGTAAATACGTAAGTTTTAGTAATGGTATTGAGTTAAGGTTTTATGGATGAGTTCATTTGTTTGTACCTTGGGGACAATAATAAAAATACATCTCACTGTATTAGCTATGTGATGAGTTAAATCCTGTGTCTTATATATAGAGAATATTGGCAAATGATAACAAATGAAGAGATCCACCTATTTCTTGTTTACACTTAGAAAGGAGCTCAGAAGGTTAACATCCTTGCAATGTTTGTACAACCATTTTCTAATAGTAGTAGTGCTCAGGATAGTGTGATTTTTTTGCTTAGCATACATGTTAGGATATTGTGTTGGTATTGTATTAAGTTGTAATTATCTACACTAGTTTGCTAATGAACTTAGGCACTAATCATATAGTCTTTGTCTTAGTAAGATCAACCCTCCTTATTGCTTAGCGTGTAAGTTATCACTTTACTTTATGTCTTATTGCCTAAATCTTTGTTTAAAATTGTTTATTAATTTGGAAAAGTGAAGTGTTTAGGGAGTAGAGATTTCTTGCTCAGCATAAGTTGACTCCCTCTGTTTAACTATTTTTGTAGTGTAGGTTAGCGAGATTTTAGAGGCAAATAAAGTATATTGATATAATATTTCTATGTTGGTTCTATAACATCTTATATGTGTTCGTTTTGAGTAGATGGTATCTTTACATTTGTTGTCCAATTGATCAATTGTAAAGTTATGTTCCTAGAGATGGTCATTAACTTGATGTGACTTACCTTGAAAATTCATGTAGAAACTTATATACTTGATAGCTATAATGGCTGTAGTATTATTTAAAGATGTCAATGTATAATAATATTCCTTAAACTAAATTGTCAACTATTTATAGGTAATATTTAATGCATTAATGATAAATGTAAGTTGACATTTGACTAATATAGTTACTTTTACTTGTGATTTGGAAATTGTTTATCTTTGAGTTGAGAACCTTGTTGAGGAGAAAAATTAAAGTAGAAGAAGTTATCATTCTAATAAATAAATATTATGATTTTTAATATTCGTAATTAGATGATAGCATTAGTGTTAAGAACATATTAATTGAATAAGTAAAATAACATTAAAAATATTATATGACAAGAAAATATTAGTAATGTCAGATTTGAAATATAGTGGATTTAACTTACCTTGGCATAGTGAAATTATCGATTAATCTTAATATGAAGTATTAGTCATACAAATAGCATTGGGTCAAACACTTACAATTGAAATTAATGAGTAAAGCTAATATATTCTAACCTCGATTATCACTGAGATTCTTGACATAAACATAAACACTCACATAGCTTAATTTTTATAGGAACCCATTTTGGATAGATTGACTGTGGTGAGTCTTGAGTCATCCCTTGAAATCTTTTTAAAAAAGTGAAATAAAATTGAGACTTAATTTCCTATCTTATAAGCATGGTTAAATACATCATTATCTAGGATAATTTATCAATGGATCGATGATTGTGTGCACTCTTATATGATTTAGTATAAGTTTATGTTGAGTTTTCTGTCGAAAAATCAACCACTTTGACCTAGAAATATGATTTAATTAATAACTGAACTTAAGTCTTTTCTGAATTAAAAACTTGTAAGTTCTAAAAATATCATTTATGAATCGGTTTATAAAACCATAAATTATATACCCCGTCCCAATGATCTTTGGTGGATTCGGTTTCGGGGACATTTGGCAATCTTTTTACACCTAACTTCCTTTTTCAACCTACAAGTCTATTCAAATTAGAGTTGATTCAAATAGCTAAAAGAGACTTGAAGAGAAACCAAAACTCGCTAGTAATTCTTTTTAATTTTAAATTTATATAAAATCCCTTAGTTTCTAATTTTATATTTGTTTGTTATTTTTAGTGATCATTTTTCAAATAAAATTTATTAAAAAAATTGGGTGTCCCTGATTTTAGTCTATAAAGTCACTCCATAAAGGATGCTGCATTAATCACCCGACTTAATATTTATTAAATGTAAAAAATTTGACCTCTAACCTTGAGTTTCATATTCACATTTAACCTTTCATTTTTATCTTTCAACTCCGTTAGATATTTTTGATGAGTCCTCTTTGTACCCTATTCGTTAGTAGTTTTATAAGAGAACCAGATTTCTATTGTTAATTCTAGTTTGGTTTAAACATTTTATTTTACATTTTTATTACTCTGTCTATTTTAAGACTCGTATGAGTTATCCTTAGCTTAAATAATTAATTTACCACATTGATTTCATTTTTTCATATTTTTAGAATATTTAATCCAAGGTCGTTTTGTGAGCCCGTGGTGTGTTTCTGCTTTCATGGTTTTCTACATTACACCCTTCACTTAATGAACCCTTCACCATGTATATTATCATGATCTATTTTAGCATTGAAGTTCATGTTTTTATATCTTATGTGTGATATAAGTTTCTTTGTTTAACATTTGGGCTCGTGAAGAGCTTAATCTAGTTTCATTAAGTTTAACTAATCATTCTTGTTATGAAATCTGAGTTGTGGACCTTCGGTGTTGGTTTGTAGTTATTCAATTTGTTTAGATATGTGATTTATCATGTAAGTGTTTCCTCTTGTCACAATAAGTTGAGGGATAGCTCTAGTATGTTGTGATTGAAGAGTGTTTTAGAATTTAAACTCTTTTATCATAAATGTTGTTTTCTAGTTGTCATTCCTTTTATAACTAAATGTGATTGTTGATTTTTCTATATTTATTAATAGTAGTGTGTTTGAATGAAGTGTCCAAAAAATAGTGTGGTTTTGTGTGTACTTGAGATCTAAATTTTGAGAATTACAAGATGACATAATTTTTACTTTTAGTAAAGCGGGGTTTTATAAAGTAAAAAAGTGTAAATCGATAGTCATACCTCACTTGAAACCTATGGATTCTTACCTCTATCATATTTCATGAACAAAGTTTTAATAAATAATAATTTGATATTCCTTGTAGAGATAATGGTGGAAACTGAGGTTTTGTTCCCTCATATGATAATGCGTTGTTTGGGGAGGAGATGTTATGTTTCATAGTTAATATGATAAATGGTGAAGTGCTGGTAAATGGCAAGGTCATACAACACATGAAAGTAATTAAATATTTTAAGGTGCACTAGGTAGTGATGGTAAGGGGCAAGGTTAGAGTATTTTAGGGGATAGACTGGAAGAGCCTAGATAAATACACTGACAAAACTTTTTAACATGTCACTATTATAATATATTTTATATAATAAATTATAAAATATTATATATTTGTATATAATATTTGATATAATACAAAAACATAAATTAATAGTATTTTATACATATTATTGTGCCCACATGCCACCATTCCCTTTAAATGGACATTTTGATATTTTCATAAGGGTTTTTCTAGAGTAATTGCATGGTTTGCGGATAAAATGTATGGAGCCATTGATTTTTAAATTTAAGGTTATCCTATTAATTACATGACTCTTGCTTTTTTATTTCTAGGGTACATGTATTCATTGCAAACATGTTGAATCTCTAAAAAATTTTGAACTACAAGATTCTAACTACTTCATAGGGCTTTGATTTCATGTAAGTATATTCATTGGCTAATATGGACAGATTTTATTTGAGTGTTGTTTTTTTTGTATAAATCACACCTACTTTCACTCAATCAAATGCATTCACACAATGACTTTGGATTAGTTTGCATCGATTCAGGCCACATTGTGATTTTTACAATTTTTCATTCACTCATGTCTATTTGTGGACTCTTTGCCTTTGCCAAGTACCATTAGGATCCACATGTCTGACTTTCATAGCCTCACAACACCAACAGAGTTCAATTGTTTGTGGGTCTCTAATTCACTCTAAAATTATTGCTTGTCAATATTTGCATCCTCATAGTCTTGTAACATTTCAATGAAGTATTCTAGTTTTTGGGTATGTGAATCAATATGATCACTCCATGTGGCATCATTATGGTTATTTGCATCCTTGAGATGTATTGAGTACAACAATTTCAACAAAGTATTTCAACCTGTGGGTTGTAACCCAATCAAAAAGGTTTTATGTCATACTCAGAGGGATTCATTATCTACAACTTAAAATGGACCCCTTTACCACCTTCATTTATGCCATGTGTCACACTTTCACAATGTCACAAGGTTTTATACTTAAGAAAGCAAAACACTGGCATAATTAAGGCTAGGGAAAATTTTAGTGGTGAATTTTCATTAATTTAAATATATTTTAGTTTTAGAAATTGGTATTTGGTGATTTAGTGAGGTATTCAACAGCGTGAAATCACATAAAATTTTGGGGTGTAAGTTAATTTTTAGGGTTATCTCACCTACTATTTAAAATTAATTTTATGCATATAAATGTATATCACTGGTACCTCAAAATTCAATTTGGGTGCATTCACTAGTAATTATACTATTAGACACTCTAACCACATTCAATCATATATATTGACCAGCAATTGTCTACATTTGTTATCAATCATATGATCTATTGTCAATCATCTGCATTTGTTATCAATCATCTATATTTTGTTGGCAATAATCTTCATTTGTTGTCAATTATTTGCACTAACAATCATTTACATTTTGTTGGCAATAATTTTCATTTGTTGTGAATTATTGTCATTTATTATCATTTTTTGTTAATCATCTACATTTTGTTGTTAATCATCTAAATCGATGTCAATTATTTGCTTTTTACTGGGAATCTTAAGTACTTGTTGCCAATCGTCTACATCATTTTCAATTATTTGCATTCATTGTCAATCATCTACATTTTGTTGTCAATCATCGACATTTGTTTTCAATCGTCTGCATCATTATTAATCAACATACATTTTTTAGTGGTCATTTGCATTTTATATCAACCTCTTGAATTTATTGTCAACCACCTAAATTCATTGTTAATCAACTACAATTATTGTTAATCATCTCCATTTATTATAAATAATGCTTCCTAAAATAAATATGCCAAAAATGTAAAATATAATAATGTAGGAACATGCAAGGTGTACATACAATCTTACATCAACCAAAATAGTGGTTATGTGTTTGTGTGGTTTTGTTGGTTTGATTATTGTTTTGGCATGGTAAAGATGATCCAATGAGAAGCATTACTACTCCAACACTTATGTAAAATTAAGCACATTATAAAATAATCAGTTTCTAGAAGCTACATGGTTCCAAATAATTTGGTTGAGTTTCTAAATCATTGGTGCAATTCGGGAAGTCATTACATGCATTAAAGAGCTAAAACAAATAGGTTGTCGGGTAAAATAAAAACAGGCATAAATTTTTTCTCTAAACCTAAATCTGACTGTATATTTGGATTCCTCTTGAATATTTATGTAATTTAAAAAAAAATCATTTAAATCCAAGTTCACTTGCAAATGTTACAGCCTCTAAAAATTGGCAAAACTTACATTATATATACAGACAGGCAAACTGCAGATGCAGGTAGGCCGGTTACATATGTAGATGGGCCAATTGCATATGTAAACAAGTTTTTTGTATATATAATATAAGTTTTATCAACTTCCATAGGCTATAACTTTTGCATACAAAATCAGATTTAGATGATTTTTATCTGAAATTCCATATATCTTTGAGAGGAATACAAATATATAATAATATTTAGGTGTAGGGAAGTTTTTGATGCATATTAAGTTTAATATTCTACTTCCCTTAATTCACTCCATTCCAACACTTGATTCACATGCATAATTATCCACCTTCTAAATCAATTCTCCATAAGTTTGAAATCGATTCACCTGAAAAACCCCATGTTCATTTTAATAATGGCCATTAAAATTTTCATTGATTGAGGTATGTCCCTATGCAGGTCTGCAACTCAATCTAAGGATTCCACTTGTCAACATCTCCCACTCTCATGAAGTTAGGAAGCTCGACATTCAGGTGTTCAAAATAAAGTCATGATTATGCAAAATAACATCACATGGCATGAAGAAAAATATAAAGGACACTACATCATTCAAGTGGAAATCTCATGGGCACACATAAGAGGTGACACAACTCAACAGGTTGACAAATTTTAAACTTTGTATTAAAATAACTGGACAAGTCATATCCTATTTTGAAGCAAAAGAAAGACATGTATTTTGCTTAACGCCCCTACCAAAAAGGGGCAATTTAAAATACAATTCAAATACACTGAGTTGGAAATAAATGTCTTTTAATGCCATTACACGACACAAATTTAGTTGATTATCAAGAGACTAATGTTGTTGAGAAGTGACTACATAGCCAATGTACTTAGTGACGAAGTGAATTCACAGAGCTTCTAATCCTCTGAATTCTCAGAACTTCTAATCCTCTGAATTCTCAAGCAATAGTAAATTTCTAGACTAATTCAAGGTGGGTATATGAATTTAGAATTCCAATCCAAGCAAAATCATGAGAATTTACATCAATCAAACTTAAAAATATAGGTCACAATGAAATACATGTGTTTGTTTAACACATACCAAATACTCACAGATACAATAATTGACTTTGTCATGTTGGGCATGGAACTTCCACAATAAAGTTTTGTATTTGTCAAAATTGAACAATACCAAGATGTCAATAACAATGGCAAGTTTTCCTTCGAGGTTTGGTAAAAATTTATTGAAATCATAGCCATCAGTGAGGCTAGATTATATAAAGTCATATCCAAACTAGAGGTATATCATTATATAGACTTAGTCTACAATGTCTTTTACAACACTAGATGTACTAACAACTATTAGTAGAGGTTCTTGGAAATACCCATTAGAACATGTTAATGGTTGTATTGTGTGATTTAGGTACATGTTCAAAATATGTAGACATGATTATGGAAATTAGAATCATTATTTCTTACTTTATATTCAGTTAGACATAATTTATTAGCCAAAATCATACATCTTAAGTATATTAAACACACAATTATGAGTAGAACTATAATAATTATGTGTACAGAACAACATATAAATGTTTAATGAAACCATAAAATTATCCCTATAATATTGTATCTCAATATCGAAATTGTTTCTTTTTTACAATATAAGTATTTATAAAACTATGATGAGCTATGCCATTTCATATTTTGTACCTTTAACTTCCATCCCAAATGAGTATATTCACCTTCTAAAATATTTTGGTATTCAATCACATGCCAAATTACATACACAATGTTATAAATCACATAATTTGTACTTATACAAAACTTTGCGATTTTACACTTCATAATCTACTACCAACACTTTCTCAAACTTAAACAATTTTCTCATCCCAAGACAAATTCACTGGAAGTGTGTTGAAGTCTACATCTAATGAACTTGTCTAAATTGCACTGAGGGTTTGATCAAAAGTAATGATTATGGTTGTCACTTGAAGTGTCATTTTTTAGTTTTCACCTCTTATGCACTACTTAGCTGCCTTTTTGGATTTTTAACTAAGCGACATACCAATCTACCTCAATTTCAAGGTTTTAACTAAGTAGCATACCAATATATCACCCTTTTGGTATTCAAATAGACACCATACTAATATACCACCCTTTCAAGTTGTTAACTAAACATACCAATGAACCTCCCTTTATGGGTTTTCAATAGATTGGATTAACTAGGAGGCTGCCCCACTCTCAAAGCTTATGGCCTTCTTAACCATGTATATTCTTCAAAATTACAAAAAAATTCATTCATAGTACCTACTAAGAAGGTGAAGGCATGGACAACAAAGATAGGATCAACTCAGTTTGTGATGATTGAGATGCTACTTGATCTATTTAATTGCAATTAGTTAATTCTTATTTTAAGTAAAACTATAATTAGAATAAACATCAATGTATGTTCATGTGTGGTGACTGTCTCCTCTCCTCTTTTCGAATTTTTAATGACTCTTGATCTTTTTATCTTCATCCCAGGTGATTTATGGATCTCCTATCAGTATCATCTTGATCTTTCATTTCTTACCCTTTTCAAATTCAGTTTATTCTCCCCAATTTCATAATTCTCTTGACCATTAAAATCCATCCAAAGTAAAAAATTGTTTACTTTCATTAAAAATGTATGAAGTTGCATGGATTGTATTGAAGACGGGGTTTGCGATGATGGTCTCCACATATTGGCTCAATGGAAGAGATTTGGATATTATAGTGTATCACTTATGGTCCCTCACCTCTTCTTGTTGAAGCATTCTCTTTTCTTTCTAATTGACCACCGTATTGGCCAAAAACCACCTTTTTATTCTCATTCATTTCAATTAGAGGTATTACAATTGGAGTTTTTATAAAATCATAGTATCCTCTTCATCAATGATTACAACATAATCATAGAAATCCACATTTGAGGGTTGTACCATTATGTTGTTAAGAAGCCAAGGGGACATATTCTCCTCATTTATTATAAATTTTAAACAACTACTCCCTATATATGAAGTTGATGCAACTAACTAAATATCCTACCCTGGGGGCAAAATTAAGATTTTAATTATAATTTATTCGCCTAAAATAACTAAGGGCTTATCCCTTCTCCCCACCTTTGGTAGTCTTATTTTAGGTATTTAATTTAGAGGATTTCAAATAAAAATAAATTTTGTGTGGGCCATCATTTGAGTATTAAATTAAGTGTTTGGTATTCATTTATGGATCATCATTTCATTGGTTAGTTATTTGATTTGACTTATTATGGTGGCTATTTTTTATTTAAATTTTAATTGTGAAAGTGACATTCACTCATTCTTATTTAAATAGTTAATAATACTTTAAATTACATGTACCTTCCAAAAAATTGATCCATACGCAATCATTTGATCCTCTCTTTTAAGTAGATTGATTTTGAAGGGATAAAATAAATATACATATATATACTAGTAGTTGCTCCAAAGGTGCAAGTTATGCCAGAATGGAGGGCTTAATTTTTTATTTTAGTAAAGCAGGGTTTTTAAAGTTAAATAGTGTAAATCGGTAGTCATACCTAACTTAAAGCTCATGGACGTTTATCATGTATCATCTTTTATGAAAAACGTTTTAAGTAACAATAGTTTGATATTTTTGTTGGAGGTAATGGTGGAAAATGAGGTTGTGTGTTCCTTCATATGGTAACAAGTTGTCTAAGGAGGAGATGTTTTGTTTCATAGTGAGTATGAGCCATGGTTAAGTGTTGGGAAAGAGCAAGGCCATACAAAGCATGAAAGCAATTAGATATTTCAAGGTGTGTTAGATGGTGATATTAAAGTATAATAACATGGTATTTCATGGGATGGACTTGAAGAATCTTAAGTAGATACATGTATAAACCTTTGTGTATATATGTGTGTGTGTGTAATATTTAATATAATATATAATTATAAATGAATAGTATGTTATACATATTATTGTGCCCATATACCTCCACTTCATTTGAATGGAAACTTCATAAGGATTTATTTGGAATAAGTGCATGGTTTTGGGATAAAATGTATGGAGTCACTGAAAATATATATATAATTGATGAATCATTGTTTTACACAATGATCTTAAGCTAAGAGCCAAGGATTAAGGGGTATCCATTCTACCAAAGTCATCTGGGGCATGATTCCAGCTGCATCCCTTTCGTGTGTTGAGTTTTGCTAGCAACAAAAATTGATCCCTAATGGGCTCTTTGTGAGCTAAGTAACTTCACCACTTGAACCAACAACCATTCACAAGTCATTTAAGGTATTCATAATGTGACTCTTGCCTTTTAATTTCCAATATGGTTGAAGTGTTTTGGGTACAAGAATTCATTGTGAGCATGTTTAGTCTCTAAACATTTTTTATTTATGAGATTATAATGACTTCATAAGGGTTTGACTTAATTCAAGTATGTTTATTGGATAGCTTTGACATATTATATTTGAGTGTTGTCTTTGTTGTACATATCACATCAACTTTCACTCATCCACATGTATTCGTATGATGACTTTAGCTTAGTTTACACCAGTTCAGGCCATGTTGCAATTTTTAAAGTTTCTTATTCGTTCACATCTCTCTATGGACTAATTGAATTTATAATTACTATTGGGATCCTCATGTCTAGCTTTCACAACCTGGCAACACCAATATAATTCATTTTTTGTGGGCTTGCAATTCATTCCAAAAGTGCCACTTGCCAAAAGTTTGCAGTCTTACAAAATTTCAACAAAGTATTCTAGTCTATGGGCATGTGAGTCACTATGATCGATCCAGATGGCATCTTTGTGTTCATTCACATCCTCATGATGTTTTGAGCATGGCAATTTTAACAAAGTATTTCAATCTATGGGTTGTAACCTATTCAAAATGTGATATATCTCATAATTTAAATTCTTTATGATCCATAGCTTAAAATGAACTCCTTTTTTGACTTCATTCATGCCATATGTCACACTCTCTTAGTATCGTAAGGTTTTACAGTCAAGAAAGCAAAAATCTAGTAGAATTGACATACGTACCTATGTGGATCTATGATTCATTCTAAGGATGCCATTTTTCAAAATCTTGCACTCCTAAAGAGGTAAAAAGCTCAACATTTAAGTGTTCAAAATAAATTCATGATGTATGCATCCCAATTTGTTCACCTTCTCCAACTTACTAAATTTATCCCAATCTCGTATAATTTCATTCAAATTAACCCCCTTCCCAGACATTTTCTAATATTACCTTCATTATTCTTATCATCCCCTAACATTATAATTCCCACATCCAATTAATCCTCCTGTTATTAAATCCCACTTATCACTTAACACCTACTTATCCATTATATTTTTGAATTTTAAATTCACAATCCACCTACCAACCTATCCATAAGTTTTCCTACAAACCTACTCCATATTCCTCACCTAACCCTCTATCTAATCCAAAATAATCCCCTATCTTATCCTCATTAACCCCTAATGAATTCTATAATTCTCTAACTCTAGAAAATTCTTCCAACTTCTCCCACCTCTCTAGAATCCTCTAAATCTAGAGAATTCTTGAGAATTTTAAATTCCCTTTTATTCCCTTCGCCTCACTTACAAATAGCCATGCAAAGATCTTGGCTTGACTAATTAGAAAATCCATAATCATGTTAATCCTTCATGCTCTCTTAGTCATTATCATTACATTCATATCCTTTTGCTTGCATCTGTAGTCAATTATATATTTGAATTCATTAGAGTCTTGAAGCTATTTTGTCTTATAATCCCATATTTTTTAATCTACTTATCTTGTAACAACATCTATGATCTTGGAGGGAAGACTCAAGGAGTCAAAATGATGGTGAGATGGATCTAATTACAAGCTTTTTATTTCCTCATTCTCTCTTTTTGATGTTTTATAAATTTTGAGTTTGATTTACCTAGTTATTGTGTGATTTAAATCTAGAGCTCAAATTTTACACAACACGTGATTATGAGAAATAATGGCACAAAGTAAAATATATAGGACACTACATCATCTAGGAGGCAAGATCACAATCATGCATAAGAGGTGACTCAGATCGACAAGTTCATAGGTCTTATAATCTGTATTAAAATAACTAGACAAGTTGTATCCTATTTTGAAGCAAAATAAAGATACATATTTGGGTCAATGTCCTTGATAAAAATGGTAATTTAAAACATAAATTAAATACGTTGACTTGGTAATAAAGGAAAATTAATGACATTACACCACAAAAATTCAGTTGATTATCAAGTGACTAATACCATTGAGAAGTGACTACCTAGACAATGTATTTAATAACCAAGTGAATTCAAAGAGCCTCTAATCCTATGAATTGGAAAGCAATTATAAATTTCTAGGGTAATTTAAGGTGTACATTCGACTTCAAAATTCCAAGCCAAGAAAATTCACAAGCATTTGCATCAATCAAATTTAGAACCGCATGACACAATGAGACACATGTGTTTATTTGACATTGACCAAATATTCATAGATACATCATTTAACTTCGTAGCACTGGACATGGGGATTCCACACTATAGTCTTGTATTTTTCAAAATTGAGTAACACCAAGATGTCAATAATGACAACAAACTCTCCATTGAGGATTTGGAAAAATATGTTGACATCATTGCCATCAGTGAGGTTGGATTACATAAAGTTTTAACTAGACCATAATTATATCCTTGTACATAATTAGTCTAAAATGTCCTTTGCAACACTAGATATACTAACAACTTTGTAGATACATTGAGAAGGAGGATTATAGTAGATTTTATAGATGGAGTTGTTTATTAGGGCTTTTACATTTTCCCACACTATACACTATTTATAACTAAGAGGTTTTCACTCAATAGATGGAGAATGATGACATTAGAGATAAGATAAGGGACCGGTTAGATGATTCTAATAATTTTGTGTGAAAATATAATATAAACTTGATTCCCATTATGCAGTTCAATCCAAGATTCAAGTTGGGAATGGCTCTAATAAAAAAAATATTTGGAGTTGTGGATATAGCCAAAGTAGATGAAAGGTGGGTGCCTTGCTTGCCATGATCATTAATGAAAGGAAATTTCCTGCCATCAGAGAGATCATTTGTTATAACTTTGATCAATAAGTTCATGGGATAAATTAGGGAGGAAATTTCTATATGATGTCATATTTAGTGGACGTGATTTGTGTTATCTTAAATTTTACAAGTGTAAGAGAATGGACCCTTGCTTCTATAAACTCACTCCACTAGGCTTTCTCTAATCTCTACAAGGACATATATAGGGAAAATATCAAATTGATAGAAGACTCGTTATACCCACTTGTCTATACAACCATTAATGAGAATCCCATGCATCAATTGTCTGAGGAGATAAGGAAAATGATAGTCAAAATTAGTGGTTATTGGTATTTTCCAGACTACACCATTATCAAAGAAAAAATTAATATTGAGGCCCCTTTAACATTACATAGGCATGTGCTAGATAAATTAGTTGAATAAGATTTTTTTTCATCAAATTATGATTCGGGAAGATGGAATATACAAATCCTTTTACAATATCTTTCAATGACTAGTATTGCCTCTAATTCTTTTACAACAATTGCCACAACAAAGACATTAGACAAACAAGCCCCTCTTCTTGTACCAATGCATGTTTTGGATCCTTTAATAATTTCTTAATTTTCCCAAGTTATAGTCATGTCAAGCCTTCCTAACATTATTAGTAAAGCAAAAGTACATGGGAAAGAATAATAATATAGTAACCTTAACAACTGGGGTGACTATGGAGATTGCCAAGAAAGTTCAATATGGTGGAATAGAGGAAAAAGAGAAGACCTCTGAACTAGAGGAGGAGGTTCCCTCCATATATGAACATCTAAAGAGGAGAGTATTATGATAAGTCCTACTAGCATAAACCTTACCAAAATCAACTCCTTCTCATCCTTAAGTAACCTCATCATCTCATGTCTTTCATCTAATTCCAATTACTATTGCATTGGCTCAAGGATAAAATTTATGAGATAGCCCATTAGAGCATGTGCAAGTACCTCAACAAGCTTCGTTTATCCCTCCTAATCATGTTGTTGATCCTCCTTCTCCTTCAATTCTTGAGTTGGGATTTGCATCAATTTTTTCTCATCAAGGCCTAGTGTAACCACAACCCATTGCCTCATCTCTATCTCCAAAGAAGAGTGTAAAAATAACCAAGGATTTTTGTCTCATTTGTTTTAAAATGGCTTCTAGTCCCATAATTGTCCCAATTTCCACTATGTCAAGTTTAACCATTGTGGCCATTACATCTTCTCTAGGCAATGGGGTAGTTCAATCCCAACTAGATATACAATCTCCCACATCAGTTTCTTTGGATGCCCTTTCTTCTATTTAACAATCTCCATCAGGCCAAAATGAGTCAACCCCCTATAGCCAAAATCTTGTTTAGGGACCTTTCATAATGCCATGGGGTATGTTACAGCTCATCTGGTGTCATTCCTTATGCCATTCTAGTTTAGTCATAGTATAGCTTGGTCCTTGAGTCATTTGGTGTCTAAGGGACCATTTTAGAGACATTTTATGCAAGTCATGTGTTTTCATGGTGATCAATGCAGTTAGGGCATGGATAAGGTTGCTAATAGATGAGCAAATATAGAGTGTTACAGAGACCTTATGGGATGATAAGAGAGTTTGGAATGACCTAGGAAGATCCTAGAGTTTATCTAATCTTTCATTATATTCATCTTGACATCTTGGGTCTAGTGGCAGAAAGTGCAAGTAGGTAGTTTGTTGAGGCCAGATCTCGTATGTGTGGATGAATCAAAAGAAATTGGTCATATGGGTTTCTCCCATTTTAGGCCAAGATCATATGCTCTAAATCTTAGGTCCTCCACCTAAGTGCAAATTTTTTTTTAAAGGTTCAAAGTTGGCTCTTCAGTCACTTTTTACTTATTTTCCAATACTTAAACCATTTTCAAGAGGGTTCCAACAAAACCAAGTGAGCATCTTCACAAAGAAATATCTAGCATGTGCAACATTTGTAAGGGAAAGTGACCATGTGGGTTTGTTTAGACTGGGCCAAAATTGTTACACACTAAGTTTGAGGTCATACACCAAAATGCAAACAAATTTATCCATGTGAAAAGATGGGCTTCTAGGCATTTTTATTAAGTTCCCCATACTTAGTCATTTGAACTCAGCCATCATCAAGACGTCATGCAAGAGCAAATGGAATAACCATATTAAAATGTAAATATATTTGCTTCAAAAGCTCCTAAGACCAATGGATCAAATGGGTTTATCCCTTTTAACCTTAAGAACAACTTCTAAAAGTTTGATGCCTCCATGATTTATGAGTTTCAAGATCCAAGCCTCTAAAGTTGGCAAAAAAGTATAATACATTCACATGAATGTCAATTTTAAGACCTGATAAATATCCATTTGTTTTGAAATTAAATAAAATCTAATGGTTTGTGCTTCATCGTACATAAACAATCCAACAGGGCATGATGAGGTCAAATTGTCAAAGGCTTCTTCGAGTGATCGTGCAAGTTACAAGTGTCACATTTATGGGGCTTATAAATAGAGACCCAATGAGCATAAGGTTAGTTAAATTTAATGCTTGAGCTTATCATAAGATCTAATGACTCATGATCAATCATGAAAAGGATATCCAATGGTATGAGATGAGTCAAATAGTCCAACAACCTGAGAGATTAACACATGGCATAAACACATAAGCTGGCAGACTAACAGGATCTTAAAGATCAATATAGGATTTCAAAGTGGCACTAGTAGGGACAAGGTTGACAATTCAATGCATTTGCTCAGACCTAGAAAATCCAATAGAGTGAGCTAAGTTAAAGTGTCAACAAGCCTAGTCAGTTCTTGATAGCCAATTAGAGTAAAGGTGGGCCCAAGGTTTTTGATGGAGATCAAGAATCCATTTTTGACCATGGAAAGCAAGGTTTTGTAGGGTCTTCTTGATGCCATTGAATCTCATTCAAATGCCATGGAGTAGTAAAGAGATGCAGTCAGGGACAAATAATATATAGGGATGCCATTGCAAATCAACACAAACCTTTGGTTCATGGATTTATTACATACAGGTTCCATACATCTATAAACCCTCAATTCCTACAATAAATAATGACTATAGGAAAACTAATAGTCTAAGATTGGTTTTCCATCCATAGTGGACCCATGAGTAGAAGAACTAGTTTGAGCATGACCTAGGTGAAGCATACACATAGGCCCCAATGGTCTCATCTCTAGGACCAACTGTATGAAAATGACCCTTCTCTCCACTTTGGTACACATCAACAAACCTGTCATGGGTAGTTTAGCACTAGGACAAATCTCTAACCACTTGATCCTACCATTGCAACCATCAGGGAGCGTCATGGAGAGAATGATGTAACTATGAAACCACTTAAGTTGACCTAGATAAATCAAATGGTTTAAATGATCATATTTGTAGAGGAAATTGTAACCACTTTTCAAATGGTTTTGAGCTCACTTGTTTCCTTTTTGAGTGCCAAAATCTCCCTCTCTCTTACTCTCCTTTTCTATAAGTATAGTTCTTAAGCTATTGTAAAAAAGTTCACACGATGTATGGTAAAGCCTTGCTAGACTAATGTTATATTTTTCCTTTGAGCATTAATACAAGTTTGTTTTATGAGTTTTGAACAATTGACTAAGTCTTCAAGTGATGTATGTTGATAAGAAGTGATAACCCTCTATCCTTCCTTCCTTTATCCGTTCATGTCTAAGCAATATTTCTTAATCTAACAGGTCATATAAAGTTTAGTCAAGTGTGTAAATATTTTTAAGTGTACAATTTTCCTTCACGTGTGTAATCTACCCTCTATTTCATTTACCTTGAGTCACTACTCACATTTTGCCTCTATATCAAAATACTCATGTTAGATTCTATCAAAACTTAGAGACTAGTCAGTATTTTCTATTTCAGTATGGTAGAAATATGATGGTAATGTGGAAGATATTATTTGTGCATCACCTTATTTAGATTAGCTTCAATTTATGCATTTTCTAACTCTTTTCTCCCATAAATAAGTAGTATCTTAAGTGACAAACATTGCATGATATATTCAAGGAGCTAGCCCTTAAACCTAGAGGCTTATTTTTGATATAGGTACACCTACATACTTGAAAATGTTCCCATGTTGCCCAAATCTATATAAAGCCTAAACAACCTCTTCTAGGATGCAATATTTGGTGACAATAGTTATGGCACACCTAGTGGGACCCCATTGTCTTTAAAGACAACTTGTCAAGGTGAATGTTGGTCTTGACAACACCAGCTACAAAGTGGTGTGCTACTTAGCATTTGGTGATTCCTCAAAATAAATCTAGTCTCAAGACCATATTTGTTATAATATTACTCTCCATAATTCATGGTCCTCATTAGGTCATCCTCTGCTAGACCATCTAATCCTATTAATCCACCCATTCAACATGAGATCCCTCTTGCAATTTAGTATCCACAGCATAATCTACCCTTTGAAAAATGAGTAGATTTTGATAGAGAAGAGGAAAAGGTTGAAGATGTGGAAGATATTGAAGAAGAAGACATGGCTATACCTTGTTGTTTCACCACCTTCAACACTAATAATCCCATTCAACTTCATGCATATGATGCCATCCCTCCCAATGCCACAAAAGGTGTTCCCATATTTAATGGTGAGAGTCATATCACACCTAGTGAGCACATTAGAGATGTCTCTAACTTTTATAATTTATATAATATTATTCAAGAAAACATTACCATTAGGTTGCTTGCCATGTCCCTTAAGGGGAAGGCTCTTTATTGGTATAAGACCACTCTAGAAGGTGGATGCATCATAGCATGGGACGAGTTTGGAGTGTTGTTGACTTCTAGATTTGGGAATAAAATTGACCATGCTTCTCGCATACATCAACTCAATGTGATAAAGAGGGGAACCAAAGAAATAATGCATGACTTCAACGAAAGGTTTCAAAAGACTTGGCATAGTTTTCCTCCCCCTATGAGGCCACCTTCTAGTTTTGTGTTCCCTACTTACTTGAAAGCCATTGTGACTGAAATTGTTGTCATGCTTCAATCTATGGGTGGTTCCACCCTCTCTGAAGCATATGAGATTATTATCAAAGATGAGAATAGTTTCATCTAAGATGGAATATTGTCACCTAAAGTGTATATGCCTCCATTTTCTTATGCTTCTATTGATGATTTAAATGTGGTTCAAACTCCTAACATCAATAGCAAGCCTAGAGCTACTCCTAAGAAGGAGGATAATGTCACAGACAAAGATGCAAAAATTCAAAGGCTAAGAGTTCATCTTAGATAAGATAATGAACAACAAGGTGGTTATCAAAACCCTTACCTCTATCATAAACATTATTGTCAATAATATGGAAGAGGGAGAGGCCAATGGTAGCCTAATCCAACTAGGCCTACTAATACATACAATCCTAGCTATACCACCAATGCAAAGGAGATGGTACCAATTCATAGCAATTTGGTATAGGGAGAATATTGGCATCAAGACCAATTTATGGATGACAATCAAAATGGAGAGCAAGCTCTGGTGTCTCAAGGGTTAGTCACTCCCCTCCTATCAAATGAATATGAGGTAATGATGCAAGCTAATGAGGATTGGCAAACTCAAGGAGAGATCTTCACCAACTTTCTGACTGAAGACACTTTTGTGTTAAACCAAGGAGACTCTATTGTAGAAGGTACAAGGGCAAAAAAGAGGGCTTTAGGAAATAGAAGTAGCATCCCTACAAGCTCATCCAACCACCTTACAAGGTAACAAGATGCAACTGCAAGTGTGATAGTTCCAAAGGCTTTTATGATGGCTCTAAAGGCTTCTACACCTCCAACAAGTCAAAATGTGGTAAGGTCTACTCGTATCCCTCAAGTTCTAAGTATTTTTTTGCATATAAGATCCCAAGAGAAACTAGGTATATCTTTTTTAAACATTGTAGATTCTCTGAAGAGTATTAAATTATCTATCTCCTTGTTGGATTTCCTCCATGTGCCTAGCCAAAAAGAATTATTGTAAAAGTAATTGTCCACTATTCCTACTAGTCATTCATCCTCAAATAAAATTCATGATGATGTTGTTCTTAAAAAATATCATAGTACCATTGTGTAACCATCCACTAGGGCTGAAAAAACTCCACTATTCTATCTCACTCTCATAGTAGGTGACAAGTTGGTCCATAATTGCATAGTGGATAATGGAGCTTCAACTTCAGTCATAACCAAGGTAGTAGATGACAAATTGGGTTTGAAGTATGAGCCTCACAATAAAGGAGTTCTCCAACTAGATGGTACCCTACCAAAACCATAGGACTAATCAAAAACTTAAAGCTTTTCCTACATGACTATCATAGCTCTCATATTCTGCAAGACATAGTTGTCATTGATCTCCCAACCCACTTTGCAATCCACCTATCAATGGATTTTACTGCCAAGATTGGTGGATACCTTTAAGCTTATTGGTTCTTCTAGGCCTTTAGGATGAGGTATGGGACCAAGGTGACATTTAATACACAACCACTTGCAAGGTTTCATATTGAACCTTACATCGAGACAAGTTCTAATTTGAATTATGTTATTCATGAAGAAAAAGATTCTATTCCAAATGATGTCACTTTTTCCAAGCTTGAAGGTATTGTATATTTGTTTCTTTGATGAATATGGTACTAATACTTATGAGAAGTATCCTTATGATCTCATGGATGAAACTAATCTAGGGACATATTGTATACATGAAGAAGGAATATAGACACCTCTACTCACCAACGAGGAGGGCGAATATGATGAACTATAGAAGATGTTTTTTGACAGTTCAAGAAGAAAATTTGGTGTAAGGGTTGGTCTTATGTTGGTCTCTCTATCCAAATAATAATATTATGCTTCATATATATTTCATTTTATTTTCACTTGCAATGTGACTGAGCATGAGGGTTTGATTCATGACCTTCATTGGGCAAGGAAAAAAGGGGTCAAGAACCTACAAGTGTATGGATACAGTGAATTGATTATACACTAGGTGAGAAAGTTATTTGCTACTAAAAATCCTCTTCTTAAGTCATATATTCATCAAGTATTGGATTTTCTTGAATAGTTTAATTCATTCAACATACACTCAGTCCCAAGAGAGAAGAATAATCATATTAATAGACTAGCTACCATAGGAGCTCAATTTGATACTCCAACTACCATAAAAGAAGAGGGGAAACAATCTCACATTAAAATCATTATCAAACCTTCTATACCTAATAATGAGGTGTCTTGGTAAGTGTTTGATAGTGATAATCACATTGTATTTTTCTTGCAAAATGAAGCTGAGTTCTCTTCAAGGAGTCAAAAGAGATTCCAAGAGTAGTTTCGTGACCAGGTTGTGTAGCGAAGAACAAATAAGATACCTAAGGGTTTGGTGAAATTATAAAGTATCTTTAATGAGGATGATCATAAGAGGAAAGATAAAGTGAGTGTATCTAGAAATGAGGAGAATTACGAAAGGATCTTGATCTTGAAAGATAAACTCC
This sequence comes from Torreya grandis, assembly GCA_037957365.1. NCBI lineage: Eukaryota > Viridiplantae > Streptophyta > Pinopsida > Cupressales > Taxaceae > Torreya > Torreya grandis. The sequence goes on from JARHVA010000625.1 coordinate 2,492,210, forward strand.
TCAAACTAGGCAAGGTATGTTCTACATTAGAAAAGCAAGCATTCATTAAACTATCTATAGAGTTTCATGATATATTTTATTGGAAATATAAGGACCTCAAGGGATTTGATCCTAGCCTAGCACACCATAAAATTGAGTTGGAACTGGGAGTTAAATTGGTTAGATAAAAGCAAACACCCATCAACCCCAAGGTTGAGCAACTCATGAGGATGGAGCTCCCCAAGCTCCTTGAATCTAAGATAATATTTCCCATCAAGCATTCAATGTGGGTGGATAACCTTGTGCCTATTATAAATAATAATTCAGAGTTAAGGCTTTGTGTAGACTTTAGATATATTAATTGAGTGTGACTTAAAGATCACTATCCTCTACCCTCGATGGAGTAGATTCTACAGATGGTTTCAGGTTCTCAGTGTTTCTCTTTTCTAGATGGTTATTCAGGTTACAATTAGATTTAGCCAATAAAGATGATCTATTCAAGATATCCTTCACTTCTAAATGGGGTTCCTTTTATTTTCACTTGCAATGTGACTGAGCATGAGGGTTTGATTCATGACCTTCATTGGGCAAGGAAAAAAGGGGTCAAGAACCTACAAGTGTATGGATACAGTGAATTGATTATACACTAGGTGAGAAAGTTATTTGCTACTAAAAATCCTCTTCTTAAGTCATGTATTCATCAAGTATTGGATTTTCTTGAATAGTTTAATTCATTCAACATACACTCAGTCCCAAGAGAGAAGAATAATCATATTAATAGACTAGCTACCATAGGAGCTCTGATACCACTTGTTGGGGATCAACCAACAATAGATTACACTTGTGAAAGCAATAAATGCGGAAATAAATCAGATAGACAAGTAACTAGAATGATAAACAACAAGAACAAGAGATACAAGAAACCACCTTGAAAACTTGTATTAACAAACTCTTTACAAAAGGAATACAATTGAAGAAAACTTCTTTCTTCCACACCTCTCCTAGATGTATAGATCTCTCACTAGATCTCTATTCCTCAAGAGCTCTCTCTCTCAAGAACAATCAACTCCAACAAGCCTAGATTGATTCAATTCTGTACTATTCTTCAACAACTACTACAATAATTCACACAAAGCTAAGAAGATCTAATTCTACATATAGAATTAAGAGACTTGAGCATGCACTTACAACAAACAGTTAAGCCACTTGAACAAGGGCTCTAAAAATAATATTACTAATAATAGAGACGCGAGCTTAAGACTATAACTTAAACTCATCATGCAAACACTCGCTTCTGTCCTCAAAAATAGCTTCCTGGACGCACAGGTAACCGACGTCGGTTCCTGCTACTTGCCTGTGACCGCCGTCGGCCGATCCTCTTCCGACGTCGGTGTATCTCCAACTGCATCTGACCGACGTCGGTCTCTCCTGACTGACGCCAGTGTCTGTGTAGACCCGAACCTGTTAAAGTGAGCTCCTTGGTGAAGCTTTTAGCTCCACACCCTAACAATCTCCCACTTGGAGATAAACTGCTGCACCAGTACCTGTACAGCAACATCTTCTAGCTCCTCCATCTTCAACTCAATCATGAAGACCAACAGAAGTTGAATGAAGATTCAACTTCTCCTTTGTAACTGGCTTGGTTAACATATCAACAGGATTCCTATCTGTATGGATCTTCTCCAGCTTCAACTCACCATCTTCCAATACCTGTCGTATGAAGTGATACCTTAGCTGTATGTGCTTTGTTCTTGAATGAAAGGCTGAATTCTTAGCCAAATGGATTGCACTCTAACTGTCACTATAAAATCTGCAACTCTCATGCTCTCTACCAAGCTCATCCATGAACTGTGTCATCCATATCATCTCTTTGCTAGCCTCTGTCGCTGCAATATACTCTACTTCTGTAGTTGACAAGGCAACAACCTTTTGCAACTTAGATATCCAGCTAACCGCCGTTCCACCTACAGTGAAAATATAACCTGTAGTGCTCCTCCTGCCATCCAAATCACCTGCCATATCTAAATCTACATAACCATGTAGAGAAGTATCTGAACCTCCATAGCACAAGTGCCTACTGTTGGTTCATCTCAGATATCTAAGGATCCATTGAACTGCTTTCCAATGTTCCTTACCTGGATTGGCCATATACTTACTTACAACTCCCACTGCTTGGGTAATATCTGGTCTAGTACACGCCATTGCATACATCAAACTCCCTACTGCGGAAGAATATGGAACCTTACTCATGTACTCTACCTCATCATATGAATTAGGACATTGTTCTTTACTCAACTTAAAATGCCCAGCCAAAGGTGTGCTTACCGGTTTAGCATCCTGCATATTGAACAGTTTCAACACCTTGTCCACATAATCTTCTTGAGACAATATCAACCTGTGATTTTTCTTGTCTCTCTTAATGCTCATGCCAAGGATTTTCTTTGCTACTCCCAAATCCTTCATAGCAAACATTTGAGCTAATTTCACCTTAAGCTCAAAGATATCCTGCATGTGAGATCCTGCAACCAGCATATCATCTACATACAACAATAGAATAATATATCTACCATTATCAAATCTCTTGAAATACACGCAATGGTCAGATTGACACCTACTGTAGCCATGCTCAGTCATAAACCTGTCAAATTTTAAATACCATTGCCTAGGAGCTTGCTTGAGGCCATACAAGCTTTTCTTCAATCTGCACACAAAATTCTCCTTACCCTTGACCTCAAATCCTTCTGGCTATTCCATATATATTTTCTCATCCAAATCTCCATGAAGAAATGTTGTCTTAACATCTAGCTGCCCAAGATGCAAATCCTCAAAAGCAACCAAAGACAATACAACCCTTATAGAAGTCATTTTAACAACAGGAGAAAAAATCTCACCAAAGTCAATGCCTGGCTTTTGTGCAAATCCTTTTACCACCAATCTGGCCTTATATCTCATCTGTCCATTCTCACCTTCTTTCAATCTGTAGGTCCATCTGTTCTTGAGTGTTCTCTTACCAGCTGGCAATTCAACTAAATCCCATGTTTGGTTCTCTCTTAAGGACTCCAACTCCTAAACCATGCCACGCTCCCACTGACTCTTCGACTCCACCTGTATTGCTTCTTCAAAACTCTTTGGTTCTCCACCATCAGTTAGAAATAGATAAAATAAAGAAGGAGAATATCTAATTGGAGGCTTGCTCACCCTTTCTGACCTCCTGATGGGTGTCTGAGACTCGTTCACAACACGCTGTCCACCCAAATTCTCTGACAGTGACCGACCTCGGTCACCTTCAGACCTGTTACTGGCCAATGCCGGTTCTATCTGACCGACCTCGGTGTCTGTCCTGTCGATGTCGGTCTCTGTACGACTGACGCAGGTTCTTAATTTGCCGACGTCGGTCTCTGTGTTTTCCTGCAAGTGATTATTTCTTTTTCCCACAAGCTCATATTGGACCTTCACCTCATCCAATTCACCATTGCTCTGCTCAGATTGATTCAGCTTCCTTAGCTGATCACAATACATCACTCTTTCATTGAAAACAACATCATGGCTCCTAATTACCTTGTTAGTTTCTAGATTCCACAATCTGTAATCAAAATCATCTGAGCCATAGCCAATAAACTTACACCTCATAGACTTAGCATCAAGCTTCTTTCTATTTTCTTTATCTATGTGCATAAAGGCTTCACAACCAAAAACTTTGAGATATGAGAGATCAACCTTTTTATCTGTCCATGCCTCTTCTGGAATACCACCATCTAGAGCTGTAGAGGGTCCTCTGTTAATCAGGTATACTGCAGTGTCAACAGCTTCTGCCCAAAACTGTAAGGGCAAACCAGCATGCAATCTCATACACCTTGCACGCTCCATTATTGTCCTGTTCATCCTTTCAGCAATACCATTCTGCTGAGGTGTCCTTGGAACTATCCTTTGCCTACAGATTTCATGCATATAACAATAATCTCTTAACTTATAACTACAGAACTCACCGCCATTGTCAGATCTTATACACTTCAATCTTTTACCTGTTTCATTCTCAACCATAGCTTTCCAAATCTTAAAAGTCTCAAATACATCAGATTTTTTTCTAATACAATAGATCCATACCTTCCTTGTAGCATCATCTATGAAAGATACATAGTACTGTGATCCTCCAATGGAAGCAACCTGAGCTAGCCCCCACACGTCTGTGTGAACAAGCTCCAACTTATGCCTCTTCTTAGTAGACCCAGTCTTGAGAAAACTAACCCTTTTCTGTTTTTCAAATACACAGTGCTCACAAAACTCTAGATCTATGCCTTTTAAATCTGAAAGCATACCTTTGGACTTAAGAATTGACATCCCCTTCTCACTCATGTGGCCAAGCCTTGAGTGCCATAATTTAGCATCCACATCTGAAGTAGATAATACAGAAGGAGATTTGTTAGTAACACAATTACACAAATAGAGAGTACCTTCTCTCTTACCTCTGGCCATAACAAGTGCACCCTTGGTCACCTTCCAAGATTCTGCTGTGAGAGTTACTGTACAACCTTCATCCCCTAACTTTCCTGCAGAAATCAAATTTCTCTTCAAGCTAGGAACATGCATCACATCTCTCAACACCCATGTGTTGCTATTCTGCATCTTTAGCTGCACTTTACCTTTGCCAATTATTTTACAGGGCTCATCATCCCCTAGATACACTATTCCAAAATCTCCATGGATATATTCACTAAAATATTTCCTGTTAGGGGTAGCATGAAAAGATGCACCAAAATCTAACACCCAAGATTCTATATTATTATGCAGAGAGAAAATTAAAGCATCTTGTGCAATACCTGCAACCTTGGCTTCTTCCTTTCTTTCGTGTTGATTGTCCTCCTTAGGCTTTGACCAATAATCTCTGCTTATGTGCCCCATCTTTCCACAATTCTAGCATTATGGCCTTCTACCATTTTTGGATTTAGATCTGCCTTTCCCCTTAGATTTGGATCTTGATCTGCCTTTCTTGCTCTTCTCTTTCTGCCTCCCCCTGCTCTCAAAACTTAAAGCGTTCCCAGATGTCTCTTTTATGTTTTTTCTGCGAATTTCTTCATTCAAGATAGCACTAACAACATCCTCTACTTTCAAAATATTTGATGCAGATGCAGTATTACTTACTGCCATTACTAAGCCATGCCAACTTTTAGGCAAAGAACATAATATTAAAAGAACTTTTATTTCATCATCAAACACTATATTGACTGAACTTAATTGATTCACAATTCCATTGAAATCATTCAGATGAGTAGAAACAGATCCACCTTCATTCATATGCAAATTAAATAACTGCTTCAGAAGATATACCTTATTAGAAGCTGAGGGTTTTTCATACAAATTTGCTAACATAGTCATCAACTCTACCGTAGACTTTGCCTGTGATAAATTAGATATCACAGTGGATGCTAGACTCAGTCTTATAGACCCCAGAGCCTTTCTGTCAAGAACTTCCCATTCTTCATCCTCCATGTCTTTGGGCTTCTTTTCAACACCACCTAACGGTAAGTAGAGATCTTTCTGATACAGATAATCCTCTATCTGCATTCTCCAATGTTGGTAATTTTTGCCATTAAACTTTTCCATTCTCAATTTACTTTCATCTGCCATTGCTTCTCCCACTCAAACAGAAATCCCTGCAGAAACCCCTGTGAGAACCTGTAATCAATACACACTACATAGATTTGAACCACCTGTTAGTGCACCTGAGCTCTGATACCACTTGTTGGTATCAGCTCTTGAACCTGCAACCAAGGCTCTGATACCACTTGTTGGGGATCAACCAACAATAGATTACACTTGTGAAAGCAATAAACGCGAAAATAAATCAGATAGACAAGTAACTAGAATGATAAACAGCAAGAACAAGAGATACAAGAAACCACCCTGAAAACTTGTATTAACAAACTCTTTACAAAAGGAATACAATTGAAGAAAACTTCTTTCTTCCAAACCTCTCCTAGATGTATAGATCTCTCACTAGATCTCTATTCCTCAAGAGCTCTCTCTCTCAAGAACAATCAACTCCAACAAGCCTAGATTGATTCAATTATGTACTGTTCTTCAACAACTACTACAATAATTCACACAAAGCTAAGAAGATCTAATTCTACATATAGAATTAGGAGACTTGAGCATGCACTTACAACAAACAGTTAAGCCACTTGAACAAGGGCTTTAAAAATAATATTACTAATAATAGAGACGCGAGCTTAAGACTACAACTTAAACTCATCATGCAAACACTCTCTTCTGTCCTCAGAAATAGCTTCCTGGACGCACAGGTAATCGACGTCGGTTCCTGCTACTTGCCTGTGACTGCCGTCTGTTGATCTTCTGCCGACATCGACATATCTCCAACTGCATCTGACCGATGTCGGTCGCTCCTGACTGACGCCGGTGTCTGTGTAGACCCGAACCTGTTAAAGTGAGCTCCTTGGTGAAGCTTTTAGCTCCACACCCTAACATGACCTTCATTGGGCAAGGAAAAAAGGGGTCAAGAACCTACAAGTGTATGGATACAGTGAATTGATTATACACTAGGTGAGAAAGTTATTTGCTACTAAAAATCCTCTTCTTAAGTCATATATTCATCAAGTATTGGATTTTCTTGAATAGTTTAATTCATTCAACATACACTCAGTCCCAAGAGAGAAGAATAATCATATTAATAGACTAGCTACCATAGGAGCTCAATTTGATACTCCAACTACCATAAAAAAAGAGGGAAAACAATCTCACATTAAAATCATTATCAGACCTTCTATACCTAATAATGAGGTGTCTTGGTAAGTGTTTGATAGTGATAATCACATTGTATGTTTCTTGCAAAATGAAGCTGAGTTCTCTTCAAGGAGTCAAAAGAGATTCCAAGAGCAGTTTCGTGACCAGGTTGTGTAGCCAAGGACAAATAAGATACGTAAGGGTTTGGTGAACTTATAAAGTATCTTTAATGAGGATGATCATAAGAGGAAGGATAAAGTGAGTGTATCTAGAAATGAGGATAATTACGAAAGGATCTTGATCTTGAAAGATAAACTCCTCAAACTAGGCAAGGTATGTTCTACATTAGAAAAGCAAGCATTCATTAAACTATCTATAGAGTTTCATGATATATTTTATTGGAAATATAAGGACCTCAAGGGATTTGATCCTAGCCTAGCACACCATAAAATTGAGTTGGAACTGGGAGTTAAACTGGTTAGATAAAAGCAAACACCCATCAACCCCAAGGTTGAGCAACTCATGAAGATGAAGCTCACCAAGCTCCTTGAATCTAAGATAATATTTCCCATCAAGCATTCAATGTGGGTCGATAACCTTGTGCCTATTATAAATAATAATTTAGAGATAAGGCTTTGTGTAGACTTTAGATATATTAATTGAGTGTGACTTAAAGATCACTATCCTCTACCCTCGATGGAGTAGATTCTACAGATGGTTTCAGGTTCTCAGTGTTTCTCTTTTGTAGATGGTTATTCAGGTTACAATTAGATTTTAGCCAATAAAGATGATCTATTCAATATATCCTTCACTTCTAAATGGGGTTCCTTTTATTTTCACTTGCAATGTGACTGAGCATGAGGGTTTGATTCATGACCTTCATTGGGCAAGGAAAAAAGGGGTCAAGAACCTACAAGTGTATGGATACAGTGAATTGATTATACACTAGGTGAGAAAGTTATTTGCTACTAAAAATCCTCTTCTTAAGTCATATATTCATCATGTATTGGATTTTCTTGAATAGTTTAATTCTATTCAAGATATCCTTCACTTTTAAATGGGGTTCCTTTACTTATAATAATATGCCTTTTGGTTTGTCCAATGCCGGTGTCACTTTTTAGAGGGAAATGGACATGACCTTCAAAGGTTTGATTAATGAGATGTTGTTGATTTATCTAGATGATATACCAGTGTTTTCCAAGGATGCTAATGAAGATATAAAACATTTGAGACAAGTATTTTATATATGCAATCAATATGGAGTATCTATTAATCCAAATAAATGCATCTTTGTTGTCCATGAAGGTTAGCTTTTGGGAAACATTGTTTTTAAAGATGGTTTGGCTATTGGTCCTGAAAGGATAGAGGCTATTCTTGGTATATCATTGTCCTTGCATAAGAAAGGTATTCAAAGTTTCTTGGGAAAAATAAAATTTGTAAGAAGATTCATACCTAGTTTTACATCTTTAGTAAAACCTATCAAAACTATGTTCAAGAAGAACCAGACCTTCTCTTAGACCAAAAAGGGTAAGAGCAATTTTGACGCCATAAATAAAGTAATTGTAGAAGCTCCTACCCTTGTTAATCTTAATTTTACTAAAGACTTCATGTTTTATTAATTTTCTAACCTTGATACTATCTCATCCATGTTGATGCAGAAGAATAATGAGGGTGTGGATCAACCAATTGTATTCTTTAGTCAAGGTTTAGAAGAATATGAAGCTAGATATACCTTTATGGAGAAGCAAGTCCTCACTATTATAAGAGGACTAAATAAATTCAGACATGTGGTGTCAAATAAAAAGATTCATGTCATGGTCTCTCACCCTAGTGCTAGGGAATTTATTTTGAACAAGGATCTCAGTGAAAAGAGGGCAGGGTGGATCACTAAAGTGATAGAGTATGATGTTGATATCAAAGTGACAAAATTGGTAAGGGGTAAATGCCTCTGAGATCATCTAGCTTCAGATCTTCATGACTCAAAAGAGGAATCTCTAATCAACCATGAGTTTCCCCAAACAATTGGTCCATTGCCTCTAGTGAATTATATATGAGACATGATCAGATTTATCCAAAATGGTGAGTACCTCATTACTATGAATAGATCACAAAAGAGGTATATTAGATTGAAATCTATACCCTTTTATCTTATGGATGGTGTGATATTTAGAAGATACATTAATGTTGTGTTGTTGAGATGCATTGATAATGATCGATTTGGGTGTTGCTGGAGAAGTTTCATGATGGGATAGTAGGAGGCCATTTCTCCTCAAGGACCATAGCCACCAAGATCATGAGGGCTAGCTATTATTGGCCTAGCCTCTTCAAGGATTACCATGATTCGGTGAGAATGTATGGACAATGTGCCTTCTTAATAGGAAAACCAAATTTTGTAGCTCTTCCTTTGAAGCCTATCCAAGTGGACCAACCCTTCGTTCAATGGGGTATTGACTTCATTATCATGATAAACCCCCACATCAAGTGTTGGTCACAAATCGATACTATAGCAACTGACTATTTTACCAGATGGGTTGAGGTAATAGCATTGAAGGAGGATAACAAGAGTACCATCTTGGAATTCTATGAGAGCATCATTACAAGGTTTTTCACCCCTTCTACTATCATTTTAGATAATTCTCTTGCTTTTATGGGTGCTAAAATAGCTGATTGGGTAAGTAATAATGGCATATTCTTAAGCACTTCATCCAACTATAACCCTCAAGGTAATGGGTTGGATAAATCTTCCAACAAGAACCTAATCAAAATCATTAAGAGAACCTTGGAGCATAATCAAAGAGCTTAGCACACTAAACTGAAGATAGCCTTATGGGATGATAGGATAACTCTCAAGAGGTCAATAAGGAATTCTTCTTTTGTTCTTGTCTATGGAAGGGAAGCCAGGCTATCCATATCTCAAGAGTTACCAACCTTAGAATAAGCACACCAACTAGAGTTATTTGAGAACACTCCTATGGAAGTGAGATTGATATAACTAATGGAGATTCAAGAGACTAGAAGTAAGGCTCACTAGGTCATGGAGCATCACCAAGGACTGATGAAAAGGTATTTTGATAAAAGGGTAACTCCAAGATCATTTCAAGAAGGTAACATAGTCTTGAAATGGGATGAAGATAGAGCAAATCTAGTCAGGCATACTAAGTTTGATGCCCTATGGACTAGACCATATGTCATCACCAAGTTTAAGCAAAGCAATTCCTTTCAGCTCGCAAGGATGAATGGAGAAGAACTGCCTATCCCTATGAATGGGATACACTTAAAACCCTGTTATTGAGAGTTGAAGGTATGTCTTGTAAATATTAGGTTAGGTGTGTGTTTCCTTTTTTATTGTGTTGTGTTCCAATAAGTGCTCTTAAGCACATGTGTGTTTTATTTAGTTCCTTATTTTGTGTTTGGTTCATGTTGTGTTTCATTATTTGGTGTGTTATTCAAGTAGTTCATATGTCTAGCATGTATACTTGTGACTTCATATCCCAATGGATAGGATTAGGCAATCGGTCATGGCTTAGCAAGCATACCAGCCTTGGGAAATTGTCAAAGATGTTGACCATTTTTTCCCACAGACCAAAATGAGTCAACCCCTTATAGCCAAAATCCTGTATAGGGGCCTTTAATAATGCCATAGGGTATGTTATAGCTCATATGGTGTCATTCCATATGCCATTCTAGTTTAGTCACAGTCTAGTTTGGTCCTTATGTCATTTGGTGTCTAAGGGACCATTTTAGAGAAATTTTTTGCAAGTGGTATGTCTTCATGGTGATCAATGTAGTTAGGGCATGGATAAGGTTACTAAAAGATGAGTAAATGGAGAGTGTTTTAGAGACCCTATGGGATGATAAGAGCACTTGGAATGACTTAGGAAGCTCTAGAGTTCATCCAGTCTTTCATTGTATTCATCTCAACCTCTTAGGTCTAGTGGTAGAAAGTGCAAGTAGGTAGTTTATTGAGGCCATATCACACACGTGTGGATGAATTAAAATAAATTGGTCATATGAGTTTCTCCCCTTTTATGCTAAGATCATATTCTCTAAATATCAATTCCTCCACCTAAGTACAACAAAATTTACAAAGGTCCAAAGTTGGCTCCTCAGTCACTTTCTACTTGTTTTCCCATACTTAGCCATTTTTAGGAGGGTTCCAACAGAGCTAAGTGAGCATCTTCATGAAGCAATATATTTCACATGAAAAAGTTATAGGGGAAAGTGACCACATGGGTTTATTCACCTTGTTCCCAAGTTACTATGTGCCAAGTCTGAGGTCTTTCACTAAAATGCAAATAGAGTTATCCATGTGCAAAGATGGGATTCTAGGCATTTTTGCTAAGTTCCCCATAGTTAGTCATTTGAACTCAGCCATCACCAGGATGTCATGTAAGATAAAATGGACCAGACATATTAATCTTTGAATACATTTTATTTGGAAGCTCCTAGGACCAATAGATCAAATGGGTTTGTCCCTTTTAACCTTAATAACATCTTCTAAAATTTTGATGCCTCCGTGATTTATGCACTTTAAGATCCAAGCCTCTAAAGTTGGTAAAAAAGTAAAAGACATTTGTGCAAACATCAATTATAATACTTGGTAAATATCCATTGGTTTTCAAACTAAATCATATATAATATTTTGTACTTCATCATACACAGATGATCCAATGGAATGTGATGAGGTCAAATTTTCAAAGGCTTCTCTGAGTGAGCGAGCAAGTGATAAGTGTCACATTCATGGGGCTTGTTAGACAGAGACCCAATGAGCATAAGGTTAGCCAAATTTAATTCTCTAACTTATCAAAAGATCTAATATCTTGTGCTCAATCATGTAAAAGAGATCTAATGGTGTGAGATGAGTCTAACAGTTAGACAACCTAAGAGATTGACATATGGCATAAGCACGTAAGTTGGCAAACTGATAGGATCTTGAAGATCAATACGATATTTCAAAATGGCATCAGTAGGGACAAGGTTGAAAATTCAAAGGTAGATATGAGGTCTCACACTCATTCACACTTGACAAATCCAATAGAGTGAGTTGAGTCAAAGTGTCAATGAGCCTAATCAATTTTTGATAGCCAATTAGTGTAAAGTAGGCCCAAGGTTTTTGATAGATGTCAAGAATCCATTTTTTACCATGTAAATCAAGGTTTTATAGGGTATTATTGATGCCATTAAAGGTCATTTGAATGCCATAGAGTGGTCAAGATGATGTAGTTAGGTACAAAGAACATATAGGGATGCCACTACATATCAACACGAACCTCTAGTTTGTGGATTTATTACATACATGGTCCATGCATCTATAAACCCTCAACTCCTATAGTAAATAACAACTATAAAAAAACTAATAGTTTGATATTGGTTTTCCATCTATAGTGGACCCATGAGCAGAAGAACTAGTTTGAACATGACCTAGGTGAAGCATATAAGTAGGACCCAATGGTCTCATCTTAAGGACCAACTACATGAAAAAGACCCTTCTCTCCACTTTGGTATGCATCAACAAACTAGTCATGGGTGGTTTAGCATCAAGATCATGTCATTGTAACCATCAGGGAACATCAAGGGGAGAATGATGTAACTGTGCAACTACTTAAGTTGACGCAGATCAATCAAATGGTTTGAATGAGCATATTTATAGAGGAAAGTTTAACCACTTTTCAAATGGTTTTGAGCTCACTTATTTCCCTTTTGAGCACCAAAAACTCCCTCTCTCTTTCTCTCCTTTTCTATAAGTATACCTCTTGAGCTATTATAAAATAATCCACATGATGTATGGTGAAGCCTTACTAGACTGATGTTATATTTTTACTTTGAACATTAATACAAGCTTGTTTTCTGAGTTTTAAATAATTGTCTAATTTTTCAAGTGATGTATGGTGATGAGAAGTGATAACCATCTATCCTTCCTTCCCTTCTCCTTTTATGTCTGAGCAAGAGTTCTGAATCTAACAGGTCATATCAGAGTGTAGTCAAGTGTGTAAAGCTTTTCAAGTGTACAATTGTCCTTGGAGTGTGCAATCTACCCGATGGTTCATTTACTTTGTGTCACTACTCACATTTTACCTCTATATCGAAATACTCATGTTATAATCTATCAAAACTTAGAGACTAGTCTGTATTTTTTGTTTTAGTGTGGTAGAAATATGATGATCATGTGGAAGATGTTCTTAAAGCATCACCTTCTTTAGAGTAGGTTTAATGTATGCATTATCTAACTCTTTTACCCCATAAATAATCAGTATAATAAGTGACAAACATTGCATGATATATTCATGGAGCTAGCCCTTAAACCTACACGCTCATTTCTGATATAGGTACACCCACATACCTAGAAATGTTTCCATGTTGCCCAAATATGGAAGAAGCCTGAACAACCTCTTCTAGGGTACAATATTTGGTGATAACAGTTATCATTAGATAAAAGTGAATAAAAATTCAAGATACAAGGAAGACCTATGTCAGGGGATGATGATTCTAGAACCAACACAAGTGGAGGTTCCAAAAATAAACAAATATGTGCATATGGACTAAGTGTGGTAAAAAGGGGAAAAGACACCATCGAAAAAAGTCTTGTACTAAAATTATATGTCTATGATAGTTGTGGGCTCCAAAGACTAGGTGTACATTATTTGTTCAAATTCTCTTTTTGATATATTCAAATACCTTGTAAAAATAAGTCTTCCTCAAGTGTAAGCTCCTAAAATCTAATTCCTCTAATCTATAATAAGGTATATATGTCATCAACCAAAGTGAAAATCAATGAAAAATGTCATTGATTGGGTTATGATGTGAACACAAAACATGCAAATAAGAAGAAGAGGAGTAAAAAGGAGGAACAAGAACAATTAGATGACAAGTAAATAGATGGCATGGCATGGATGAATGAAAATATAATAGATGATCATTGGGGTATTATTGGCTAATTTAGCCACCCCTGATCATGGTATATTCAAATAATGTTTGAGTTGTCTAACCTTTCACATGGTCATCTATGATGTTTTTAGCAAAGTTTAAGGTATTTTTGGAGAAATTAAGGTTTCACTTTGTTTTGTTATATTGTTTGTTGCAATGTGGCAAAGTGACTCCCTTGAGAGATGTCAAGTGTGAAGAGTCAACACCATGTGTAGGAATCAAACCAGGTTATTTCAAATCATTTATAATTTGATGAAGGTCATATTGTATTTCATTACACATGTACACTCACCCAAAATTCCAACTCCATACATTTCTAACATTACTAACATTTAAAAAGACTATCTTGTTCATTGTTTAAATATCCAAAATTGGCATAACATGAGAAATGGATGGAAAGGAAGATAAATATTCTCTTTAGGTGTTACAATATCATTATTCAAGCTTTTAAAACTCCATGGACATATTACACAAAGCTACAACAGGGCATTATTTCAAATGAATAGGTTTCATGGTAAAAGAAAGCATGTTTGGATGGGATTGTACAGGTTTATACATGGGATAATGTGTCTCCATCCAATTAAATCATGTAACAAGGTGGTAAATCCATGCCAAAACCTCCGCTAGCCTTCTTAGGCCCAAAAATGTGCTCAGGCAGAAGGTGTGGGTCTAAAAAATGCAAAAATATTGCTTAAGAATTCCATCGGGTCATTGGCAAGAGAAGAAAGATCAATTTCAAGACATTGGTTCATGGAGGAGAAGAGAAAACATGACAACTTGTCTTAGGGTTTTAATTTAAATCCTATTCTCTACAAATTTGTGGTAATATTTCTAAGTTTGAGGGACAGAGCTTTATGAACAATCATTAAGAAGTTTGTTGCCTCTAAAATCCTACAAAACCCCAATAGTTCAGTTTTCTCATCTTAAAATTATTTTGGAGATAAAATTATGCTTGGAAAAAAAAATTAAACATTAAAAATATTCATAATAAACCCTAAAATACTAAAAATGAGGCAAACTTCAATGGATCATACCTCTATTGGCAAGCAAATATCATTGTTATACTATTTTTGAGATGACAGGTAGGGTTGTTGAGTTGTGAAGTGTTTTCAAGCATGAATTGTGATTAGATACTTGAAAATATTTTTTTAACTTTATAAATACCTAATAAATACCCTTAGGTTTATAACAATTAGCTACAAGTCCAAATTTCCAAGAAACAACTGATTATGCATGCCCAACTTGACTGTTGCAATGTTGTAGGCCTAAAAAGAGTGTTTTTGGAAGGTTTCATTGACTGATTGAATGTATATATTGATTTTAATATATATATGGGTCTCTCTAGGTCCTATATAAGAAAGGATGAGGTCTTTATACCCCATAAAACTCAAGATATGCCCATTTCTCTCTCTAGGCCATTGTCCCTAATTTTTGAGTTGTTGTAGACCTAAAAATGAGTGTTTTTTATATTATTTATGATTTATCATGAAAAAATAATGAATTTAATGTTTATATGGGTTCATTAAAGTTTAATTACAAAAATAATAATCTCTTTAGACCCCCTAGATCTCAAACTATATTTTTTAGCAAACTAGCCTGCTTGCTACCCTATAGGCCTAGTTTTCACAAAAAAGTGTATATTTTGAGCTCTACAAAATGTAATGTAATTAAAATTTAGATGGAGGTATCTTTTTATTTAATTTAAGTTAAATAATTGGTTTTAATTCCATACAGTTCATGAGAAGGGATAAAATACTAAGACACAGGTTTATACCATAAAGGAAATCAAGGTTCTTCACTGGTTTGCATGGTGTTTGAGTGTGTGAGAATATTGTGATCAGTTGGGGAAGTTTTTAAATATTTTAAAGAGGTATAATGACCTTACACCATAAATTTAAGTATCCCTTATGGTGATTTGACATGTTTTAAGTTACTAAACCAAGCCAAACTAAGATTGTTCCTCTTACTTGCATTGACGGATTCAAGAATGGTGTAGAAGGATGTTAAGGGGGGTAAGTAGGCCATGTGTCAAGAAGCCTAAATATATTTAGTTGTAAGTGTGTAATTTAACTCTTCAATCAATAAAATAAGGCATTTTCAAGAGAATAAGTATGAGTCATAGAAGTCCAAGAACCACTCCTACGTCACCTCTCATGAGCCCATCATCAAGCAAAGCCAACACATGTTGAAGAAAGAATCATACATGACTATTTTTTCACCTTCCATTAGAGTTGTAACTAATTTCATGATTATATGAGAGCCATCATGAGCTTCCTACATTTCCACCTTCTCTCTCTCCCTTCTCTTCTCCTATATGTACTCTTGTAGGTGAAATTGAAATCATCCTCCACATGAGTATGGCGAAGCCCTGCTCCTTTTTTAATCCCTTTGAATAAATATATAAATAATTTTTACCTTATTCTATGACTATGTTTAGTGTGTATTTATTAGTGGTTTATCTTATCATGTGATGATTTAGTTCTCCTTGTTTGTTGCCCTATTTTCTCACCTCTATGTAGTTTGAAGTCACTCTTGCAGGTATAGTTAGTGTCATATCTGATTCATGTAGTGATTATTAGTAGATATCTTTCCTCCCTCCTAGTTTTGCATTGAATCTCTTTCCTAATTACAAAATACTAATTTAAGATGATCAGATTAGGAGTTATGTAGAGTTAAGTTAGTTTTATTGTTCATTTGTGCACTTGCAAATGAGTGGTAGTGGTCAAGACATTTGATGCATCACCTCTTTTGTTTTCATGTTAAGTTTTTCTCTCCCTTTTACTTGTATTTGAGTAGGTGTAGTGTTAGTCTTAGGTGTAGCATCAAGAGATTTAGTCCTCTCTGGAGGTTCTCTTTAGACATAGGTCACCCATATCCTTAAAGAGTCCCCATTGTGTCAATTGGGTGAGGAGACCTAAAACACCTCCTCAAAGGGTGAAAAGGGTACAACTCAAAGTGACAATAGGTATATCTCACAAATAACCATGAGCCATCCCACCCTAATCCTGATGCACTCCTTATGATTTTTACTAAGAGAGATTGATGCACTAATGAGTCCTACAAGAGAAACTATTAGTAAGTAAGAATGATGTGTGTGTGTGTGTGCGCTATAGCTATTTGGTACATTGTGCCTACATTTTTAAGAACAACTAGTATGACCATATAAAATATATGCAACTCAAGTGGTTTTGAATGTTGTTTTGTGTCGATCACTAGGATTAATTTTGATTTAATTACAACTAAGGCATGTGGATACTATTTTATTATTTATATTTTTCTTTGAATTAGGTTTTCCATTTATCTTTCTTCTAGCCATGGACTTTACCATAATTATTCCAAGTTCCCCTTCATAACCAAGTCTAGCTTCGATGGCCAATCCTGGTACCTACAAAATAGAAAATGAAACAATACCTACTAGGAAAAATGATAATCATATAATAATAAAATGTTAAAAATTAATTAGTCAACTGACTCAAGGAAATTGAATATATTAGAACATTATAATAACATTACAACATAATTTTTATGGAATTTAAATTAATAATAATAATCATATAAATATGTTATTATCTGTAAATAACAACTGAATCCAAAGAACTATGTATCTCTTTAAATAGTTCTACGTATCACAACTTAGTCTAAATAATAAAATAAAAATGACAGCTAACTATTCTCATGACTTTTTTGATGCCCTTAGGCACTTACTACATAAAGACAAATAAAGTCCCAAAATAGGGATATGACACTTTTAAATAATGCAAATCATGAGATAATTTATATATGTCATACTATCTCATTAACTGCATTCATTTCACTCTAATTTTTAATATCAAATTCTTTCCTTAATCGACTCTATCTAAAAATTACCCATCCATGTAGTTTGTAATATATTATATAACCATAGGCACCATGATCCATATAATCTATTTTTGACCATTTCTTCTCTGAGGTCTATGAGGAATGCCCTATAATTTCAAGGCTTTTGAGAAACTAAATAATCATTTTGGGTAGTTTTTTATTTTTCCCACAAGGTACACTCATTAGGATTAAGGGAAATCTTGTCTACCCTCATGAACTTCCATTCTATGTACCAAACTTTTTAGTGGTCATGGAATTTTTTTATCAGTTATACATACTAGTTTCTAGGATTATCAAATAGAGGCATTTATGGATCTTTCCTAAACTTTTAATTTTTATAAGTAGTCATGATTTTCATCAATTAACATTGTTATAGTGTAAGGGAAGAGAAACTCATTTGTATAAATTTCATGAGGCAAAATTCTAAAAGTAAGATCCTTATATATGGATCCAAAATGGATACACTAAGGCCCTAGGCCAATCTCATATATGCACATAAATAATGCCTTGAGCATGAATTTTATAGGGATGTGGTAAATTCTAATGAATCCATGGTTATACATAAGGAAAATAGCTATGTCTTGTATATGCCTCTTTGGATTCCTAATAATCTAGTGGTTCAACCCTCATATTCACATGTGTCTCATACTATGCTAGGGAAACCTATTTTAATTAGGCTATTATGATTTATGAGAAGGTACTAGTTGTATTGCCTCTAGTACATGGTTGACAATCATATGGTGGTGTTTAGTCTAGCTAAAAACTAGCTAAAAGGCAAACAAGAGACTTCAAAGGAAAGAAATATGGGGTCAATGTCAATAAACTACAAACTTAACAATTATTTAAGTGTGTTTAATATGTGGAGACCATTATTACAAGCCTCATGCTTCAACATGGTGGCAATCTCTTACAGTTTCAATCAAAATATGAAAATTTTTACCATGGAGTGTTCTTCAAGTTTAGGAAAATTATAGAATTTGAGGAAGCAATTTGAATTTTAAAAATAGATAAATGAGAATGCAGATGTGGTAATAATTGAAGATCTAGAGATTACATTAAAATATGAAGATAAGAAGATAAATACGATCACAAAGTAGAAGAGGAAAATAGGAAGAGAGGAGGTCATCACTACACAAGAGCATAGTGTGCTAGACATAACACACACTAAGAAAAATACCTCTCTCTCTCCATCATCAAAACTCTTAGTGACTATGCCCAGGATGTGATGTTAGATGAACAAATAGAATATGTTAATAAAATTCAAGAATTAGATAAAATAGTTCATGAATTGTGCAATTTATCTATCAGTTTGTTATTTATACAATACCATGTTTGGAAAGTGCTCTCTAAACTTGAAGAAACAAAAATACTTAGTTGATATTTTATTAAAGTTGTATGACCATTTGTTATAAGTGAGGTGGGCTTAGAGAAATGTAGAAGAAAAATAATAATAAATTAGGGTTAAAAGATAAAAGTCCTAAAACAACTAGGTCTTGAAGCCTCATATTTTATTTATTTTTCTAAGTTTGAGTCTGAAATTATAGTGGAAGATTGTATTGGTAATCTCTTTGGAGGTTTAGAGGTTTTTAAAAAGAGAGTTGAAAACATGGCGAAGTTGTTTGAAGCCCTCATCGGGAAGGTTGAACAATTATTTGTCTTTTAATATTGAGTCTTGATACTCTAGATGGAAAATGGATATCTTGTGAGGCATTCCAGGGTATTATTTGATTAGTTATTCATATTCCCAAATAAGAGGTTACGAAGTTCAAGGCTTTAAGTGGAGAAATTATTAAGAACTTCACATAACTCCTACCAAGAAAATAAAATGGATTAAAGCCCTCATTGAAGAATTGGAGCATATGATTATTGAGATGCAAGCAAACCTAAAAATTATAAAATAAGGTATAATACACAATATTGGTCACTAAAAGATACAATATGGGTTGTTATATGCCTTTGCTTAACATAGATAACTATTGAAACAACCTATTTCCAAATTAAATACCGTAACTTGTACATTTTTAAAATTATACTCATTAGGGGGAGCTCATTGCTAATTGATAGTCAAAGGTTCACCCACTATAGGACTTGCCCTTGCACACTTGGACCACATAATATAAACATTTATTGGTTGTCATATCGTAGAGAAAAGATTCAAGTGACTACAAGAACTTCAAATAATTTAATTTCAAGTCTACCATGTATAAGTTTAATGGTTTACTTGAATTTTATCATATACCTATGAAAATGCTGATAAAGATCCTCACATGTTTAATTTTAGGGAATCTATTATAGATCTACACTACTAGATACACCGTACCTCAACAAAAATATAGTTTATCCTCTCATGCACATAGTATGCAAGTTTTGTATTCATAATTATCACATCGTATATTCATTGCATAAATAATATATTTTATGACATGAATTTACCAAAGTGTTGAAGACATTCTAAGTGTTTATTGTTATATGTTATGATTTAGTAGAGCTTTCAAGGTATTTTCTTTCTCTGATCTAAAAAATGTAACTTGAATACAACATTTATTTTTATGTGTACATAAGTGACATTTGCTTTTTTGTGAAATTATGACGTAATAGAGATATTTTTGAAATTTTACCCCACACAATATGTGAATAATCAATGATTAATAACTAATTAAGACATTCATAATAGGAGTATAATTTTCACATGTTATAATTGCGATGTTAGATTATGTCATCAGGGATGTGAAGAGATGGCTTATAATTTGAGTTAGAATGCATATGTTCCTCAAAAGAAATCAAACACCTTATGGAATTGATGAAAATTATGAGCTCTGTAGTTCACATGTGATGATGGATGACAAAAATTTAGATGTGTGTTGTAATATGAGTTAGATAACATTACACAACATGATAATAAATCCTCACACCTTACAAAATTAATGAAAAAGTGAGTGAATATTTTGCACTTCAATATTGTAACAACACGAAAATAAAAAAAATTATGTGAAGACACATGTGGCATGTGTCATCATGCATTTGGAAATCAAGTGATAACATAGAAACCAAGCCAACTTTAATGTTGGCTCCATCCCACGATATATGTTTTCTACATAGATGAAAAGTTGTTTACTATTTGAAAAGGTTAGTGTTGAGATTTTTGTCCCAAAAATCTCATTACATATAACACCTTAAGGGATACCACCCCCCCTTTTTTAGGAAAAACCCTGAATCCTTCAAAAATGACCCATCTTTCCCTTCACCTTGCATAATCTGGAGCTTTGGATGCAATTTCTACTTGTGCAAATTGCTTCATTATTTTTGGATCCCATGGAGCACCAAAACCCAAAACTAGGGAATCCAAAACTCACCATGCACTTTGCACATTCTCAAATGTGAAAAATTCATGTCATGCTCTGGATCTCACCATGCACCCATCCAATGGAATCCAAAACTTGGCATGCACTTTACACATTTTCACAATGTGAAAAGTGCATGATAGGCTCTCGATCCCACCAAACCTTTAATACCCCACTTCTATGGAACCCAAAACCTTAGGTGCACATTACACATTTAAAAATGTGTAATGTGTATCATAGTCTCCACATTCCACCAAACCACTTACCAACTATGCACTATGGGACTCAAAACCTCGACTACACTTTACACATTCCAAATATGCAAAGTGCCCCATGGATTCTACCTACTGCCAAATCCAATCACCCCTTCAGTGGAGAGTGGACTTGACTCAAGCAGGTCCAACCTCCACCAACTCACCAAACCCCTTTCCATGAGATGTGGAACCTAAAGTACACATTAAACATTTTTTAATGTGCAAAGTGCACATCGAGTCCCACTTCTCGCTAAGCCCAATCTTCCTGCAGAGAGTGGACCTTCTCCAAGCAGGTCCAACCTTTACCACCAACCACTTGAGCTACATTAATTAAAATATTTTTCCTATAAAAACTAATTTATTTGCATAAAGTGTTACCATTTGTTAATTACTAAGTGCATTTTAAGCTCTGGTCACCTATGCCCTCGTCACCGAACCTCTATTCATGTGCCAATACGAACTTGTACTTCAATTCATGACTACAAAACTTCAAGCCACATCACTTATGCCTGTAAAAAGTTACTTTCCTTTTTTTTTTCCATTATCTTTCATTTAGAAACTTTTCCTGATCATTTTACATTTATTGTGAGTTTTTTAGATCGAGGTTTTCTTAGGGTTACTAGTTAAGGCTTTAATTTAGAGTTATAATTTAAAGGTTGAAATCATGTGTCTAGGAAGTCTAGGGTAGTCCAAAGCAATCTAGGGTTTGCATTCTTGAAAAATCATATTTAGGATGTTCCAAAATCCTTCATACATCATCATCCAAATAAAAACCCTCTTTTTTTCCTCCAATATTTGGCATTCAAAATTAGGGCTTCCCCAAGTGGATATTCCTAAGAATATACCTTTAGTTCAAAAATAATGAATATTCCTTCCAAATATTCCCTTAGCATCCAAACGAACACTGGACTTGCCTCAGGCACTTAATAATCTCGCAAGCCTTTAAGCCTTCATAGAGACTAGGTGTGCTTCAAACACATTTTACTTTCACTGAAGATCTTCCATGCCTCAAGTAAACTTAAACCCCATCAACTTCTAGTGTACCACATAAAGTGGACCTATCTCAATCACCTCTAACTACCACCAAAAAACTCATAGCCCTCAAGAACCATGAAAAGTGGACATGCTTCCAACACCTCCAAGTTCCACCAAAGAATACAAGTGCTCCAGACACCAGTAGGTCCTGCCAACATTCACAGTTGGTTTCCCGCAAGTAGTAACATTAGTTTCCATGCCTATAAAGGAAATGAATTTCAAATATAAGGGCCATGGAGTGACTTCTTATTTGGAGTTCAATATGGTATAAATAAAAGACATAGATTTAGGTCACATTGACCTAGGAGATTTTTGGGATAGAATAGGTGCAAATTTCAAAATTGATTGGATCCAGAGTATCTATGACTTTGGTTTAACACAAGATGAAGCCTTCCCTCTATATATTCAAATCCCTAAGTCTATCCTTATAATGATCCTACATTATGACCCTGAAAGAAGACAACTTTTCTGTGAGAAAGGGGCAAAGGATCTAGATCTTGACCCTGACTTCATCAACATAGTGTTTGCAATTTCTAAATTTGAGAGTTATTTGGATATAAATCCATAGACATATGCACAATATTATGAGGAGAAAAGGGATGGATGTCAAAATATAATTAACAAGCAATGGTTCAAGACTCCCAAGCACTCCTCCACCAGATTGCCTAAGACTATCTATAGATCTAATTTCATAGAGGTAGGAGATATTATAACACTACTGCATAGAGTCACTAGTAATTCTGATGCCAAGTGTTACCAAGATTGGATGTACCAGTATATATAGATCATTAGATAAAATAAATAATAGATACACTAGGCCCAATTAATAAGTGATTCCCTCCACAACTATTTGATGGAGGTGCAAACGATAAATAAGTTTTATATGACATCATATATTGTTTATATCTTGGTCAAAGGAAGATTGTTCCCAAGACTCAATACAGTCCCTGAAGAAATAAATAGAGTCTACAACTACTACCCTAATCTCATACTAGAGGCTAGTAGACAGTAATTCAAGAGAGTTAATGATGCTTTCATCTACATCATCATCATGTTTGATCAGGAGCTTTGAAAAACAAGGTTCTCCCATGAAACAAAAGATGAGATCACCAAATGGGGTTCCTTCTTCATACAATTCCCCACCTACTTCTACATCAGGGCAACTAGATTCAGTGGTTGTCCCTACACACTTCCCCGGTATGTAAGTGATAAATGGGCATTATTGGAGTTGGTTAGGCAACTCATGAATACCCATAAACTCCTTTCAAATAGGCATAAGGTAGGGATACATTTCCAAATTTATATTGGCCATTACACATGCCAATCCCCCCTGAAAGCCAAAGCTACAGAGGTGGAGATGTGCCAAGTAACACTTAGGAATCTAGAGTCCAGACCTTACTTTGATCCATATGGTAAGGTCACTACTTCAATAGACTTGGAAACATAAGAACATGTGCCATATTGTGAGGATTTTTGGGAAGACTCTGATGATGAAGAAATGGTTAGAATGAGGGATTATTCTATGATATCTCTACAACAAATAAAAGACTATGATCCGGCACTAGCCCTTGATGACTTGGTGGATGAAAACTCTAGAGTAGATCTAATCTACCTCATACAGACCATTGCTAGACCTTTACCACCAGTGAGGTGGTCAATTCCTAAATCCTTCTCTCTTTTTGATAGAATAGCCCCTGTGATTAACAAAAGAATCAATTGGCTAAGGAGTAAAGGAGTGCAAATCATAAGGTAGATAATAGGGATTAAAAAAATATCCTTAAGCTCAAATCAGGAGGTATCACTTCTTTATAAGAGGTCCCTAGTGAATCAACAGAGAAACCTAAGAAGAAAAATAAAAAGAAGACAGGCAAGGAAAAGGGAATCAAGCAGATAAGGAAGAGCTATAGAGGAACCAATTGACCTTTCAGTAGAAGACATAATAGTAGTAGCATAAGGATCCACACTTTTAGATCCCATATCCTTTACTCTTATTTCCACTGCTCCCATTTGTCCTACACATATTGTATAAGAGGTTTCAACACCTCCACTAGCTATATCCACTCCTCAAGCATTGTAGGTCCCCATTGTTCCACAAGTTTCAACACCTTTACCTTCAGTATCAACCCCTCTACTTGTCTCCACTTCACCTACCATTCCACTCATACCAATAAGCTAAGTATAATCAACACAAATAAATCAAATGGACACTTAGGTTCCCCTATAGTATAAGTTCAAGTTTCCACTCCACTTTCCCTTCCTCCCACTTCACCTTCCCCATTTGATCCACTCCTAATTTCCATTCCATTTTTAATTCCTTCCATTTAATCACCATTAATTCCCAATAGTACATTACCATGGAATTAGTCATCTTGACTACAGTTCCTTAGGCCACCCCAACCCTTTGGATAAGTATCGTTTTCCCTTCATCTCAACCTGATATTTTCACATCACCAACCCTAACTGGTATTACACACTTAATTGACACATTCAGTGCTTTGGCTTTCACCCTTCCACTGATCCCCAAATTCAAAACTCTTATTTATGTTCCATCCTCCACTCCCTTAATAGGCATAGTTACTTCCATTACCTCCACTCCCCCCATTTCTACTATTTCAACTATGCCATCAGTAGAGGTTGGAGCAACCCAGCTACTTGGTGCAAATATTAATTTACAAACCACTAGTGAAATTAAATCTTCACAGGAACCTCTTAAGCAACCAATTGTATCATCTTCCTAGGAGTCTCCATTAGTCATAATATTAGCTAGTGCAACTACATTAGCTACAAATTCCTTGATGACAGTGTTAGATCAACAAAAGGCTACCCCCAATTGGTTATCACAATCAGTGAGTAAGTAGAAGAAAATAATGATTGATCCTAGCACTTTAGACTTCGACATGTTAGAAGTCAAGAAGAAATCAAAACCCACTCTCAGGACCCTCTCAATAACATTCACTAATGATAAGGGAGAGAGATATGTTGAAATTGTAGTTCCCCCACCAGATAAATCAAAAGAGGATCTCGTGGTGGAAGATTAACAAGTTTCCCATAGACACCTTGGTCAGCAAACAAGAGAAGATCTTAAACATGATGTGCAAACATGTATCAACTCTCTCTTCCATATAATTGATCATGATAAAGCCACCAAGGGAGATGAAAAGGAAGGTAGATAAGTTGATCGAAGTACTAAACTAATTCATAAATCCCAATCAAACATCATAGCAACTACAGGTAGTGTAATCGATCAGTCCATATCAAGCTACTATTGATTAAGTATGAGAGATTGCTCACATGGGAAGGGATACAAAATAATGGTCTGAGGAACTGATCATAAAAGGTAATAGAGTTCTTGTAGCCATGATGAAACATTATGGAGTCATCATAGAGAGAAAATAAATTTTGAAGGAATAGATTAATAGCTATGAAGAAGAAATTTAGACTTTGAATCTGTATTGTCCCAAATTAATAGCCATAAAATCAATTGATATGAATACCCTCGTCGCTAAGAATATATTTTAAAATGTTGTTGAGGACGAGTAACTACATAGGGATGCTCAATTTTGGATAAGACTACTAATGGAGTCTATGGAATGAGTCAAGGAGGCTCATGACAAAGCAATTGATGTATTATACGTGATTGATGGCATGATGAACCTAATTTCATGTTGATCAGTAGATGATGCCAATAATTTCCTTCAGGCAAAATAGGTCTAGAATAGTTTCAAAGCAATAGTTGATAAGGAGTCTGCAAAGGACACAGTCTTCATCCTAAGTTCCATCCACATTTTCATCAAGTATGAGAAAATAATTGATCAGATGAGGACTGAAATGCAAGGCATAAAAACATTCAGAAGAGAATTTTTCGATGTTTAGGAAGATTTTGCATCCTCCAACATATATTCTTACAGGCCAGATGCAGGGCAAATTCAAGAGATTATTAAATCCTTTGATGCATATACAGAGAAGCTATTGGCCAAGAATGATAAGAAAGCTGAAGAAGTTTTGAGAATTGATTGATTTTCCCTCTCTTTTGAGTATTTTAAAATGTTATTATCATTTGTAATTTCATTTCAATAAATTGTAAGTTATAATTTCAAAGGTACAGTTATGTTTTTATAACTCTTTTTTATAAAGAGAAAGACATATTTTTCACACTTTATATTTTTTGATAATGTGAAAGTTGCAAAATCATAAGTGAAAATTGCACTTTCCATTTTGATTAATGTGAATTGTTAAAAAGGTGCAAAGTCATGAAGTGTAAATTGCATGGTTCATTTTGGAAAAAGTGATAACTACTTAAAATTTTGTAAAAGTCTCACTTAAAGTTTTGCATGCTAAGGTTTTCATGAATAGAAACTTGGAATTATTTTTCAATGTTATATTTTATTTTAAAATTCATGTTCTATTTGGGTGCCACTTTTTGCATGAGATATCTATTTTTAACCACTATTAGATAAGGAAGTATTGCATGGAGATATTTAGTTCTAGTCATGCCATATCACGCCATGTTACACCCAAAATCATGCCCAACTCATGCATGCCATGTTCTAGCCATTTCACAAGTTCAAAAATTCCAGAAATAGAAGAACTCTCCTCAACCTAAGGTATATCCTACAATTTCAATTCCATCCCCTTTGGTAACTCTTATCAGTGTTATACCTCCCAGAATGGCTAGAAATAAGAATTTCATAGCTTTTAATACCAGCAGTCCACTCATTTTGGCCTAGCATGATGATATACCAGTCTCAGCCTTAAAAAGCCTACCATATTTAAATTGATTAAACCTCTACTACTAGTTTAGAACACATACAGTATATTGCTAACCTCTATTCAATCCAAAACGTGGTCCAAGATAATGTTTCAATTAGACTTCTAGTCTCCTCTTTCAAGGGGAAAGCTTTGCAATGGTACAAAGGCCTTGCTCCCACCTTGATCTGAGTTTGGGATGTGTTAGGCACAATGATGTGCACCCATTTTGAAGACAAGAGTGACCACCTTTCCTTGGTTGAATAGTTAACCATTATTCAATGAGCTCCTCATGAGCAAATGATTGACTTTAATTATCATTTTTAGAAGACCTATAATAGAATCCCAGTCTTGGTTAAACCCACTACAAATAATGCTTTATTATATTACCTCCAAGCCCTCAATGGTGATATAGAAGTAATGATTTATTCAATGGGTGGCACCACACTTCTTGCAGCTTAAAATATTACAATAAGGGTAGAAAATTGTTTAATCTAAGCTGAAAAAATTGTACCAAGGCCACAAAAGCGTCTATTTCCAAAAATAACCCTTATTCCCCACCTACACTTGCTCTAATTCCCACTATGATCAAGGCACCTACTTTGACTCCTACACCTTTAGATGATCTATATGAGGTAAAGTCATTAGTTAAGAACTTTGGAAATGAGTTAGTGGCAATGAAGAGGTAGTAAGCCCAAAACTACAAACCTTTGCAGCCATCTAACCTTGCATACCAAGGGAACATGCAGCCATATCAAGGTAATAACTAGCAACAAGGGTAGAATTCATAGCCAAGGCCTCCAAATTCCCATGATTTACCGAAACAAAGAGCTTCCAAAGCCATTATCCCCATTCAAAATAATTTGTCTCAAGAGTATGAGTGGTTTTATCCTTGCAATCAGCCCCATAATTAAAAAACTTGACCCAATGGTGTAATCGGTCAAGCCTTGATGGTGCAAGGCATAGTGAGGACACAAAGATAACAAGAAGGGTCTGCTTCTTAACAATCAGACACACAAGAACTTGCTCAAAGTGAAGCAACTCTTCTAAACTAGCAGGAGGATGATTTCTATAGGATAAGCCAAGGTGAAGCATTTTTTAATGGTGGAGGTCTTATATAATATAATACACATTCCAAGAAAAGAGCAATAGAAGTTGATCTTCCCTCTAGGGTAGAGCAAGCTTCAAATTCTAAAGTTGTAACAGAACCAACAAAGAGAAACACAGTGCAAAGGCCACCCTTTGTACCTAAAAATCAATTCAAAGCAAAGGTGCCCACTCTAAATCTTGTAAAATAGGATGCAGCCCCTATAAAAGCACCAACAAAGGTTGGTAATACCATTTTTAGCATAATTAATCAAATGAAGAAGACTAATATGAACATCACTATGTGGGAAGCACTATCTATACCAGCACAAAGGGACTTACTACAGGAGGCTCTAAAGAGTTACCAGATATCAAAAAAGGTTTCAGCCAAAAGGCCTACACCTACAATAAATCTATGTCAACCTCAAGCTAATAATAAAATGGGAGAAAATGGTAAGCCTCCCCATTTCTATCTTTCACTTATAATAGGAAAGCATCTGGTACATAATTGCATGGTAGATCAGGGGCTAGTAGTTCAGTAATGCCCAAGAAAATAGTTGATGTTTTGGGAATAAAATACACACCTATTAATAAGGGAGAAGTGCTACTAGATGGGACTGTTGTTCAAACAGTAGGGACCATAAAAAGACTGAACCTCACTATTCATGCTTGCTCAAGCCTATCAATTATGCAAGATATTTTAGTCATTGATCTTCCCCCCTACTTTACCATTTGTATTTCAAGAGATTTCACTACAAAGATGGGAGGATATATATGTAGATTGGTCTCACATGCTACTTAGAATGAGATATGAAACTAGAGTAAAAATAAGAGTTAAGCCAATTTCAAAAGATCATATAGAGCCATATAATCTTATTCCTCTCGTAGAAATTTATTTTACATTGCAAGATCAAGAAGAAGAAGAAATGGATCAAGAGAATGCAACAACTATAGAATAAATTCTAGACACTCATTTGGATGAATGGGTATCAACCCTACAATTTGATCCTTATGACTATGTATAGGAAATAGGGTTATAAAACATATTACATTCATGAAAAATATGCAATTATACCCAATTTATTCAAACCAGCCGAAGATCTTCAAGGGATGTAGTAGTTAGTTTTTGATGTCTTAAAAATAAAAAATAGTATAGGTGTGGGAGTTGTATTGATCTCCCCACAAAAATAGAGTTACTTTTACTCGTTTAGACTTCAATTTAATTGTACTAACAATGTAAATGAATATGAAGCCTTGATTCGAGGCCTCTAGTTGTCTAAAGATAGAGGAGTCAAGATTTCATAGATATTTGGTGATAGTAAGCTTATCGTTCACCAAGTTAGATCAAAAAGTGTAACCAAAAACAATTTGCTAAGGTCTTACAAACATAGGGTTTGGGACCTGTTAAAAGATTTCACCACTTTGAATATTCAAGCGGTACCAAGGGCACATAATAAAGATGTTGATCGCATGACCTCAGTGGGGTCCCAATATAACCTACCAGTCAAAATAAAGAAGAAGAAGGACCAGCATGTGAGGTTGATTGTAAGGCCTTTTGTCCTCAATAATGCAAATATTGACAAGTCTTCGATAGTGAAAAGTAGATTGTAAATTTTCTAAGAAAAAAGGCCAAATTTTTAAAAAGGAATCAGCCAAGGCTACAAGACCAATATGGTGATTAGATTATTAAGCTAAAAATGAACAAGCTGCCTATGGGTATTGTTACACTGGAAAAGATTTTGAATTTGGATGACCAGCTAAAAGGAGAAAATAAGAACATTACATTCAATGAAGAAGATTATGAACCCATCATCATCTCAGAAGGCAAGTCTCTTAATATAGGTAAGGTATGCAATATTTGGGAGAAGCATGATTTTATTAAATTATGTTAAGAGTTTGATGATAACTTTACTTGGAGTTATCATGATTTAAGAGGATTTGATCCAAGTTTAGCACAACACACTATAGAACTGGATCCAAATACAAAACCTATCAGGTAGAAATAGAGATCCATCAATCCCAAGATTGAACCCTTGATGAAAAATGATCTCTCTAAATTGATAGAGGCTAATTTAATATTTTCAATCAAACACTCATCTTGGGTAGTAAACCTGGTCCCTGTCAAAAAGAAAAATGGTGAAATCTAGTTATGCATGGACTTTAGAGTCCTAAACAAAGCATCATTGAAAGATCACTATCCTCTTCCCCCTATGGACAAATTCTATAAGTAGTATTAGGATCTAAAAGATTCTCTCTTCTAGATAGTTATTTAGGTTATAACCAAATACTGGTATAGGAATCAGATCAATTTAAAATTACCTTCACCACCAAATGGGGCACATATGCATTCAAGAAGATGCCATTTGGTCTAACAAATGTAGGCACAACGTTTCAAAGAGCCATGGAAATGGAATTCAAGGGTCTAATAAATGATATAATTCTAGTATATCTAGATGATATTACACTCTACTCAAAGCATGTTGATGTACATCTAGACCACTTGAGAAAGATTTTCTAAAGGTGTAGGGAATTTGGGGTTTCCATTAACCTGAAGAAGTGCATGTTTGTAGTGCATGAAGGGAAGCTATTGGGACAGATAGTGTCAAAAGAGGGTCTTGAAATAGACATTGAATGAGTTACAGTGATATTTTCATTAGCACTATTGAGTCATAAAAAGGGCCTACAAAGCTTTCTTGGGAAAATCAACTTCGTGAGAAGTTTTTTACCGAATTTTTCCTTTTTGGCAAAACCCCTTACTACAATGCTAAAGAAGGGAACTCTTTTTAGCTAGACTCAAAAAGACATCTTCAAGGCCATAAAATAGTCTATTTCCCAAGCCTCTACCTTGGTTAACCCAAACTATGAGAAGGATTTTATCCTCTATGCATTTTGAGGGGAAGGAAGTATCTCAGCAATTCTAACTCAACACAATCAAGAAGATTTGGAGTATCCCATTTCTTTGTTCAACCAATATTTCAAAGGTTATGAAGAGAATTACAGTTTTGTGGAGAAATAGGTATATGCAGTAATCAAAGCATTCAATAAATTCAGGCATGTGCTTTCTAATAACAAGATACATATGATGGTGAGTCATTAGAGAATCAAAAAATTTATGCTGAGTAGGGAGATAAATGAGAAAGAGCATGATGGATCATTAAGGTCATGGAGTATAACGTTGATATCATAAATCACACTGGTAAGAGGAAAAGGATTGTGTGAACAACTGGCCACCGACATCAAGACTATTAAACTAGTATCCAACACAGTGTATGCTCAAACTACATCTCAGCTAGACAATACACCTTCTTTCAACAACTAGATTCAAGACATGACTAATTTCTTGCAGACTGGCGAATACCCCTATGACTTTTAACAGTCAAAGAAAAGGTATTTTTTACTCCAATCAATTTCCTATGTACTTTTTGATGGAATTTTATTTCGTAAAGACATGAATGGAGTCTTGTTAAGATGTATTGAGCATGAGAAAGTTTTCAAAGTGCTCACGTAATTTCATGATGGATCATCAGGAGGACATTTTTTTACAAGGACTATAGCCATTAAAATAATTAGAGGAGGCTACTATTGGCTTGAATTATTCAAAGATGACCATCAATGGATAAAAAATTATGAAAAGTGTGTTTATTTCACTGATAAGAAAAGACTAGTTGCATTTCCTTTTAGACCAATTCAAGCAGATCAACCATTTGCCCAATGGGGATTGGATTTCATCGACATGATCAATCCACCATCAAGCATGTGTCATAAATGGGTTCTCACTGGAATGGATTATTTTACATGACGGACTGAAATGGTTGTTTTAAAATATGCCATTGATACATCTATTCTCAAATTCATGGATAACATAGTTTTAAGGTTTGGTGTTCCTCACACCGTCATATCAAACAACACTAAGGCATTTATGGGCACCTAGGTCAGGTAATGGGTTGTCAAGCATAATATGTACCTAAGCACTTCTTGAAATTATTTTCCCCATGGTACTGGCCTAGCTAATTCAACCAACAATAACTTGGTTAGAATTATCAAACAAACAATGGAGGAGAACCAGAGGATGTGGCATATGAAACTTAAATCAACATTGTGGGCTAATAGAATTACACTAAAAAGAGCCATCGGTAATTCACCTTTCATGTTGGTATATAGAAGAGAAGCACGAGTACCACTACTAATTGAGCTTCCATCTTTAGAGCTCAATCACCAATTAGAACTGATTGGCAATGACGAAATGACAGTGAGACTGGCTAAACTCATGGAGCTTGAATAAATCAAATATCAATCAATGAAAGTCTTAGAAGTAAACCAAACATAAACCAAAAAGACTTTTGACAAAAAGGAATCTACAATAATTTTTGAAGGAGATATGGTCCTCAAGTGGGATGCAGATAAAGTAAAACTAGACAGGCATGCTAAATTTGATGTAATATAGAGTGGTCCATATGTCATCACTCAATGCAAAAGAGCCCATGCATTCTAGCTCTCCAAGCTTGATGGAGTAGAGTTGTCAATCTCAGTAATAAGGATATACCTCAAAGCTTGTTTTTGAGGTAAGGAACTTGTTCCAAAAATATTAAAATTTGTAAATAATAGGGTTAATTATGTTCTTTAATAAGTGCTTCTACATAGATTAGACTCATTAGGATTTGCTTCCTTAAGTTGTGTTATTTTTCCCTATTTTGTTGTATGTTTTCTTGTTTTGTTCGTGTCTAGGCAAATCCAATTTTGTTCTTCCCTAGGTTAGAGTTTTGTCAGAGAAAAGTTGACTCCATGCCCAATATCTTAAGAAAGGCTATTGGATTGAAAATGATTAGCAAGCAATCATCTCGCAGAGGTCACCAAAAATGTTGAGATTTTTGTCCCAAAAATCTCATTACATCTAACACCCTAAGGGAGACCCCCTTTTGTTTTTTAGGGAGACCTTGTGGAGTTTGGAGTTCTGGATGCAATTTGCACTTGTGCAAATTTCTTTACAGGTTATGGATCCCATGAAGCACCAAAACCCAAAACCATGGAATCTAAAACTCACTATGTACTTTGCACATTCTCAAATGTGAAAAATACATGGTGGGATCTGGATCCCACCATGCACCCATCTAATAGAATCCAAAATGTGGCATGCACTTTGCACATTTTCACAACATGCAAAGTGCACGACATGCTCCAGATCCCACCAAAACTTTAATACCCCCCTTTTGGGGAACCTAAAACCGTAGGTGTACATTGTACATTTGTAAACATGCAAAGTGCACCATAGTCTCTACGTTTTGCCAAACCACTTACTAGCTATGCACTATGGGACCCAAAACCTTGAGTGCACTTTGTATATTCTAAATGTCCAAAATGCCCTATGGATTCTGCCTCTTGCCAAAGCCAATCACCCCTTCATTAGAGAGTAGACTTATTGCAAGAAAGTTCAACCTTTGCCAACTCACCAAACCCCTTTCTATGGGATACAAAACCTAAATTACACATTACACATTTTTTAATGTGTAATATGCATGTCGAGTCTTAATTCCCGTAAAGTCCAATCTTCCTATGAAGACTGAACCTACTCTAAGCAGATCTAACCTCCACCACCAATCACCAAAGATGCATTAATTGAAGGATTTTTCCTATAAAAACTAAATTATTTACGTAAAGTGTTATCATTCATTAATTGGTAAGTGCATTTTGAGCTTTGGTCCCCTACGCTCTCATCATTGAACCTCGATCCATGTGCCAATATGAACTTGTACTTCAAGCCATGACTACAAAACTTCAAGCCACATCATTTGTGCCTGTAAAATGATAATTTCCTCATGTGTTTTTGCCATTATCTTTCATTTTGAATCTTTTCCTTGTCATTTTACATTTCTTGCGAGTTTTTAGATCGAGGTTCTCTTAGGGTTACTGGTTAGAACTTTAATTATAGATTTATCATTTAAAGTTTGAAATCATGTGTCTAAGAAGTCTAGGGAAATCTAGGGTTTGCATTCTTGAAAACTTCATCTTTAGGATTTTCCAAAATCTTACATACATCATCATCTAAATAAAAACCCTTATTTTTCCCTTAAAGATTTTGCATTTGAAATCAAGGCTTCCCCAAGAAAATATTCCCAAGTATATCCCTTTAATTCAAAGACAATGAATATTCCTTCCAAATATTCCCCCAGCATTCTCGTGGACACTGGACCTACCTTAGGCACTTAAGAATCCTACAATCCTCTAATCCTTCACAGAGAGTGGACGTGCTTTGAGCACCTTTCACTTTCACCAAAGATCTTTCATGCCTCAAGCACCTTTGAACCCCACCGACTTCTAGTGCACTATAGAAAATGGACCTGTCTCAAGCACCACCCACTTTTGCTAGAAACCTCACAGTCCTCAAGCACCATGAAAAATGGACGTGCTTCCAACACCTCCAAGTTCTGTCAGAGAATACAAGTGCTCCAAACACCTGCAAGCCTTGCCAACTTTCATAGTTGGTTTCTTGCAAGTAGTAACTTCAGTTTTCATGCCTCCCAAGGAAATGAAGTTCAAATCTAAGGGCCCCTGAGTGACTTCTTATTTGGATTCCAATATGGCAGAAATAAAAGACACAAATTTAGGTCACATTAACCTAGGAGAATTTTGGGATAAGATAGGTGCAAATTTCAAAAGTGACTGGATTTAAAGTATCTATGACTCTGGGTTACCACAAACTACAACCTTCCCTCTATCTGTTCAAAGTCTTGAGTTGATCCTTACAATGGCCTAACATTACGACCTTGATAGAAGACAAGTCTTCAGTGAGAAAGGGGAAAAGGTTCTAGATCTTGACCCTGGCTTCATCAACACAGTGTTTGTAATTCCTAAATTTGAGAGTTATTTGGATATAAATCTATAAACATCTACACAATTTTATGAGAAGAAAAGGGATGGATGTCAAAAGATAATTAACAAGCATTGGCTCAAGACTCCCAAGCACTCATCCACTAGATTGCCTAAGACTATGTATAGCTCTGATTTCATATAGGAGGCAGGAGATATTATAACACTGCTACACAGAGTCACTAGCAATTCTAGTGTCAAATGTTACTAGGACTAAATGTACCAGTATATCTGGATCATCAGAGAAAATAAACAATAGATACATTGGGCCCAATTGATATATGATTCCTTCCACAACTAGTTGATAGAGGTGCAAATGACAAATAAGTTTTATATGACATCATATATTGTTTATATCTTGTCCAAAGGAAGATTATACTTAGACCTCAATACAATCCCTAAAGAAATAAACAGAGTCTACAGCTACTACCCTGATCTCACACTATGGGCTAGTAGACAGTAGTTTGAGAGAGTTAATGATGCTTTCATCTACATCATCATGTTTGATCAGGATCTTGAGAAAATAAGGTTCTCCCAAGCAGCAAAAGATGAGATCAAAAAATGGGGTTCCTTCTTGATACATTTCCCCACCTACTCCTACATCAGGGTAGTTAGATTTAGTGGTTATCCCTACACACTTCCCTAGTATGTAAGTGATAAATGAGCATTATTGGAGTTGGTTAGGCAACTTGTGAAGACCCATAAACACTTTTCATATAGGCACAAGGCAAGGATACATTTTCCAATTTTTATTGACCGTTACACATGTCAATCCCTCTTGAAAGCTAGAGCTTTGGAGGTGGAGATGTGCCAAGTAACACTGAGGACTCTAGAGTTCAGAGCTTACTTTGATTCATATAGTAAGGTCACTACTGCACTAGATTTGGAAGCATACTAACATGTGCCATATTATGAGGATTTTTGGGAAGACTGTGATAATGAAAAAATGGTTAGAATGAGGGACTATTCTAGGATGTCTCTACAACAAATAAAATACTATGATCTGGTACTAGTCCCTAATGACTTGGTGGATGAAAACTCTAGAGTAGATCCAATCTACCTCACACAGAACATCGCTAGACCTTTACCACCAGTGAGCTGGTCAGTTCCTGAATCCTTCTCTCTATTTGATAGAACAACTCCTGTGATTAATAGAACAATCAATTGCTTGAGGAGTAAAGGAGTGCATATCATAAGGGATATAATAGGGGTCAAGGTGAAGCTCTTGAAGCTCAAAGCAGGAGGTATCACTCATTCAAAAAAGGTCCTTGGTGAATCAACAGAGGAATCTAAGAAGAAAAATAAGAAGAAGAAGACAAAGTAAAGGAAAGGGGAATCAAGCAAAAAAGGAGGAGCTACAAAGGAACATATGACCTTTCATCAAAAGACACAGTAGCAATAGCATAAAGATCCATAGTTTTAGATCCCATAGCCTTGACTCCTATTTCCACTGCTCCCCCTTCTCCTACACATATTGTACAAGAGGTTTCAACACCTCCAACAGTTGTCTCCACTCCTTAAGCATCTTAGGTCCCCATTATTCCACAAGTTTTAGCACCTCCAGTATCAACCCCTCCAATTGTCTCCACTTCATCTACCATTCCACCCACACCAATAATGTTAGGTTGTGGAGCTAAAAGCTTCAATTGTTGCAAACATGGAGGAGGTTGCTGAGTTACAAGGAGACCGGCATCGGCAGAGTATAGTGCAGAAGGAAACCAACATCGGCAGGTGTGAACTGAAGACAACAGGCATCAACAAGAGGTCGGCCGACGTCGGTCACCTCCAGGCAGACAGGGACCGACGTCGATCGCCTGTGGTGATTCCAAAACTATTCGTTGCATGGACAGTTAGTTCGTTGAACCGAGTGTTTGCATGTTAAGGGCTAATTATAGTCTCGAGCTACGTGTCTAATTATTGTAAATTAGAAGTCAAAGTTATTGTTTAAGTTTGGGATCTATTTATAGACCCATTGGCATGTATTGTAATTAAGCTAAGAAAAGGATTTCTTCTAGTTGTAGGATCTTGGTCAGCAGGTGTGCAAGGCCACGTTTGAAGATCTACATGTGTAAGTATGATCATTTGAGTTGCAGGTTATTGCAAGCTTATGGGAGATCTACTTGAATTACTTTGAGTACATCAATGTACTGGCAGGGTTTTTACTGACTAGTTGAAGGTGAACACCAATTTTGTGTGTGAGTTGTGTGTTGAGACCATTTTTGGTAGGAGAGTGAACTCTTGAAGAAAATTATTGAACACTTGAGGTGTGGGAAGCTTCTGAGAGGTGTGGAGAAGAGGTGGCATCTTCTTTATTGTATTTTCTTTCTGAATGAGTATTGAATACAAGATAGTGTATTGTTCTCATATTCTGTGTTATTTGTGAATTCTAGTTACTTGTTACTTCTGGATAATTTTGCATGTTTAATTGCTTGTATTTGGTAATCATATTGTGCTCTTTTTGAGGAGCAAGATCCTAACAAGTGGGATCAGAACAGGTGTGTTGTTCTTGATTCCCCAACAATTGGTATCAGAGCTTTTGGTTGGGATACTAACAGGTTGTATCAGATCTGGTTAGTGTGTGTTGATTACAGGTTACTCACAGGGGTTTCTATTTGAGTGAGAGTAGAGCAATGGCAGAAGAAAGTAAGCTATGAATGGAGAAGTTTAATGGCAAGAACTATCAATTATGGAGGATGCAAATTGAAGATTATCTGTATAAGAAAGATTTGTACTTACCGTTGGGTGGGGTTGATTGCAAGCCCCGAGATATGAAGGATGAAGAATGGGAGGTTCTTGATCGGAAGGCTCTGGGATCTATAAGGTTGAGTCTTGCATCGTCTGTGATTTCCAACTTATCACACACTAAGACAATGATAGAGTTGATGGAATCTTTGGCAAATTTATATGAAAAACCCTCAGCTTTGAATATGGTATTTCTTATGAAACAATTATTTAATTTGGAAATGTTGGAAGGTGGATCTGTTCATAGTCATCTTAGTGATTTCCATGGTTTGGTAAACCAGTTAAATTCAGTAAATATTGTTTTTTATGATGAAATTAAGGCTCTCTTAATCTTCTGCTCATTACCTGAAAGTTGGGAGAGTTTGGTAATGGCAGTTAGTAATATTGCGTCTGCTTCAAAAATCTTAAAAGTGGATGATGTTGTGAGTGTAATCTTGAATGAAGAGATTCGCAAGAAAAGCACAGGTGAATCATCAGGGAATGCTTTGAGTGTGAAAAGCAGGGGAAGGCAAAGAGAGAAGATAGAGCATGGGAGATCAAGGTCAAAGATAGGTAGGAGATCCAAGTCCAGGTATGGCAGAATAACCTGCTGGAAATGTGAAAAGCAAGGGCACTTAAAGAGAGATTGTTGGTTGGGTGAAGATCAGCATGAAGGACATGAAGAAGCAAGTGATGCAGGTATTGTTGCACAGAATGCTCTGGTATGTTCTTTGGATAAAGTAAAATCTTGGGTTTTAGATTCTGGTGCCTCTTTTCATGCATCTCCAAATAGGGAATTTTTTCATGAGTATGTCCAGGGTGACTATGGAAAAATTTGTTTAGGGGATGGTAAGCCTTGTCAGATGGTTGGCAAAGGGAAAGTGAAGCTGAAATTACAGACAGGTAACACATGGGTGTTAAAGGAGGTCATGCATGTCCCAGTTCTGAAGCAGAATTTGATTTTTATAAGAATTTTGGGTGACGAGGGTTGCACAGTAACTCTCACAGCGGAATCTTGAAAGGTTACCAAGGGTGCACTTGTTGTAGCAAGAGGTAAGAAAGTAGGTATGCTTTATCTATCAACTTGTATTACTGATTCTCTTTATGGGTTATCTACTTCAGCTGTAGATTCGAAGATGTGGCTTAATAGGCTTAGTCACATGAATAAGAAGGAGATGCATGTTCTTGAGTCAAAGGGTATGCTTTCAGATTTGAAAAGCATGGATCAAAATTTTTGTATGTAGAGGAAGAAACTGACGTTTCTTGAGGGATCTGATGTTAATGACAAGAACAAGAAAGCCTTGGTTTTCAAGGAGAAGATGACGGACAGAGATCAGCAGAAGGGGCTGAAGAATTCTGAGCAGAGCAAGGGTGATTTGGACAAGGGTTTGATCCAAAAGGAGCTCATGGGTAAAAGTCATTTCTCACAAGAAAAACACAGAGGCCGACGTCGATTATAAAATTGATGTCAGCGTCCAAACAGGGATCGATGTTAGCTATGTGTAGCCTGATGTCGGTGACTCAGGGATAGATAAACACCGACGTCGGTCAGGGGGAACCGACGTCAGTGATGAGGCAGTCGCATGGAACTGACGTCAATCAGGTGCAGACTGAGATGTGACTGGCATCGATCACTAAGACAGATTTTGGGCAGACAATAAGCTGTCAAGGAGTCTCAAGCACTCATATGGAGGACTTAAAGGGTATGTAAGCCTCAAATTCGTCATTTCCCTTCTTTACACTACTTGTTGCTCACTGATGGTAAAGAACCAGGAAGTTATTAAAGAAGCAGAGCAGGTAGATCCATAAAACAGTAGGAGCTTGGCATGGATGAAGGATGTGATTCCTTTGAGGAGAACCAAACAGGAGTTTAGGGTGGAGTTGCAAGCTGGAAGTAAGCACTGAGAGACGAATGGATGTTCAGGATAAAGAAGAGCAGAAATAGACATGTGAGACAAAAGGCCAGGGTATATGGTCTTGAATAAGCTGCATGACAATGGAGGTTTGATCATTGTGTTTCTCTTTACCAGGTTGGATAATATTAGCTACATTATCTTGTTTCTGTATGTTGTGCTTGTAATAGGGTTACATATACAGGGAGTTGCTGAACTAAAGGTAAAGCTAGTTTAGAGGTTTGTCATAAGGAATCTGGGAGCGGCAAGATTCTTTGGCATGAGTGTGTTCTAAGAACATGGAAGGTCACAGGTTGACATTGTTTTAGGATGATTGTGTGACACCGATTAGCACGCTGATGGTTGGACAATTTTATGAGCAGTGTCTTGATTCACATAATGAGGTTAAGTGCATGGTATGTACTAAACCTGAGTTTTCCCAAGCAGTGGGAGTTGTCACAAGTTTGGAGCCAATTTGGGAAAGAAGCACTGGAAGGCAGTTCAGTGGATTTTTAGAGGAACTAGCAGCATGTCGACATGTTATGCAGGGTCAAGTTATTTTCTACATGGTTTGTAAATGCGGATGTGGTAGGTGATTTGGATGACAGGAGTTGCACCACAGGATTTGTGGTGGTTGGTCTTCAAGAGTGATTTTGAAGAGGGATACAAAGCCAAGGGAACAAACTAGATGATGTACAGGTACATGTACAGTTGCAGCTGTTTATCTCCAAGTGAGAGATTTTAAGGTTGTGGAGCTAAAAGCTTCAATTATTGCAAACATGGAGGAGGTTGCTGAGTTCCAGGGAGACTGGTGTCGATAGAGTATAGTGTAGAAGGAAATCGACATCGGCAGGTGTGAACTGAAGACAACTGGCATCAGTAAGAGGTCGGTCAACGTCGATCACCTCCAGGCAGATAGAGACTGACGTCAGTCACCTGTGGCGGTTCTAGAACTGTTCATTGCACGGACAGTTAGTTCATTGAACCAAGTGTTTGCATGTTAAGGGCTAATTATAGTCTCGATCTATGTGTCTAATTATTGTAAATTAGAAGTCTAAGTTATTGTTTAAGTCTGGGATCTATTTCTAGACCCATTGGCATGTATTGTAATTAAGCCAAGAAAAAGATTTCTTCCAATTGTAGGATCTTGGTCAGCAGGTGTGCAAGGCCACGTTTGAAGATCTACATGTGTAAGTATGATCATTTGAGTTGTAAGTTGTTGCAAGCTTATGGGAGATCTACTTGAAGTACTTTGAGTACTTATGTACTGGTAGGGTTATTACTGACTAGTTGGAGGTGAACACCGATTCTGTGTGTGAGTTATGTGTTGCGACCATTTTTGGTAGGAGAGTGAACTCTTGAAGAAAATTACTGAACACTTGAGGTGTGGGAAGCTTCTGAGAGGTGTGGAGAAGAGGTGGCATCTTCTTTATTGTATTTTCTTTTTGAATGAGTATTGAATACAAGATAGTGTATTGTCTCTCATATTCTGTGCTATTTGTGAATTCTAGTTACTTGTTACTTCTGGATAATTTCGCATGTTTAATTGCTTGTATTTGGTAATCATATTGTGTTCTTTCTGAGGAGCAAGATCTTAACAAGTGGGATCAGAACAGGTGTGTTGTTCTTGATTCCCCAACAAATAAGCCAAATACAATCAGCAAAAATAAGTCAAGTGGACACTCAGGGTTCCTCTACAGTGGAATTTCAAGTTTCCACTCCACTTTCCCTTCCTCCCACTTCACCTTCTCTGTTTGATCCACTTCCACTTTCCATTCTATTTGCAATTCTTTCCATTTCATCACCATTAATTCCTAATACCACCCAACAGTACATTTCCATGAAATCAATCATCTTGACTATAGTTTCGCAGGCCACCTTAACCCCTGGGATAAGTACTATTTCCCCTTCATCTCAACCCACTATTTTCACATTACCAACCCTAAGTGGTCCTACACACTTAATTGACACATTCAATGCTTTGGCTTCCACCCTTCTATCAATCCCCAAATTCACAACCCCTGTGTTTGTTCCATCCTCCAGTCCCTCAACAGGCACAACTGCTTTCATTGCCTCCACTCCCCCCATTTCTATTGTTTCAACTATGCCATCAATGGAAGTTGGAGCAACCCAAATACTTGGTACAAATATTGATTTGCAAACCACTAGTGAAAGTGGATCTTCATAAGCACCTTTTGATTAACTAATGGTATCATCTTCTCAGGAGTCTCCATTAGTCATAGTATTAGGTAGTGTAGCTACATCAGTTACAGATTCTTTGATGACAGTGTCAGATCAATAGAAGGCTACCCTCAGTTGGTTAGCACTATTAGTGAGTAAGAAGCAGAAAATAATGATTGATCCCTGTACTTTGGACTTCGACATGTCAGAAGTCAAGAAGAAATCAAAACCCTCTCCCAGGACCCTCTCAAGAACATTCACTGATGATAAGGGAGAGAGATATGTTGAAATTGCATTTCCCCCACTAGACAAATCAAAAGAGGATCTTGTGGCGGAAGGTTTTCAAGTTTCCCATATACACCTTGGTCGGCAAACAAGATAAGGTCTTAAACATGATGTGCAGACAGGTATCAACTCTCTCTTCTAGAGAATTGATCATGATAAAGCCAATAAGGATGAGCTGAAAAGAAAGGTAGATCAATTGATCAAAACACTAAACCAATTCATAAATCTTGGTGAAACATCATAAAAAATGTAGGCAGTGTAGCCAATCAGTTCAGATCAAGCTACTATTGATTATGTATGAGAGATTGCTCACATGGGAAGGGATACAAAAGAATGGTTTAAGGCACTGATCATAAAAGGTAATAGAGTTCTTGCAGCCATGATGGAACATTATGGAGAGAAAAAAATTGAAGGAACAAACTAATAGCTATGAAGAAGAAATTTAGACCTTGAATCTGTATTATCCCAAATTAATAGCCATAAAATCAATTGATATGAATACCCTCGTATACCCTCGTTGTTGAGAATATATTGAAGGATGATGTTGAGGATGAGGAACAACATAAGATAGTTCAATTTTGAATAAGAGTACTAATAGAGTTTGTGGAACAAGCCAAGGAGGCTCATGACAAAGCAATTGATGTATTATATAAGATTGACAACATAATGAACTTAATGTCATGCTGATTAATAGATGATGTCAACAATCTCCTTCAGGTAGAACAAGTTCATAATAGTTTCAAAGCAATAGTTGAGGAGTATGCAAAGGACACAGTCTTCGTCTTAAGTTCCATCCGCAGGTTCATCAAGCATGAAAAAATAATTGATTAGATGAGGACTGAAATGCAGGGCATAAGAACCTTCAAAAAAGAATTGTTTGATGTCTAGGTAGATTGTGCAACCTCCAACATCTATTCTTACGGGTTAGATG
This sequence comes from Torreya grandis, assembly GCA_037957365.1. NCBI lineage: Eukaryota > Viridiplantae > Streptophyta > Pinopsida > Cupressales > Taxaceae > Torreya > Torreya grandis. The sequence continues at coordinate 2,535,045 of JARHVA010000625.1, forward strand.
CAAAGCAAATTCAAAAAAAATTCAAAGCCTTTGATGCATATATAGAGAAGTTGTGGGCTAAGAATGATAAGAACGCTGAAGAAGTTCTGAAAATTGATTAATTTTCCCTCTTTTGAGTATTTTCAAATGTTATTATCATTTGTAATTTCATTTCAAGACATTGTAAGTTGTAATTGCAAAGGTACAATTATATTTTTATAACTCTTTTTGAGAAAGAGAAAGACAAAGACATATTTTTTACATTTTATATTTTTTGATAATGTGAAAGTTGCAAAAGCACAAGTGCAAATTGCACTTTCCATTTGATTAATGTGAATTGTTAAAAAGGTGCAAAGCCATGAAATGTAAATTGCACAGTTCATTTTGACAAATATGATAAAGACTTAGAAAGTTGTAAAAGTCTCACTTAAAATATTGGACACTAAGGTTTGCATGAAAAAAAACTTGGAGTTATTTTTCAATGTTATCTTTTATTTTAAAAGTCAAGTTCTATTTGGGTGTCGCTTTTTGCATGAGGAAGTTATTTTCAGCAACTATCAAATAAAGAAGCGTTGTATGAAGATCTTTAATTCCAATCACGCCATATCATGCCATGATACGCCTAGGATCATGCCCAACTCGTGCATTCCATGTTCCATTCGTTCAACAAGTTCAGAATTGCTAGAAATAGAAGAGCTCGCCTCTTTTGCATGAGGGTTTTTAGATCTGCATGATCTTCTTTACTAAGTGTTTGAGTTTCAACAACTACATGTTTTGTATAAAAATGCGCAGACCCCGTGGCACAATATATCTTTTTGTTGCTAGTGATATTTTATGTACTTTTAATGTATTTACTACAAGTTGTAACCTTTAGAGAGATAAATTTAAAAATTTGTCTTTCTTGTTTTGAGAGATCTTTGTGTGTGCAAGTTATTTGATTATTTGTAGAATCTTTGTCTCTTTATTTCATTTTCAAAAAATTCATCTATGATATTTTACCCTCTTGGAAATATTATCTGAAATAAAGATCTTTTTTTCTTTCTTGAAAAATAGCTAAAATAGTACCTCTGATTTTTATTTGTATGAATATGTGCTTCAACAAATTCAACATATTTTTTGCTCTATTGTGTTTATCAAACAAGCAATAAGACCCACTATAAAATATTTGGTACAATCACCATATTTTCAGTTTTCTGCAAATTTCAATTCTTCGACCCTTTTTTCCATCAAAACCCTAGTTTAAGATTAAAAAAAACTGAAGAGTGAGATTTTTATAAAACTGGTATTTTATCAGTTTGCATCAGATTTAGTGAAAGGAAGTCAGCGTTCCCCTGAGATTAACCTCAAATTGTCAAGGTCCCACAACGTTGCCGGTTTTTACATTGTATCATTAAACACTTGCACAACAAGCTATAGAATCAACACAAAGGCAATCTTATGTAGTAACAATTGATTTACTTTTTACTCTATCGATATTGTTGGTAAATGTCAACGAATTATATAATATTATTATAATAAAAAAGTAATCTATATAACGAAAGACCAAAGCAAATATATTTATCTCTGTAAAGTTATTTAGTGCTTTAAAAGGTTAGTTTAGTTTTCACCCTCTTCTTGTTATTAGTCCATAAGGAAATACTAAAGTATTCAATATGCTTTAACCTCTGATTAAACTTTGTATTTTGAACCAATCAAAATACATTATTTTTGATGTATGGATTTTTTTTTAATTTTTTCAAAAGTCAAATTGCACATTTGTTAACCAAAAATATGAAAAGATCCATTTATTTGTAGTTTGATTGGTTGAAATTGTGGATATATTATTACAAAGACAGATAGTGCTGATGTTCCTGAATAATACCTAAAAATAAATGCTCTGTCAAGGGGAAAGGCTAAAAAATCAGTCGTGTCATCTGTGCTGAAAAGACTAAAAAAAATCCATTTATTTTTGATTGGTTGAAAACAGAATTGAATATGACTTGCACGGTGGGTTCTTTAACTACGCGGAACGCAGGGCATTTTCGGGAGCTCGAATTTCTGGCTGTTTATTCTCTTGTTTGGCTATATTTGTGTGCACCGTGGGAACTCGCGAGGGGCGCAATGAGATTACGTTGAATGTTCTAAAGGGTTTTAACTGTAGAAGCAACGAATAATACATGTACTTTGCCTTCTATTCGGTTCAGTGAAATCGGAAGGTCGCGGGTTCTAGTCCTGCTATCTTCTTTTCTTCCTTTGGCTTGAGGTCACGACTTCGACACTCTCAGGCTATGCTCTTGTCTAGCAGGAATTGAACAGGTTATGAACCGCAATCCACGCCGCTGGCCGTTAGTTGCTTCATAATTCCGCGGTATTTACAAACGAAAACATTTAGTGTTTCCGTTCGCCATTCGTTACGTCATAATTTCAATTCCTTTGTGGTTAAAGCCAAAGAATCAATGGAATTATTTTCTATTTTTAGTTGATTTCAAAAGCTTTGGAATTTGATTTCTGTGCGGTACAAGCCGAAGAATTTTCAAGCACTTTGGATTTTTTTTAAATATACAATTTTTTTTTCCAAAAACCTTGAAATTTAACATAATAGAGGAGTCTAGGATGCTTGTATTGGCTGATGTTGAAGTTTTGGCAGGAAGATTCTTTCTTATTTCAAAGGCTTTGGAATTTAAGTATATAGAGCCGCTTTGGATGTTTGGATTTTAGGGTGAAATTTGCTGGTGTGAAAATTAGTATTTTTTTATATTGCTTAATACTAGCGTTGTTGTGTGGTTTAAGGGAAAGAATGCACATTAAATTTCCTGTTATTGAAAATACTTCTAAATTTCAGTGTTTGCTTTGGACATTTGTATTATTGTTCGTCGTTCGTTACGTCATTTAGGTATTTACTAAGGAAAGCATTTTGTGCTTTTGCTTGGCTGAGGAGGAGGTCCGGATTTTGAGACTCGTCTTGACAGGCTCGAGGTCACGGGTTCGATTCCCAGATGGCAACTGCTCTCTGGCTTGTTTTCAATGGGATATTCGTAATGTCAATAGCAACACACGCATCTCGGAGTCCTTGTTTTGGTTTTAAAGGTTCGGGGTTCGAGTCCCACTCTCGATGCGTTTGGCCGCCGACGTCTTCCATTGCCCCACTTTGAATTGAATGAGATGTGTCAGTCCAATTGGATGGAGATGGAGGACAGCAAGGTTGGAATGAACTACAGCCCCGACGGCGGTGAGGAGAAGAACAAAAACGACAATGGGCGGGCATACAGAAGCAGCAAAAGCGTTGGGGATAGAATTATTGTAGGGATACGTTGTGGCGGCAGGCCTCTCCACCCATGTTCAGTGTTGACTGCATTGGTATTATTAATTATTTGGATTTAGTTTTTTTTCTCTTATTCTCCTGTAGGCCTGAAAGTTTGTTTTTAGGTCTTCATGGATAACTCAAAGGGCAATAGGCCTTTCAGGCCTCTGTCATGGACACTGTGTGTAGTTTTAGTTGGTTTGGTTTTTGTTGTGTGTAGTGTTAATGGGCAACTTGTACCTGCTCTGTTTATATTTGGAGATTCTACTATGGATGTGGGGAATAACAACGATCTGCTCACTCTTGTCAAAATTAATTTTCCTCCTTATGGAAGAGATTTTGACACCCATGCTCCAACTGGCCGGTTCTGTGATGGAAGACTGGCCACAGATTATGTGGGTAAGTTTTAGCAAGCTTACAAAATCTGTAAGTTGTAAGATTTTAGGTTATGTGGGCGCTAATGTTTTATTGCCTAGAAAGTTTTAGATGTTAGGGTACTCAAATGTTATAACATTGAAGATTCTCAGATTATATTTGTCTATTTTTTTGGGTGGTTATGTTTGGGGTTAGTGGGTATCCAAATTTTATTAAGGTTTTTAGATTATGTTATTATTTTTGCTTGATGGGTACTCAGATTTTATTGGTAGCAGGTAAGTACTGGATGTGGAGTGTGGGTAGAATCAGATGTGTCTATCCTCTTCCGGATAGGAAGTTGCATTATATTATTTTGACTGAGTCTTATTTCGTTAAATAAAAGTAAAAAATGTTTCAGCTCTATATTTAGCATCTTTTTTATTTTTATTTTAAAATTTTTTGTAAGCTTGGCTTGTGCTTTATCATATTTTATTTTTCCTTTCTTGCAAGTTGGTTGGTAAGGCCAAAAGCTCTGTAATGAATTCAGTTTCTATAGATGGTATGGGCATATTTTATTTTTAATTATTAGGAGCTATCATATGTGGGTATATTTTGTTTTCTCTTTATCATTAGTAATTATGTAATCTAGTCAAAATTACGCAGAGATACGAAAGTTATTTCTATTTCTTCTTTGAATTCCAAGAGTTCTTATGTGCCATTATGTGTGTTGGTGTAAATTTTTCTTGCTAACAAAAATATTTATGAAGACCGAAGACTCTTGACTTTCTCAGGTTTTTTAAGTCTATGATGCATATTTGGCTTGTACTGTATAATTAATACAGATCAAATGAATGCAAGTTTGTTTGATTTTTTTTGCAAGTTTGATAATGATCCCATAAGTGCCCATTGTATTGATTTAATGTAGAGTGTTTGTTTTTTGTTGTAATGTGCTTTTTGTCTTTGCCTGACAGCGAAAACACTGGGATTTACATGTTTCCAACCTGCTTATCTCAGTCCTCAAGCCTCTGGTAAAAATATAATCACTGGTGTAAACTTTGCTTTTGGAGCTTTTGGCATTTAAGATCACACATCACAGCTCTATGTAAGAATATTGCAAAACTGACTTCCATGTTTGTGTTATTTTTATCAAGTAGTGCAGTTTTAATTAGCTTTTATGTTTTTTCTTTTTCAAAATGCCATATCATTGACACAACAGTAGCAGTATTTCAAGCAATACCAGTCCAAGCTTACAAGCTTGGTATGTGGACAAAATGCTTCCTCTACTGTGTCTCAGGGTCTGTACATCCTCAGTTCTGGTGCCAGTGATTTTGTGCAGAACTATTACGTTAATGTCGTTGCTATGAAGACTTACACCATTTCACAGTACATAGACTCTCTTATATTGCCCATGTTTTCACGGTTTGTTCAGGGAAGAATCACACAAACTTTCACTTTTTCTTAAAGTTATAGTTATTCTCAATATATCATGAATAACTTTTAATTTTTTTGAGGTATGGTTATATTTGCATCATTTGATAAGATGTTTCTAAAAGTGTTCAGTCTGAAAATAATTTTTGTATGCATTGGATGATAGCTTCTATTGAAATCTCTTGCATATTTAATACTTTTTAGTGTTTATTTATATTAACCTGTGGGCATTCAACCTTTCTATATTTAAGATTTTGTGGTGTTTGTTTATGTTAACCATTGGATAGTTAAGGGGAATGTACTATTTCCTCCGCTCACTGACAACTGAGTCTGGTGTGTTTTTATTAATGTTCAGTTTTAAAATAACTTTCTAAGCTTTGTTTCAATATTTTGATTTGATATTTTAGAATATACTATCTTCATAATCTTCCACAAATTGTGATGGATTTATGGGACCAAAATTTTTAGCAATAGTTATTTGATTGTTACTATAAGTCTAATGAATCTTATCAATGTATCTAGTGGGTTGTAGTCCAATGATGAGGATAATGGTGTAAAAGTGTTGCCTAGCCATCTACCAAGGCACAAATCTCGAGAAATATTACAAAGAGTGGAGGCCAGGATTATGCCCTGAGCGAATTTCGCATAATGGATACCCCTTAGTATGCAATGTTTATTTAGTGTTCTATATCATCTTTACTATCTTTGTTTACTTTGCATGAAATATTTATGTAATTATTTAGAGCTTCATGTTTTATTGAGGTCTGAAAATAGGAGAATATTGTATTACATGCTTTTCATCCTCAATTTCTCTTGTGCTTGCAAGGATACTCCATGTTAATATTTTTCTATCTCTCTATTTAACTACTAGGTGAGCTGAGTTCAGTTAACAAATTATGTCTTTTAAGCACAAAGATTCTCTTGGAAGTAAAATTTGTTCTATGTGGAAACCAATGGATTGATATAATAGACCAAATCGTCATTGTATTCGTTAAAAAGTTCCAACAATAGTAGGTGTAATGAATAGAGAAGCTCAGTGACCTCTTAAGAAAGAAAACTCTGCATATTTTGTTGCCCTAAAAAAAATATAGGATAAAAAAGAAAGAAATAAGGATAAGAATAATCATGTACGTTTTCATGATGATAGGAGTTTTAAGATTTTTTCCTAGATTCATCATGTCTTTTGAGGCCAATTGCTTTCAACATTTGGAGTACTTTTCACATCGGTCACATCATATTCTCTTTCTCCCTAAGGATGGGCACATATAGAGTGCTCCATGTAGATTAAGATTACATAACATGATTAGTCAAACATTAGTCCAATAAACCAAAGGAAGAATGCATAAGAATAAACCAAATTAGGCGTATATATTCATGTGGAAATTACTAATGACAATGAAAGACAAATGAAAGAAAGTAAGAAATTTATAGCTTCCCAAGTGAATCCATTCTCCAAAAGCAGCTCAAAAGCATGTTCTCCATTGATCAAGCATCTTTGTCTTTATCAACAATGGTGGAAAAGTCTTCTAATGTCTCAAGAACACTCCACAAAACCTAGGCTCATGATTTGGAATCACTAAACTAGCCTATCAATGAAGCTTGCAAACAAAATCAATGATCAAATGCAAAGGATTGTGGAAACAATTTAACATTATAACTTTGCAATCTTCAAAATTAAAAATGATGTCTATGGCCTCTCTATTTATAGATTTTCAAGAATGATTAGAATCAACCATGACCATTCATCTCAAGATTGAGATGTGTGGTCATGGATTAATTGAATTATGCAATTAAAATATATAATTATCCTCATCATGACTTTGGAAGAAGGGACATTAATGAGACATAGAAGGTAATAAAGAAGCATGGGAGACCCATAATCCTAATATTTTATGCGCTTATGGCTTGATGGATGCCACCCCATAGATGACATCACCTAATGATGCAAATAATAGAAATCAATTTTCAAAAAGAAATATTCAATAACTCTCATGGAAAATCTACTTAAGATCTTGATTTGGATTAATTAGCCTTAAACAAAGTTAATCAACATTTATGCAATTATTTGAAAATTGGCCCTCAATTAATCAAAACGGTCAGAAAGTCATTATTGAGTCATAATTTGACTCGAGAAGAATTGGAAGGTGATGTTAGATGTGTTAGAATCATATTCCCATTTAGGATGTTTCCAACACAAAATAACAAAGGTACATGATGTGTACAAATGAATTTAAAAGAAAAGAGTGATCCAAAGCACAAAAAAGCGAAATCATGATTTTGACTCGAAATGAATTGATCAAAGTTAGTTGGCCCATAAATTGCATTGCCCCATGTAGGGATACTCTAACCTAAATTGACACTTTTAAATGACAAGTTCAAACTATTTAGCGCATTTTATGGATTTTGACCTAAAATATGCATTTGAGTCCAATTTGAGTAAGATTGACAATTTCAACACAAATTGTGTTAGGAATTGGATGTATATAGTCCAAACCTTAAAAGTAATGTCCAAGGAATCCAATCTAATGACATGATGAATAAGGACAAGAATAAGGATCAAACGTTTGAGCCATTGGAGCAATGTTCATACTTGTTCCTAGCTACTACACCTTATAGGGATAGGTCTTTGAGAAAGGCTAATTTCTACCAAGTCTATGCATTTCAAACTTTTTGTTTACTTTTCTCTTATACAGGGTATGTTAGGTAATCCATATAGCTTATCCGGGTGCAGTGTGCCATATTGTAAGAGTACATTTTTTGAATATCATATGGTCATTTAAACTTACATATTCATTCTTATTTCATTATTGCTTATTTTCTTTGTAATAGACACTGTATAAATCTGGAGCCAAAGGAATTGGAATGACTTCTCTTCCTCCAATGGGATGCCTACCAATTGCCATCACCCTCTTTGGCCATGGCAGCAACAACTGTGTCACTCACCTTAACCAGGATGCTCAATTATACAACTACAAGCTCAATAGTACAATAAACAGACTAGGCACCAAGGTACCAGGGATCAGAATTGTCGTCTGTGACATTTGCACTGCATTGCTAGACATTGTTAAGCACCCCTAAGAAAATGGTAAAAATTCTTAAATCAATACATTTATTCAAGCATTGGTTTCTCATTTGAATTTTGCTAAAAACATAATAAAAATGTGTTAGAAAAAGAGCTTTTGTAGGAAAATTGCATAGAAAAAATAATTCTAGGAAAATTGCATATTTCAGAAACTGATTTTATTAACTTATTTTTTTGTTTTTGAATAATTGCAAGGCTTTCAGAAGCTATAAGGGCTCGTTGTGGCACATGACCATTGAAACATCAATTCTCTCCAATTCAAATTCTATTGGAACATGTGCCAATGCTTCCTTATATTTTTTCTAGGAGAGTTTCCATCCCTCACAGGTTGCCAATGAAGTCCTTAACAATGCACTTATTGTCCAAGAAATCTCACTTATTTTTTTTAAATATTATGTTCTAAAACATTTGGGCACATATTATATGAGTTCTAGACATGGTGGGTCTATATCTATTTTCTGATGTCTACAAGTAATTTAGGAATGAATATGTATTGAAAGTGTAAAAATAATTTTGAACAAACATGCCCCCAAAATTTATGGGGGCAAGTATTTTTGGAACAGTTTTATATAACTAAAATGTTTGCTTTGTAAAGTGGGTACTTTCATGAAGAGACTTTAATGAGGTGTAATATCTAGTTTTACAGTGTTTTAACTTCTGCCACCAATAAAGGACATTTAAAAACTTCTTGATGGAAGTAATCAATGTGGATATTTACAAGTTAGCACCCTGCAGATTACGAGTATGAAATGAATATTTTGAATTGTGGGAAGTTTTAAGTATCATTTTTCAATGAGGGATATCTTATAGGAGAAAGGTTCACGCTGATATTTTAACTTTGTGATTACATAGATTTGTTGTGATATTATATTAGATATATTTTTTCCAATATATTGTTTTAATTGTTAATAATTAAAGTTTGAAGTTCTGAGTCATTATATTATGATATGATGAATTTTATCATGACATATTATTATATGTAATTTTTAAATTTATGATTGAAACTTAAATTTTTATATATAATGATGTGATTTTAAACTATTATTAAATAAATATTAGATACTACATGTTTAATGTCTAATACAAAATATTATGTATTTATATCAATTTGTTTCATTAATAAACCACACTTTAACAAAACAATTGTTTAATAATTAAAACACATTCAACTTCTAAAACTTTTATCTTATTAGTCTCAAAAGAGTAACTATAGTCTTCAATTCACTTTAACTTTCAATTAAACTTTGTCTTGTTCACCAATTAAAATTCGCTTATCTTTTATATATTACGATATTTAAAAACTTTTAAAGTTAAATTATATATATATATATATATATATATATATATATATATATATATATATATATATAATATATATATAAAAAGATCATTTAATAATATTTTGATTGGTGGAAATTGTTGGGATGTTATTAACATGTAGATTGATGATGTCATGAAGAGTAACAGTGGTACTATATATATATATATATATATATATATATTAAAAAGATCATTTAATAATATTTTGATTGGTGGAAATTGTTGGGATGTTATTAACATGTAGATTGATGATGTCATGAAGAGTAACAGTGGTACTTATTGTCCATGATTGGTGCGAGAATATCTCAACAGAATACAGTTACAGTCGTTATTCATTAGGAGTTTAATATCGTTACAAATTGCATGCTACAATTATTATTAATTAGGAGTTTAATATCATTACAAATTCCATGCTACAGTCGTTATTACAGTGACAAGTTTTACTGCAGGGAGAGTGTAACTATTTTGTTTGAAGTGGTTTTACAAAGGAAGCAACGATGAGAGTTATACTTTAAGGTATACTCATCTCCATGAAGTGAGAGGGAGAATATCAATGTGCAAGTAAGAAACAAGGTACTAAGATTACTTGCTACTTACAAGAAACATATTCTCGTATTGCTAGGTAGTTATATTATAACATGGCGCCCTTTTTGCTTCCTCTTCAAAGTACGCAGGTGCTGTGGTCAAAACCCAACAATGTCCCATTTTTGAAAGGGCAAAACAGGGAATGTGTTGTAGTAGGATCAGTCCCAGAATAGGTTTAGTGATCAAATCCCGCCACTACCGATGATCAAGCCCATAAAGTTTGAAAATGCGCATGGGAACTTGAAGGTACAAGAAAACATAAGAAAATATTTTCTTCTAGTTTTTATTCTCCTTTTGCCAAGAAAAGAGAACACAAAGATGAAGAGTAATAAGAGTAACAATGGTAGTAGGTATATTGAGCTCGGGCCTCTAGCACAGCAAAGGGATCCCTGCATGAACAACAGAGCTTCGGCTTCTTTGTGTACGACCATCAGAAGGAAGAGGGTTTTGGTCATGAATTATTCAAAGATTAATAATAATAATAATAATAGAGGGGAAGTAGAACTGGCAAATGCATAACTATAATGAATCCCAGTGGTAGTAAAATCCATGCGGCATCGCCTCAGAAGAAAATGTTCTTCTCTAACAAACCCTTGAGTCCCATTACGCCAAAGATGCCCACACCACAACAAGAAGCTCAACATTTCAAGGCCGAATCTCATCTGGAGTCTCTGCCATTCAACCTCTTGGTAAAATTTTAGTCATTTTTTAGTCCTTACATTTAATATCATTGGTTCATACAATTTTTATCTCAGTAGTGTAAGATTTATCTTCTGAAGATTACACTGCAAAAAAATTTGGCTTCTTCAAGGCAACATTGCAGGACACTATAAACACTGCCAAAATATTGTTTTGCTTTTTCTCTAGCCAATCAGTGACGATTTTAGCAAAATTATGTTAACCAACGAACATTACTACTCACTTTAATTGCATATGAACACAACTACATTTATTTGAATTGTATGTGAGCTTAATCGGTTAAGATTTATTAAGCTGAGAGATGTATTTTACAATAACAATGGAGTATGGGTTCTCATATAATGATTATGTACATTAAAATTTAAATACACAAATACAATCAACATGATTATTTAAAATATTATCGTTAATGTAATTAAAATTATAAAATAAATGAATATTATAATTGTTATGATTAAAATTATATATATTTCTAAAATATTTTAGAATATATATATTTTTAAAATGTGATTTTCTAAAACATTATTTCAATATTTCATACAAATTATACGTACTAATATTATTTATATTTAAAATAAAATTTAAAACTAATCTAAACTTCTGTAAGGACTCGACGCATGACGCCCTTATTAGTAAACGTCACCGAATATTAAATGTGTAATATTACCCCAGTAACAAGTAGTGTATATGATGAAGATACAAAGTGAATATATTTACCTAGTCAAGGTTTGACATACGTGTAACCCTAGGGAGGATGTTCACTTCTTTGCACTCATGAAATTAGCTCCCACAACTAAGGAAAGATAAAGATTGGACTACGTATTATGGAAGCCCCTGTACTTTACCGTTATCTTGTACGAGTGGTAATGCGAATTACAAGGCAGCATTATCCAAAGGAAGGGTTGTAAAGTTTCAAAATTTAAAAAAAAATGTCTCTTTTACTATTACATTTGACAACCAAATATAGTCTTGTCAAATGTGGAATCTACATCGGAATAGAGATTATTAGACAATAATGAGCCATTTCTATGTCCATCCCACTAATAATTATAATGTAATATTATTAATCATAATATTGTATTATATTAATATCATATTAATATTAACAAGATTGAATATAATAATATATTATAATTATTAATTATATTATATTTTATTATTAATATATATTTATGTATAGTAATATATATTAATAAGAATTATAATAGTTATAATCATGTATTAGGTAATTAATTAGTTTTATGGATGTTACAGATTGCATATATAGTTATGATATATTATTGAACGTTGCACGTATATCTGTTCTGGTTATTCAAGTCCATTACTGAAATACCCTATCCTTGCCCCTCACCATTACCTTCTAGTGCACCTTGAAATCTTTCACCACTTGCATGTTCTATATGGCCTTGCCCTTCCCCACCACTTTGCCATCATTGCTCATAGTTACCTTAAAATAAAACGTCTCCTCCTTGCATAATGCATTGTCACGTTATATGAACACAACCTCATTTTCCACCATCGCCTCTCCAAGAAATATAAGGTTATTATTGTTTAACCCTTCGTGCACAAAAGATGAAACAGAATCAGTGGTCATGGTTTTTGAGTGAATTATGACTATTAATTTACACTCTTTCGCTTTACAAAACCCCATTGTACTAAAACATAAAATTACATCTCTTCCAACATAATAATATATATAGTTAGTTGTATCCCTAAATAACTATTGTAAATTTAATAACTATTAAATATATTTTAAGAGTGTATTTTATATGATAGATCTTTCTCTTATAAATCATTAGGAAGGTTAGGGAGACAACCCAAATGATCCTCCACTTCTTTCACCACTATTTTTTGTTGCTTCTATTACTTAATATTCTCTCTTGTATGTTGTTGTCTATATACAATTATAACTAATTATTTATTCATCTTTTTTAATTATAAATCAACCGTATATTGAGATAATTTATTAGTATTTCTCGATCGATATAACTTTTTAGTAATATGATGACTCTATCAAGCATGCCATGGAATGTTTAGATATCTTCTGCCTTGCATCTAGGCCCTCTATTCAATGGCGTAAGACTCAATGTTATTGCTAATTCCTGTCACCCAAACCTCATTGGTTGGAGGGATATAAGTGGCAGTGTATCCTTCTTGGGGTCCAGTTTAAATTCATAGGCATTCCATTTGCTTCCAGAGCCTCTCCTGTAGAACTGTGGTCTTACGTGGTTCAAAGAGTTGAGAAAAAAATCCCCTTTTAGATCACTAAGCCTTTGACTTTGGTTAGGAAATTCCATATTTGTTCTAAGGTGCCTACTACTACTCATGTGGACAGTTTGTCTTATTGGGCTCCCTCCAATGCCTCTTATACGAATCTTTAAAATCTTCTTCAAGATTTTTTTTGGGCCAATTTTGAGGGGTACTAGGGTTTCATAGAGTATTTCGGGCTATCTATTGTAATCCTAAAGAAGCTGGTGGGATGGGACTCATTAACATCAATCTTCAGGGGCCTGCTCTAAGGGTTAAATGGATTATCAAAAGCTTGGAAGGGGGTGAAACCTGGAAAATTATGTTGAGGCACTACATCTCTTGAAAGTTGGAATGGAATTGCATTAACTAAATTAACAAAAGCACTATTGGAGGTGCTTATTTATACAACAAGAAGTTAGATTAAATCTCCTAACCTATAGAGGATTATGACTCACAATACAACTAATCACACGTAGGAAATACCCCAAGTAACTAATCTATGTCAATCAAAGGTTAATAACACCTTGAGATATTTATCACAAAATAGCTAGGATTAATTATTCTAACATTCCCCCCCCCCTTAATTAATCATAGCATGAAGAGAAGAAGAGAGAGAATTTTTTAATGCCTTAAACTTATCACGTACAAGTGACTTTATGAAGACATCTGCACATTGATCCTGAGTGGGGCAATACTGGAGTTGTATGTTGTGTTGTTAAACATGTTCGCATATGAAATAAATCTGAACCTCTATGTGTTTGGTTCTCTCATAAAATATTGGATTGCGAACAAGATGTAGAACACCCTGATTGTCACAATTTAGAATTATACATTGAGTTTGTGAAATTCTAAGTCCTAAAAGAATGTGACGTATCCATATCACTTCACAAATAGCTCTTATTGTAGTGCAATATTCTGCCTCTGTGGAAGATCTAGAAACATAATTATGCTTCTTACTTCCCTATAAAATTGGACCATATCCTAGAAAGAACACAAATCCAAAAATGAATTTCCTGTCATCAATAGAAGCTACATGATCTGCATCTGTGTATCCTGTCAAGAATAACTTATCATTCTTCTTATACTCTAGGCCACACTTAACTGTAACTCTAATGTATCTCAATACCTATTTTCTTGCTTTCCAATGTACCACCTTTGGCTCCTACATGAACCGAGAAAGATAGCTGACATTATAGCTAATATCTGGCCTAGTATGTGTCATGTAAATGAGACTCCCAATCAACTACCAATAGAGAGTTGCATTTACTTCTGGTGATGGATCTATATGAGATAAATGAAATCTTATCTGCATAGGTGTTGCAATAGGCATGTAGTCCATCATCCTAAATTTATTGAACAATGTCTTGGTATACTTAATCTGTGAAAAAAAATATATTCCTTCTGCCATACTTCTAAACCAAGATAATAGTGTAGCAGCCTGAGATCTATCATGTCAAACGATCGCTTGAGATCATTCTTAATTGCATCGATCATCTTCATTATACTCCCAATGATAACTAGATCTTTGACATAAACAATCACTATAACAACCTCCCCCCATGATTTTTGAGGTAGAGGTTAGGATCATATGGACTCCTATTGAATCCATGTTGTACAAGATGCTCATCAATCTTGATGTATCAGGCTTGAGGAGCCTATTTTAGCCCCTAGAGAGACTTGATAAGCCTACACACTTTTTGTTCTTGATTAGTTGCCATAAATCGTTTAGGTTGAGTCATGTAGACTTCCTCTTTTAAATCTCCATTGAGAAAGGCACTTTTTACATCCATTTGATGGACTTTCCATCCAAACTGTGCAACCATAGCAAAAACCATTCTAATAGTCTTTATCTTAGCTGTGGGAGCAAAAGTCTTCTCATAGTCAATACCTTCTTTTTTAGCATACCGTTTTGCAATAAGGCTTGCCTTGTACATATCAATACTACCTTCTGCTTTGTACTTGGTCTTAAACACCCATTTGCATCTAATAGGCTTCTTCCTTAGTGGAAGATCAACAAGTTGCCAAGTGTTATTCTTCATCAGTGACTAATATTTTGCATCCATGGCATCTTTCCAAGGTCTAGACTGTAGGGCTTCTATTACTGTAGAGGGCTCATATGTTTCTTGCACAATGCTCATAAGGGCCATATTAACCTCTTCTTGAGCCATGCTTCAAGTCCTTGGTCTTGATGTAAATGTATCTAGTACTCCATTCAAGTTAGCATCTCATTTAATACTTGTATACCACTTGGGCATACTTGTAGGTGATAGTGTTGGAGGTCTTGTTTGACCATCTTCATTTTCACTTTCATTATCACTATCTAAAAATATTACAAGACTTTTGCCTATATGTGTAGAAGGTGGATTGATTCCACTCTATCCATCAAACACTACATCTCTGTTGATTAGTACCTTTTTTATTTATGGATTAAGGACCATGTATGCCTTTGATTGTGCATTGTATCCCACAAAAATACATTTCTTTATTTTCTTATCCAACTTCTTTCTTTTCTTCTTACGAACATGCATATATGCCTTACAACCAAAAAATCAAAGGTGAGTTACCTTTGGTTTATTCCCTATCCAAGCTTCATGTGATGTGATTCCATCAAGAGCTTTGGTTAGTGACCTATTCAACAAGTAGACTGTAGTATGACAAGCTTTTGCCCAATATGTATTAGGCAATTTTGCATCCTTAACCATGCTATGAAATATTTCCACAATGACTCTATCATTCCATTCTGTAACTCCATTCTACTAAGGTGAATATGGAGATGTCAATTGCTAACTGATTCCATTCACACTGAGATAGACTGAGAATTATTTATTGGTGTATTCCTCCCCACGATCTAAGTGAAGGGTCTTGATTTTCCTACCAGTTTCATTTTCAACTGTGGCCTTGAATTCTTTGAAGACTTAAAAAGCTTGATCCTTAGTCTTTAATAAATATACCCACATTTTTCGTGAGTAATCATCAATAAAAAGCTAAAAATATTTTTACCCTCTAAGACTGGGATAAAATTGTCTGCAAATATCGGTGTGTACCAAGTCCAACTTACCAAGTGACTGATACTCAATCTTTCCAAAGGGAGCTCTTCTTTGTTTTCCTGCTAAGCAACTGGTATATATATCAGAATATTGCTTGAGTTTGGGAAGGCCACAAACCATATCTTGTTTGCTCAATTGTACCAAATAACCATAACTCAAGTGACCATATCTTTTGTGCCACAAATTACCTAGTTCTGTATCATTGACCACGAGTGCTTGATGATCATTTTGAACAAAATCAAGTTGAAACATTTTTCCAATGTTGGAAGGCTTGGAAATCACTTTGAAATGCCTAGACTTGTCTTTGATGTGGCGAAAAAATTAACCATTTTGCTGATCAAACTCAACCATGAGGTTATGGTCAGTAACTGATTAACATATAATAGATTTTTTATAATTCCTGGAACATAAAGAACATTTAAAACGTTGCAATTTCTATTTCCAAGTTCAAGTTTGATGTCATCACTGTCTTGAACTATATATGAGGTATCAACTCCAAGTTATACATTGCCCTTTGATTCTATTTTGGTCAATGTAGAAAACCAATCTTTTCTACCTATCAAGTGTCTAGTTGCTTCTGAATCAACATACAAAACTGCACTTATATGATTGGTAGACTCATGTGTTTAAGTAGCTAAACCATATTCCTCATTCGAAGAATCATTGTCTTCAACAACATTACCATGTTGTTTAGGCTTGAATTTTTTTTGTTTCCATGTGTTTTGTTGTTGTGGTTGCTTCTTTTCTATTTGTGGTGACTTGTTGAAATAGGACTTCTTGCTTGACGATCCCTGTTGAAATGTGTTATTCTAATAATGTTTCAAGTCATGTCCCAATTTTTCATAAATTTGGCATGCTTTAAAAGAATATGAAGTGTTCCTGTGTTGGTTTTATTATTTATTCTACTTTAGAGATTACTTTAGACCCTTCATGGGTTTCTTCCCCTTTTAATTTGATGCGAGTGCATGCTCATCATCTGCTTCCTCTAAATTATGCATAGCTTCCTCTTGTAGTAGCAAATTTACCAACACCTCAAAGGCTAGTTTTTGTCCTGTGACATTCAATATGGTCACAAAGATCCTATATGCAGGGGGTAGTGCTCTAAGGACTATAGGGACCAAAAAATCATATGTCATCGATTCGCCCAAAGAGTGAAGTGAAGCCCACAAAGTTGCAACACATATAAGGAATGCTTCTACATTTTTATCTGATTTGAACTTGAGAGTGTGCAATTGGCTCTGAAGATGCAAGATTTGATTTTGATTTTTAGCTTCATATACATTTTTAAACTTATCCCAAGCATATTTTTCAATTGTAGCACTACGGATATGAGGTTGTACCTCATCTAAAACTCCAAACATGATGATTAACTTAGCCTTTTTATCAGCTTTGTCATATTTTTTTTGTTGATCAACATATGTTGCATGTCTGAGCCATGTGCCTTCTACTACTAACCAAATATCTTCAAACTCAAGATGGGTTTGTACTTTTCTTTTCCATGCTGCATAATTATCACCATGAAACAATTGTGTTAGGGAGCACAAAACATGGTCTAAAACCAGATATTTTGTAAGTTGTGTATGACAAATTACAAGTGTGTTGTTAAGTGCGAAAATGAAATGTGTGTTTATAAAATGTAAAGAAAATGCAAAAATGCATACACAAAGATGACAAATCTCACACAAGCACACAATAAACGTTGGAATCCACCAAAAATGCATCCAAAAATATAATAGAAAATTAGACGTCGGTTTCAATTGAAAATGCGTCCAAGGAGAAAATGAGGTTGTAATTTTCTTGTTGCAAGAGAAATTGAGGTTTTAAGGAGAAAAATATCCCCCTTCCTTGTTTCAATATTTGTAATTTTGTTACAAAAAGAGGCTTTTTGCCTTACAATTTTCAATGTTGTGACGAATCAATAAATTTCACCAATAAAGTTTACAATTTGATATAGAATCAAAATAAAAAGATTTTGCAGTTGCGAAGATCATGGAAAAACATCAAACTAAAAATTCTTGAAATATGGGTGATAAAAATGTAAAAAATAGCCTTACCACTACATATATCTCAAAAAAATAGCCAAGGTAAAAAAAATCACCTTCCCAAGATTCATGGATCAAAAGTTATGAGCCTTGGAAGAAAAGATCTTTAAAGATGGCTCATAGTGGTGAAGGACAAGCCCTTAGAGGCTAAAAACAATGCCCACTAGGTGGTCATATGGCATGAACCAAGGATGAAAATTGATGGTAGAGTGATGGTGGTGTTGATGCTGGAAGTGGCAGATCTAGGTGGTGCTCCACCCAAAAAATTGACCTTGTACTAAATGAAAACTTCTAAATTGCCCTCTATCTTCAAACTTTCACCATGAGTGCCTTGGTGCTCCATTTTCAGAAAATGAATACTTTTTGGAAAGATCTCAACGAGAAGAATCCGGTGATATAATATTTGATCCATGATTTTGCATTGACAATTTTTCTCTTTCCACAAATTGGCCAAAATTCTAACAGTGTTTCGACTTGGGATGGCTAAAATTGGAGTAACATGACACATCCAAAGATCACACATACTTGGTTCTCAATCTCCACTGATTCTTCAATGCTTAAAAAAAACTCCTCAAGATTTCTTGCTTTGGTACCAATAAAATTTGGAATTGAATTGCATTACTTGAATTAACAAAAGAACTACTAGAGGTGCTTATTTATACCTCGAGAAGTGAGTTTAAATCTCATAATCTGTAGGGGATTATGAATCACAACACAAGTAATCACACCTAGGAATTACCCCAAGTAACTAATCTATGTCAATCAAAAGTTAATAACACTCTGAGACATATAATTACAAAATAGTTAGGATCAATTATTCTAACATGTCTCAAGGTTGCCCACTTGGCAGAAAACCCTGGCAAGGAATTGGCTTTCATAGCACACTTATCTCACCCGCGACAGTTAAGGTAGAGGTAATTTTTTCATGAAAAGTATTTAAAAGGCTTGGGAAATGCTCAAACCCCACCTCATTTGGGTGGAGGATGCATTTTAAAGCGGTGTTTCTCTAAACTCTTAGTCATTATGGTGGTCTCCCCAATTGAACTTGCACAATGTCCCCTTTGCCATGATCACCTGGATTAAAAGCTTGAGGCTGTTTAAAAAAGGTATTCTCACGGTTGGTGATCTCTTTTGTAAAGACTCTAGGGACTGACTTTCTTGGCCTATGCTAAAATCTAAGTTCTATATTAATAAGGAAGATGCATAATCCATTTTAGAATTACAAAGTTCTATACCTCATGAATACTTGCACAAAATTAGAGTTTCCTCTCTTACACCATGGTGGAAAGATTGGTCTTGGCCCACAACTACACCATTTCGCCGCTACTCTCCTCAGTTGGGTTATAATTTGTTGGCCCCTCGGCATATTAATACTGATGCCCTCAATCAATAGAGCTCCCTCTAATCTCTCCATCGGGTTTGGGCCTAGAGATTTGATAATATCTGGGTGGCATGTATTGAGCCCCAAAAAGCCTGTTTCCCTTGGTGCATCCTCTACCAAGATCTACCTATGTGGAATAGGCTCAAGCACATAAAGGTTTTAAATCCCACTTGCCCAGTTTGTCATCAGTTAGAAACTATCAAGCATCTCTTTTGGTTTTGTCTTCATGCCCAATCAACGTGGAGATGGATTCATACCCTTTTCAAACCCTTCGGACTTGAAATGTTAACTTAGAAAATAGCTCTCCTGGGGGACTCCATCCTGTTCCTTGCAAGATATAACAAATTTTGGCAAAGTTTTCGTACTGATATTTTGTTTCAGATTTGGAAATCTAGAAATCAAGTGTGTTTTAATAATGAAGCTATGGAAAAAAGTTTTTCTGTAACTAATAAAGTTGTTGCAATTGCTAATGTTATATTTCAGATACATAATCAAATAGATAAAGTCCAACTCGAGCTTCACCATCTGCAGCTACTCCTAAATCATTGAGGGAATGTTGCTTGTGCGATCAATTGTGACCCTGTTGATCCCCCTCCTCACCATTCCCCTTTTGGGGGTCAGGGCATGGGGGGGATGCCACCGCTCTCGCAACCAGAAGTCTTGAAATTGGAGGAGCTCCTCTCCTCGCTCTCGTTGGCCATCTCCTCCTTGAGGATTTAATAGAGGTATTAGAGATAGTGGAGGTGGCGGGGAGGGGGGGGGGTGCAGACCCCTTTCGTAGGATAAATTCCCATGGTTGGCATTGGCCATCTCTCCTTCTCGTCAAGATTCTTAGGTGTAGCGTGATTATGAAGCTAACCAATAAGTTAATGGATGGGACTCCCTCTCAGTTGATGAAGATCCCCTAACCCAGGATGGTTGGGGAGAAAAATCTCAGGACCCTCCACCTCTGCGTCTTCTACTGATTAGTGTGTTTGCAGCTACTGTTTAGTTATTTGCTTGTTGTTTGTACTATTTCATTCCCTTTTTTTGAGTGATGTGCACTTCAATTAGTTTTACTATGATTAATGATGAAATTACGACCTCTTTTGAACTTATGTTTCTCTCGAAACTTCCTTAACTCGATATTAATTTTGAGATATAATTTTTCCACCCATTTTTTTTGATAATTAACATTATGTTATATTTTTTGTTAAATTAATAAAAATATATTTTTTAATTAAAAAATATATTATTCACTCTTTTTTTTTTTTAATAATTAATTTTTTAATATATTATTTTATTAATATATAAGATAGATTTTTCAATAAAAATCTAACCCAAGAAAAAACAAAAACAAACATCATCTAAAATAATAAAACTTATACAATGCGCATCAAATATATTCAAAACCATTAAAATCTCATCCCAATTACCTCTTACCCTATGAACTCTAATTGACTTTAATGATCTTCAACTTTTAAAAACATGCAAAATGTGTGCGGAATTGTTTTGTTTGAATAAAAGTAGTGGTCTCCCTAAAGTTGCATCTCCTTTGTTTTCAAAACGTTTTTAAATTAATGAACAGTCGTATTTAGACCAGGTACCAAATTTTTAGGGCATGCCACGGAAAAAACGTGGAGCTACTTTTATTTTAAAAAAACATTCCATGCACGAGCATCGAAGGGAGCGAGCTGATTAACTATGTATTTTAGTTGGGTCGTGTAATCACTACCTAATTATAAAAATATATAGCATCTTTCCATATCACAAAATTTATTGCAACGATTAAATTATGTGGAAGACACTTATTTTACGTATTTAATTTGGAGTTTAGTATTTAATTTAAAGAATTTTAATTTAAAAAATATATATATTATCATTTAAAAATTAAATAATTTTTTAATTTTTATTTATGGATCTTCATTTTATTGGTTGATTTGATTTGTGATGACAACTATTTTTTATTTAAATTTTAGTTGAGAAAGTCACATCCACTTATTCTTATTTAAATAATTAGTAGTACTTTAATTTACATGTATCTTTTAAAACATTAGTCCATGTACAATACTTGGCTCCTCTCTTTTCAATAAATAGATTTTAAAGGAATAAAATAAATAAATAGATTTTAAAGGGATAAAATAAATGTATATATATTAGTAATTGCTTCAAAGACGTAAGTTATATTAAAAAGGATGGCATAACTTTTGTTTTTAGTAAAGTAGGGTTGTGTAAAATGAAAGTGTAAATTGTTAGTCATATTTTACTTGAAACTCTTCGACATTTATTAGGTATCATTTTTTTATGAACGGATTTTCAAATAATAATAATTTGATATTTTAGGTGGAGATGATAGTGGAAAATGAGGTTGTATGTTCCTTCATACAATAATGAGTTGTCTGGGGAAGAGATGTTTTCTTTCACAGTGAGTATGAGTAATGGCGAAGTACTGAAAGAGAAAGGGCATAAACATAAAAGTGATTAAATATTTCAAGGTACACTATGGAATGATGATAAAGGATAATGACAAATATTTCAAGAAATAAACTTAAAGATGCCCGAATATATATACATACAAACTTCTGTAACATATCATATATTATATATTTTATATAATATTTAATATAGTATATAATTATAAATAAATATTATTTTATACATACATACATATATATATATGTATGTATGTATGTGTATATATATATGTGTGTGTGTGTGTGTGTGTGTGTGTGTGTGTGTGTGTGTGTGTGTGTGTATGTATATGTATATATGTGTGTGTGTGTATATATGTATGTATATGTATATATATGTATACATATACATACATATATACACACACACAGATATATATATATATATATATATATATATATATATATATATATATATATATATATATATATATATATATATATATATATATATATATATATATAGTGATAAATTATACTATTTTTCTAATTAAGGGTAAAAGTGTGAGTATTGAAAGGATCCCAGAACCTGTTACAGAGAGTAGAGATAAAGTAGTGAAGCTCCAAACAAAACAAAGCAAACAACTAGCCTATAGCCAGTAAGCACACAAAAAGCACACAAACTTTGACAAAACTTCAGCTATCATTCACCCAAAGTTCAGAAAAAAACCAAAGGAAAGACATATACTACAAACTATTCCAATGAGATCTTGATCTCTTTGGGAGACTCTGTTACATTTATTTGATCATGAATCCTAGTGGGTGTGGCATCAATTTTTTTTCTTTTTCTCCTTAACTTCAATCTTCTTCTTACTACCTCTGGTTATTTTGCTTGGCTCGTCATTGTTGCCTTCACTAGTTCTTTTCTTGGATTTTTCCTACTCCTTGTTACTCAGTTCCATGCTCTTTTTACCATTTTGCCCGACCTATTTAACCAGGCCCAAACTCACCTTCTTCTTCTTCTTGGTTTCAAGATATGCATGGGCTTTCTCCTCCTTGAGGATATCCTCCAGATAAGGGTTCAACATGCTTGAGGGTTTCTTCTTAACCTCAATGATTTTACCCTTTCCTTCAGGTTGAATAACCAATGATTCCTCTTTAATCTTCTTAAATTAAAAAACAACGTCCTTCATTAAATCCATTTGTTTTCTAATCTCCACCTCAAGCATACCCATCATTACACTAAAGGACTCAAAATTGTGGTGAGGACCAAAAGGAAGATGTTATGCCTCCTTCTAACTAGGATAATCCTCATTTGTCACATTCAAGGTACTTAGGAAAACATGGGGAACTTCATTTTTATTTAGGGGATTCACTAATTTTGAGCTTTTAGGCCCTCCCACATCTCAAGAGTTGTTGTTTCCTTCCCTCACTAGTTTTACCCTTCCCTTAATCTTATTGAGATAGGGTTTCCTTTTTCTCACCAGATCCCTTTGTAAACTTTTCTCCTTAACCCCCTGAGGATTATAAGAATTGACCCTACCCCTTATGATTCCCAGTCAACCCAACCACCAGATAAATAAAGGGTTAACCGATCAGATGATTAGGTAGATAAGAGTTTGATGTAAAATAACACTAGTCTTGTCTAATTGATAAGAAAGAACAGAGCTTTCTATGGAGCTTAGGAGATAGTATAAGATGCTAATGGTTTAACTATGTTTGAAATGGTTCAATAACAAAAAAAGATGTGAGTATAATGGTTAGTGCTTAACTTCAATGGTTATGTATCTCATTACCTACATACACACTTCTACCCATAGGAAAGGAAGATCCACATGAAGGAAACCATCATTTGATTCATGAATCTTTTCCCCTTCCTTGAAGAAGCTATCAATTATCTCTTTTGTCATATGATTGTTATTATAAGTTTTAAAACCATCACATGACATTCTAGTAATTTTTGTAATACTTTATTCAAATACATTCATGGTGATTCCCGTTATTGTGACCACTCTATCCTTCCATGCCTTGACAAAGTCCATAGACAAGCCTAGGTCGAACCTAACAATCCTTTCCATGTAGGGACTCAATCCTCCAATTTTGAGAATTCACCATATAGTTTTGTTTGCCTTGATGTTTTCACACTAAATGGGCTCATCTTGGTCCCTATCGCCACCCATGTTATAATCAATGTGATTTCTTTCCCTAATGGTATCTACTTCGTTGAGGGGATGGATTAAACTTTGCTCTAAAATAAATAAGATAACAACTCTTGCACACTTGGAATGATTAGGAGGTAAACAAAATTGATATTGTTGTCATCCTCATTCCTCCTTGAATAATGATTAAACTTCACTTTATAATGACTAAATCTATCATTTCCTTTAGTGCTCATGTAAATAATTTTAAACCTTTTTTTAACCCTACATAAGAATGTCAAATTTCCTCCACTCATCCTCTTGGGAGCATTTTTGCTTCCTTGTTCACAATATTAGTAAAGGATATAAGAAGATCATCCATCCTGGTCCACTTCAATAATTTCTAACTCAATACTCCCCTATTGGCGAGCTAGTCAACACACCTGTTGCCTTTCCTATTAGTATGTTTGATGTTCAGTTCATTAAAGTTTGACATGAATATCTTAGAATGCCTAATCATGTTCAAGATAGACCAACAATTATTTTATTTACCATTAATGAAGTTTATGATATTCAATGAATGACCTTCAGTGATAATATTTTTTAACTTCAACTCCTTAGCTAATTGTATCTCCCATAGAGTTGTTCTATCCTCTACAACATGGTTAGTATGAACCCCCATAGGACCTACACAGTGATGGAGTGAGAATGTTCACACTCACTTATGGAGGTAAGCTAAATTAGGGAGTTTATTGTATATTATTGAGAATGAATTATTATGTTGACATAAATTGTTTGAGTAAACCTAAATAGTAGATTCTCCTATGTTTAAGGAGATTACAACAACCACTTAGTTGTGAAAACCTCTCTTGATTATTTAATAGGCATTCCATTATATATTGGTGTTGGTTGGGTGACACACATGAACATGTGAATACAATGAGAGACTATTGTACATGATTATTTATTTCTTGATGCAATGATGGTTTTGTGTGTATGATAAATACATAGTGGTAATGGAATGTGGATGAGGTTTTGGTTGTTGATATTTTTCACAACTATGATATGGTATCAAAGTATATCCAACAACCATTACTAAAAAAAATCCATTACTCAAGCAAAGCTGGGAAAATATTAGTCTTTGAGGCATAACCACAGGGTCTACTTGAGCACAAGCCCATATTTGATCAACTTTACCTTCGACGTCTGGAAATAGTTGTGGCCTTTCTGTTTTGTGGATTGGCCTTTGCATTTGTGGTTTGAGTGCATTATTTTGCATGCATTCATATTGGGTTTTCAAATTTATTAGATGAGCTACTTAGTTTTCTTGAGTTATCTTGACTCATGATCACCTCATTCAACTCAGCACGACATTCTTGGCAAGTTGTATTGGCTTGTGTTTGATAGCTCTATCAGTGTATTTGTAGTAAGGAGTCTCATCATTTGTAACTTTTATTGTTCTGTATGCATCTAATTCCTCTCACTAAATTAACTTGTTTAATTATGCCTAATATCATCTAATATCTTATTCATCTGATCTAATTAACTAACACTTGGTCCGTATGTCCCATTCATACCATATTAACATCACCTCTCCACGTCCTTAAGTTAATCAATTAATTTATCCTAACTACTTGAATATCCCACTCTCCACATATTCATATTTACTAATATTTTAATTTCTAATTCGCCCCACTTTCTAAATAAAGTCTAAAGATTTCTAATATCTAAAACTTTCTCCATGCTAAGAACCCTTCTCAAATTTGAGATTTAGGAGGGAAATTTCCCCTCCATTTCCTTGTAATACCTCTATAAATGCAAAGAGCATCCCAAACATTTAGACAAGTAATGAATGCAATCCTATGCTGCCTCCATCACTCTCCT
Source organism: Torreya grandis (assembly GCA_037957365.1). Classification (NCBI taxonomy): domain Eukaryota; kingdom Viridiplantae; phylum Streptophyta; class Pinopsida; order Cupressales; family Taxaceae; genus Torreya; species Torreya grandis. Next base: position 2,560,904 of record JARHVA010000625.1, read on the forward strand.
CCATTTATATAACCTTGAGCTTGTCATACTTCATAATCCTACATACCATCTTAGCTATTCAATTTGTCAATTTGGTCTTCAAGCGACGTTACAGAGTCTTGGAAGGGAGATCAAGAGGGAGAAAGATGACGGTAAGATTATTTTAATTCCATGATTTATTGCTTCCTCTTTCTAATTATTTTCATTTGATGATCATTTAGAGTTTGGATTTGATTAATAATTCTTTTGTACTTTTTATCCGTTCTGTCCAAATTCTAGGTGATACATTATGCATATCCTACTATGTAGTGCATCTAGGGATATGTGTGGATGACTGGTGTCTTACATACCTTTCATATTATCTTATTACATTTATCTATGTTCTTAGTATGGTCGGCCTATGGAATAACCATGGTTAAGTAGAGTATATATATGAGGCAATGGTTAGTCTCTTATCATAATATTAAGATTTTTTCTCTTACTGCATTATTGTGGAGGTTTCCCCCTCAAAGCGGCTCAGACGTTATTATCAAGTATTATTTCATTTTGTCATTTATTTTTTGGATTAGATTATTATGCTCTTAATTATGATACATTATTTCATTGTTGCAAAACATCGAAGAAATTTCCTTACAAGTAGCATCAAAGCATCAATTTGGGCATGCTTATTCAAAGATCTTTTTCAGATATGGTGTTGCAGCAATTAGGAGATTTGAAGGATTAAAAAAATATAACTTACAATTCAATAAGAATTTATTTTTTTCACCACTATAGTATTGTTTGAAGTCATTTTTAGAAAAAAAGAAATTGCAATTTTTTTGCACCTTTGCATAAATTAACAATCATTGGATTCATCTTGACAATACGATCACAATTGTATAATCTATTGGTACACTTATTTTAGGCCTAAAACCCTCCTTTCTAGGGTTTGTACATGATTGGTTCTAACCCTTACAAATTTGGAAAAGGTCAAGACACTCCAGAAAATCCTCATAAGGATATGGAGTTTAAAACTTTAGATATGTCAATTTTTGAGGTGGTTCAACAAATTTAGACAAATATACAAAGTATAATGAGGAAGGTTGATATCAATGCAATACAAGGTGACATGGATTATATGAAGAATCAATTATCAACTTTGACTACTTAGTTGACCACTATTATGGCTTAGCTTTTGTAAAATAATATCAGGTTCTCCCCATTTGAGCAATCATAACCCTAATAATGGTTCAAAACATATGCTACCAAAAGTCGAACTATGAAAGTTTGATGGTAAGTATCCACTCACTTAGATCAATCAAATATAAAATTTATTTGATCTATATCAGACCCCATGTGCACAAAATGTGATCACGACATCTCATCTAGAATCTGAGCAATTCATTTGGTATATGTGGGTATGTGCTCAAAATAAAAATAAGGGTGCTCCTATTACCTGGTTGATGTTTACTGAGGAGCTACATATGCACTATTTCAACATCTCAAAAAATTACTTCAACCAACCAAAAAATTTACGATAAACAAGTATTGTTAAGGACTATATTTAGTAATTCTAGTATCCTTACACACATGGATGAAATCAATGAGAACAACATGAATAACCTATTCTTTGGGGGGGCTCAATGATATCATCCAACCTGAGGTTCACATGTTTAATCTAGCATCTATTCTGAAACCATACCATTCACGCGCTAGGCAGAGGAAATAGATTTGGTTAAAATAAGGGCTTTCACTCATGTCCATAAACATAATTTTACAACACCATCATTTACACCACCTACAATGTTTACCCCATAATAATGAAGAGAAACATGCAAAAGGGTTATGTTTTGGTTTTGGCAGCAAGTGAATCAAAGGATATAAATGTGTCAAAAATAAGTTATTCTACATTGAAGGAGCCAATGAAGATGAAGAAGCTGATGAGACCTTAGGTGAGAGAATGAAAGAGCTAGATGAGTAATCTGAAGATTCTCACCCTATTATCTTGGCATGCATGCTCTTTTACGTATTAGTTTCTCTCAAACTCTTAAAATGGTGGGCATCCTCAAGAACCAGAAAGTGACAATGTTGATTGACTTATGGAGTACACATTATTTTATCAATAGTAAGTTGGCTACTTGTTTGAACTATTTTATTTATCTAGCTCTAAAATTTTAAGTCATAATTGTAGATGGTGGCACAATTAGCTAATTTGGAAAATTAAATAATATTATTATTATCATGGGGGACTACTTGGTTAAATATCCTATGTTTTTTATCCCCATTGGTGGGGCTAATATTTATTTGGGAGTATAATGGATCATAATTTTAAGCATAATAGAGATGATTTTATAAGAATTATTCAAGAGATTTCATTTTGAAGGTAGGACGTTTGAACAATGGGGATTATGGGCAAAGTCCCCCAATTGGTTAGTTCACATCGGATGATGAAGATAAAAAATGGTTGAAGGATTTTTAGAGCAATAGTTCTCAAATGAAGTTTAATGAATAAATGTGTTTACACATCCTAATTTTCAAATGATTCTTGATGACCACTTAATAGCTTTTGGTGCAATGCCAAAAAGACTACCACTAAGTAGAGAACATGAACATGCCATAAGACTCATTCCAAGTAGTACACCACCAAACATCAGACCATACAAGTATCCATATGCCCATAAAAGTGAAATTAAACATATGGTATAGGAGATGTTGGAGGCAAGTATTATCCAACATAGACAAAGTAAATATTTGTCCCTAGTAGTCATGGAGTGGAATAAGGATGGCACTTGGAGGATGTGTCCTGAATATAGAGAACTCAAAAAGTACACCATAAGTTTTTTATTCCAATAATTGATGATTTTTTAGATTAATTACTTGGTGTTATTTATTTTACCAAACTAGATCTTCATTTTGGGTATCATCAAATTTGGATCCGACATAAGGATATCCCTAAAATAGCTTTCAGAACTCATGAATGCCATTATGAGTTTTTGGTCATGCTTTTTGGTCTCACAAATGCACCATCTATATTTTAGAGCTTGATGAATATTATTTTAGACCCTTTTTAAGGAAGTTTATGTTGGTGTTTTTTTATGACACCCTAATCTACAAAAAAAATTGGAAATAACATTTGAAGCATGTGAAATAGGTACTATTAGTTTTAGAATGATATAAAATTTATTCAAAACCTTCCAAATGTAATTTTAGAGTCCCTCAAGTGGAGTACTTGGGTAATTTTGTTCCACATGCAGGAGTCAAATTCAACCCTAAGAATATCAAAGTTATGATGGAGTGGCAAGTGCCAAAGATCCTCAAAAACCTTCTTGGATTTTTGGGACTAACAGGTTTTATCAAAGATTTGTAAAAAATTATGTTAGCATAATAGTTTCACTCATAGTCTTGTTGAATAAATATTCCTTCCATTGAACTAAACCAGCTACCAAGGCATTTGAGAAGCTAAAAGAGGCTATGTTCACCACTCCAATTTTGAATACCCCCAATTTTTCAAAAATGTTTGTTGTTGAATGTGATACATCAGGATTCCCAATGGGGGAATTATTCATGCAATAAGGAAGACCCATTGCATTTGAGAGTCATAAACTCAAGGCAAAAAACAAGCTCAAGCCAATCTATGAGAATTAGATGATGGTTATTCTTCATGCAATCGAGAAATGGAGACCTTATCTAATAGGTAGACAATTTTAGGTAAAGATTGATCATGATAGTCTAAAATAATTTTGGGAACAATGACTATCATCATAAGAACAACCAAAATGGGTGACTAAAATGTTGGGGTATGACTTTTAAAAAGTCTATAAGAAAGGAAAAGATAATGTGGTAGAAGATGCACTTTTCGAGAGGGATGGATTAGTTGAGGCACTATTGTGCATAATGATCATTTGGAAAACATATTGGTTCGAAGAAACAAGATCAAAATGGGATAATGATATGGATACACAGGTCTTGATTCATAATCTTTAGCATGGTTTGGGTGTTTTTTTTTTTTAATGAGTGGAAAGAGAACAAATTATGGTATAAATATAGATTATACCTATGTAAGGATTTTATCCTCAAACACAAGATCATTTTGGAGCTTCATGCATATTCAATAGGGGCACTCGGGATTTTTGAAGACATATCATCAAATCAAGCAAGATTTATTTTGGGAAGGACTCAAGGGGGATATACAAAATATTGTGGTAGAATATATAGTTTGTCAACAGAACAAATGAAAAAGAATTAAGACCCCAGGTATTTTGAAACTATTATCCATCCGTAGAAAGAGGTGGAAGGAGGTTTCCATGGATTTCATTATAGGGTTATCAAGGTTTGAAGGTAAAAAATTCATCATGGTAATTTTGGATAGACTCATAAAATATGATCACTTTTTTTCCTTAAAACAACCATTTGTATCTAGTACACTAGTTTCTTTTCTCAATATAGCTCAAAAGTTACATGGTACTCCCAAAATAATTACAACTTATCATGATCCTATATTCACTAGTAACTTTTAGACTGAGTTATTTTCATGTTTTAGAACTCAGTTGGCTCATAGATCATCATATCATCCTCAATCTGATGAGAAAATAGAGGTTGCCAATAAATGCCTATAAGGGCATCTCCATTGTTTTGCATAAGATAAATAACAATGTTGGGTCTATTGGTTGCCACTAGTAGGATAGTCGTACAACACTTCCATACCTCTTATAAAATATCTCTCTTTGTGGAAGTTTATGGATATCATCCTCCATACATCATTTTATATTTGAAGGTATAACCCAATGTTTGAGCTATTGAGGAACACATTCAACATAAATAGGAGGTACAAGTTAGTTTAAGTGAGAATTTAACAATCATACATAATAGAATGAAGTAGCAAGATGATGAACACCATAGTGAGAGGAATTTTTATATCAATGATTATCTTTATGAACTTTCAACCATATAAGTATATGTCTTTGAAGCAACACAAAATAATAACGAACTTTATCCTAAGTATTATGGCCCATATCAAATCCTGTAGAAAATTGGTAGTGTGGCATACAAGATGTAGCTACCTTAATCCACTCACATATATCATGTATATTATTTTAAGAAGGTCATTGGATAGATATTTTCTTCCCATACTGAGTTACCCGAACTAGATGAAGAAGGTAGAATCATTTTAGAACTTGAGGAGGTCCTTCACACATGCATAAAAAGGCTACAAACAAGAGAACTTAAGGAGTATTTGATCGAGTGAAGGAGTTTAAATCATGAATATGTAACATGGGATGATGAAGCTTTCCTACAACAACATCTATAGTTGATTTAACATTGAGGGAAACATTATTTTGAAGGAGAGGGGCATACTACACCCTTAACCTATAGTACATCTAGGGATATCTGTGGCTTACATACCTTTCATATTATATTACTGCATTTCTTTGTGTTCTTAGCATGGTCATCCTATGGAATAACCATGGATAAATAGAGTATATATAAGAGGTAGTGGTTAGTATTTTACTATCATATTGCAAATCATGTTCTTACTTCATTGTTGTACATATTTTCCTCTAGAAGCGACTCACTCATAATTATCAATTATTCTACTATTTTGTTAATTATTGTTGCGGATCTGATTATTCTACTCTTAATTTTATGATATATTATTCCATTTTTGTGAAACATCTAATTGATTTCATTGCATATCTAGAAGCTCAGTTGCCTTGTCTGTCCTTGGGTCGGCCTGCTCCTATACTTGGTTACAAGTCTCCAAACAGAGTTAGAATGCCTCCAAAATCTTTCCTTATGAAACTAGAATCGAATCCTTATAATTAAATTTGTGTAAATGTGAAATAATCTAGTTAGATGATATGATGATCTTTTTCATTGGTTGCATGCACATTAATTATTTTTGGCACTTCATTTGACTTGGCGTGGCATAGTTATTAATGTTTTTTTTTTTTTGGGTAAAAATAATATTAATATTAATGATTTCATTTGATTGGTGAATTCAAAATTTGTATTGGAATAGTCACTATCGATCCCACTGCCAAGAAAGGTTAACACAACCACCTCCATTGCCATCACCTAACACCTTTATAGTTTGTTATACTCTATAATTTGGCACAACATCCTTTTAGTTGATATCTAGATTGGCTCTCGGTGACCTACACATTACTCGGCTTCCATCAATGGGTCTTCCTGCCATTTTTTCCACCTGTTTCAATCTCATGCAAGATCTTAACCGCCTAGCAAACCATCTTGGGTCCAATACAACCCTAAAATGGGTATTCTTTTGCTTTTTTTTAATTCTAAAATCCTATTAAATATAATTTTTGTCATTTGCATATTTAGTGGCCTTCAAAGTTGAGATGTCCATTTACATTTTTTATTAGACTTTCAATTGAGTGGTTAGGGGTCCAAACCCCATCCACTCCAAGTAACATGTTCTTTTGAGGGGGGATTACTTGTAATAGTGGGAGGTTTACTCTTGAATTTTATAAAATTGAAATTATTGTAAAGAGGAGGCTAAGATTATTATTTGAAATCTATATTTTAATATTGCCTTAGGAGAGCAATTGTTGAAAAAGACCCATATTTATTTAGTTTTTATGGCCTTTTTGATCTTGAGGGTCTAAGACAAGAGGGTGAGGCCTAGCCTGGAAGGAGATCAAACCCCCTCACAAGTAAACAAACTTTTTCTTGTTCCTTCTCTCCACACTCACCTTCATTCTTGGAGGTCATTTTTCATTGCTATCGTATTCCATTTTCATTTGTGGATGTATTTTTGGCTGACCCTGATGTCCTACATTTTGAATGTGTATTATACCTTTGTGTCATATTACGAACACATTTTAGATCGATGTCTATGTTGTTTTCTCAAAGGGTCTTTTCTAATTTTGTGTCATTTGGGCCAAAACTTTGTAAATAAACTACATACTTATAAGCAGTTTGGGAGGGGTTTTGTATCTTGTTGAGTGTTTTTTTGGTGAGAGGTTTATTCTTTCCTCAGTTGTGAATTAATAAATGGACAATACATTCATTGATCCCCTGAACATATCTACCTAAAACACATGGAAAATAAAGTTGATAATGCATTTGCAGAGGAAAGGCTTTTGGAGAGTTATGCTTAGTGACTTTACAAAATTTACAGATGAGGAAGATATTATGTGGATTGCATCCTTTCAAGATGAGGCACTTTGTTTCATTCACCTTAATGTTTTTAATAGTTTCAGTCTCACATTATACATATCACATCACCTAAGCAATCTTGGGATGCTATTAAAACATTGTTTGGGGAGGTCACTTCACCTCTAATTATTCCTCTTTCATCTCCTCCTTCACTTAGTGCAGATTATTTTGTTGGTGACATTGTTGATGTTCCTTCACCTTCTTCTCCTATTTGTGAGAATGTGATTCTTGATGGTGATATGCATAAAGAACCTATGGTATCTCCTCCTCCTCCTTCATTTGATAGTGAGGACTTATCTTGTTAGGATGTTTCACTTACACCATATTTTGTTGATGCCACATAAGAGGAACATGCACCTCCTTTTTCTGCTTGTTGGGTTATTTTTCTATCTAGAACTTTTCCTAGGCATGCATTGAATTAACTAGTACCCAATAAGCTAGTGCATTGACATTTCATGAAAGACTATGTTCTTGCATGATCACTCGAAACACACAACAAGAAATTGATTCCCGTTGGTTTTGTTGCATGGTAGTATACATGTCATATATTGGTACTTGAACATATACCTTATTCAATGACTAAATAGAAAAAGCAATATACATATGTGGACCTAGATTCAATTAAGTAAACAAACACAATTAAGATAACCATTGCCATGATATTCAGAATACTCATTACTCATGTTCAAATAACATAGATTTTATTCATTATATCCAAACTAGATCTATAAGTTACATAACAAATGTATAGGCAACTTAGTGATTCAAATTATCTATAAAATAGACTGCTATAGTAATATTATAATAATTTTTGTGATTAACCTATTCACCAATAATCAATCATTATACAATAAAAGCTAACATGAAAATACATTTGGAGAGGAGTCCAATTATCCCACATGGGGAGAATAATGCAAAGCATCCTAAGATGACACAAGTTGTAAATATACTTAAGAGATTCTTTATGACCATTTATGGTCTTGTGTATGTTTTAAGGGACTTTTAGGTTCCTTATGGATGTTTTGCAGTCACGAGGATCCTTATAAGGGTGTGATTTTATTCATTTTGGAGATTCTTGCTAAGATGGATATCTTAAAATTTTGAATTTTGGGATTACCTTTGAGTGATGTTTTGGCTTTGGGTGGTACCTAATTGTTTGTGTAAGTTAGTGAAAGGTATAAAATGGCCCTATGAGAGTGTGTAAATATGTTCTAATGTAAAATTCATGGCAAAAAACAATGTGAGCCAAAAAAGTGGGCTTGTAACTGCCCCTTCATATGTGGAAGTTGGCAACATTGGGTAATGGTCTTGCATATTTAATAGTATAAGGAGCTAGAAATGCATGTTGGAGAGTAATGTGAGAGTATTAATATGGTATTAGAGAGTCATTATGAGTAATAATGTTCTAAAAGGAGAGAAAAAGATGGAGGAAAATGAAGAAGAATGGTCCAATCCATGGAAGACGATAGAGAAATAAGGGATTATATGTAATGTTTTGGGATGTAAAAATCAATAGAGATAATGTTATTTTGGTGTGTAATATTTGGATTGAACTCTATATTTGTTATTTGAATGTCTTACCTTCATATTGAGACTCCTTAAAGACCAGGCATTGGGTTTGATTATTGTTGTAGTTCTGTATCAATAGACTATGTGGTAACAGTTAGAGAAATTGAATATTTTATTAGTGTTAAAAGTTATTTATGCAAAAGTGATCATTAAAAGACTCAGTGAGAGGTATAACTTAGCTAAAAAAAACTATATATTACCATTTCAGTGTTGAAGACTTGAAATAATGTCAATATTTCAAAAGAAAGAACCTTGTTGTCCTATAACTCTTATGGAAGATTGTGTATGAAAGTGTTGATAAAGAACGAAGAACATTTGAGAAGTTTGCCTTGAGTTCCTAGCATATATTGGTAATATTTTAAACTCAAATTCCCATTTCCTAAATTTTTTTAGGCTTATTATCACTCTTAAAGTGTAAGTTTCAATATAAGCCCTCATTCTTGTGCACACGGTCCTCTAAAAGGAACATGACTTTATAAACTTGCATCCATAAGACTGTTGGTGGTGTTTCATGTTCAAATGCCCATGTATGAAGTTTTAATTAAATAAGGTAAACCTCAAACTGGTACCAAGTTTGATTGAATTAGTGTGGAATTCACATTAGCTCCTTTAGTAAGCTCTCGGGCTTGTAAGTCTTGCACAAGAACTCGAAAATTATGCATTTTTGCTTGTTAAAGCTATTGGAGGGTTGATTTTGAACTTAAAACTATTAGATTAGGTGTATTAGTGTTTTAAAATTAAAATTATCTCATTTTTATATCCCTCGACCTTGTCTCAGGCCTATCAAAACCCTCAGCTAGGGTTTTAAACTTGCATCTTGTATATCTAGAGTTTCTAGACTTGAAATTTGTTGAAACTTTGTGGTCTTATGTGATTTAGCATGGTATAAAATAATTTGGTGTTTTTTGGGTTGATCCCAGGATGTACTATATGGTATCATTGACTTTGTCTCCAAACTAGGTCTAAGAGACCTAATTAGGAGAAGGGGGTATTGAGTTAAGGGTTCTAACTTGGGAGTTGTGTCAAGTAACTTTGTAAGGAGTTGTAAGGGGATAAAGGGTAATTTAATGTGCCTTTATTTTTATCATAAGTTTTGTAGGATTTTCCCAATTGCAAGGTTTTTCCAAAAAGAGGGCTACAAGCCATTAGGCCTTGAGAGAGGAAAAGTGGATTGTATGAAGAGTTCATGCTTGGACTTTGGGTTATTTGTTTAGATAAGAGGAGTATAAGGAGGTAGTTTAATGATCATAGGATACCTAAGGTGGAGTCAAGAACATAGAACCAAGATTTAGGATTTGAAACTCAAGAACCAGGATGAGAATGTGCAAGGATAAACCAAGTAAAAGAGAGTGAAGTAATGAAATTTGTGCATTAGAGGATGGTGTCAATTCTAAAAGAAGATGGTACAAAGGTATATGATGACAGGATATTGAAATGTCAATAACATAGGAAAGAAGGTTATGCAAGAAATAATACTTAAAGCATATGAATTCCAAAAGTGATCAAAGGTGTCGAAGAAGGGGCAAATGATCTATTTCAAGAGGGCTATTAGAGATCAAACAAAAGGGTTAAGGGTAGATAATAAGACCCAGGTAATGGCATCAAATCAATGCATGTTTTAAATTATTTCAATTGTATGATTTCCTCTACACCATTTACACTACATACAACCATAAGAAGAGGTAAAACTAGTCATCTATTGATCAAAGGCATACAAAAAGAGTAGGGCTTTACGATACTCAGGTGGAAGGATGCTTACAATGCCAAATAAGGTAAATTTTTATAGAGTAAAGGAGAAGAGAAAGAGATAAGGGAGGTGTCAAGAGTCCATCATGAATACAAATCTATCATAGGTTAGTTACAATCCAAGACAAGAGGCCAAAATTAGTTTTATCATCCTATTCAACATGTGTTACTTAAAGTGATGATGGCCTTTGCAAAGTGGCGTAGGAGTGACACATCATCCTCCTCTCTTGAAACTACCATCTCTTGTTATTTATTGAGGAGTGATAAATGCATAACTTCCTTTACACATTACTTATCCTTCTTGACACTTCATGAGATGATGTGAAACTCCTTAAACTAATATAATAGGTTTGACATCTCATAAGGCCACTTTGTCATCTTGTCAATCTTGCCAAATGCTTAGTGAAAACTTGAAACTTGGTGAATTTATATGATTTGGGCAGATAATAGGCCTAATGAGGATTGGAACATCATTTTAATGTTAACATAAACCTTTGTTTTAGTGTTGAGCTCTCTACTCCACCTGAAACTCCCAAAAAAGCATAATTTGATCTTTCTGGGCCTCAAAAAGCCTTGAATTGGCTTAGGGGAAAAAAATGAGTTTTAAGACTCACATAGCTCAATTATTGGGATAATTGAATAGGTTTCAATGGGGAATACCTGTGGGAGTTGAAAAAACTCATAAATTCTTCATAAAACTCATAAACAAAAATTCTTTCTAAATTACACGTTTGTTGCCCTGTAGGGGAATACAAACCCATGTTTTAGATTTTTATCTCTCATAATGAACTATACAAACCTTAAACCACTTGGAATTTATTTTTGATGTTTCTCCCAACCTTCAGTTAAAATTTCATGAGTGAGCTCTGAAATTCAAGTTATGTCCATTTTAGTGTTGTCCCACCTTATATTTTCTTCATTTTTACATGACTATAGGTTTGTATTTTGGCATTTTTTTAGTTATAATAGGTATAAATACATTATTATTTTCTAATTATGACTTGGATTAATACCCCTAACCATTATAATCATTGGATGCATTAAATCAAACACATAAAACTCCTAAAAACACATTTTTTGACTGTAACACTTGCATATTTAACCATTATTTGCACTAAAAATTTGATTGAATAATGTGTGTGAGGGTTATTTATTCCCTTTAATATCTCACACAACTTTCCATTTGCATCAATGGATTCATAAATGCCCCTAAAACTGTCCAAAACCAAGCTTTCGGGGTTTTGAGAGGGTTTTAGACACCTTGTCTTTTTAGCAATTATTCATAGAGTTATACATCTTGAACTCAAAAATAATGACCATGATTTTTAAGGGAATATTGGGTTTCAACATACCTCACGAGAATTTTCCCTTAATCTGTCTCTCTTTAATGAAACAAGCTTGTGAAAAATGGATCTTCTTGGCCTACCAAGGACTCGATGGAAGACATGAGTGGTTATTTATCTTTATTGGACCTAAAAATTCATATTGAGAATGGTTTGATCTTGAGTAAGACGGATTAATCCTTAGAAAGGCTTTTAATACCATATTAAACTTTAAAACCCTTGTAATGAGACTTATATAGACTTTCTTTCATCAAAAAACTGTTATATTCTGCTAGAAAACCCTGTTGGAGCTATGAGCCGGGTGCTAATGGAGTCTCTATTGGATTTTACAATGTTGATGTAAGGCAAAAAGATCATCTTCACCTTATTTTTCATTCCCAATCTTCATTATGCCTTTTTTGGATGTTAAAAATGAGGAGTAGGCAGTTCCAAATGTAGTTCAACATTGGAAAAGGAGTTTTATAACATCTTAGACAAATGTACAGACAATATACATGTAATATGTTATTCAATAAGTGATAAATGACATAAAATACCCATTTTTACTTGATACATGATATTAGGCCATCACAGTTGATATTATTTCAAAGAGTTATATTACAAATTGCAATAAGCAATATAAGACAAAACAAAGGAAACTTTAAACTTTCCAAAAGTACATTAGTTTCTCCAAAATAAACTATAGACCACATTTGATGTCAAATAAAGCATTTAACCTTGATTCTCATCATGATAGGTCATTAACACACTCCTACAACCTAAAAGACTCGTGACATGACATTAGGATTCTCATATGAAGAATAAACCTTAACTCATATAAGAAACTTTAAACAATGTTAAACATGCCATTTGAAGGGAGTTTGACTCAAAAGGACCACTTAAATGACTCAACATCAATTTGAACATGCTAGGGGTCAATGGTAGTAAAAATTTCCAACAATAACCATGTATGAGATTAAGGTATGTAATGAATTGTATGTTATGAGAATGAACACGGCTATGGAGATAGAAAGGTTGCACTCTATTGGCAAGTTAATACAAAATCATAAATATAAGGAACTAAAGTTTACATCTAAAGGAAAATATATGGTGTGTGGAAGTATTTTTGATGAATCATTAAGAGTAGTCATTGCTAAAGGGACTTCTTCGAAAGGACAAGTTGCTTTGTTGTGGAGAGCATGCAAATTATTTCATCTTTTAGTAAGCAACATAGTCTTTATGTTGATATTTGAATACTTACAAAACAACATAGTATGGTGTTCAATAATATGTCCCTAGGATTGCTATCAAATAGAGGTTTCCAAAATGTCATAGAGTTTAAAATTGACTGTAAGCATGCCATTTTACTCCTCATTTCTCAAAGATTGATTTGAGATAAAGCCACCATCAGATCTTAGTTTGTAAGGGAGGTGCGCACAAGATAACTTTCAGATGCCTTATTAGACGCACTGAGTTCTTGGTCATGCTATTCAATTTGACTAATTTTCCTATTACATTCCAATTCATGGTGAATTAGGTACTCAGTGGTCAGCCGAGACAATTTGTTTTGATAAATTTTTATGATATTGTGATGGGTAGCAAAACATGGAAGGAACATATGAGATACCTACATTTAATCCTTGGAATTATATAGAAACAGGCTCTATTTTTAAAATAATTTAATGTGATTTTGGGTCATAAATATTTTATACTTAGGCTATGCCATTATTGCTCAAGGTAGACAAGGGGATCAAAAGAGGATTCATTTTTTTCTAGTTTGAGCACTCCCTACTACACTAACTCTATTGAGGAGATTCTCTAGTTTATGTAGCCATGATAAAAGTTTTGTTAAGTGGTATTCACATATATCATCACCCTTAATCAATATGAAAAATAAAGGAGCTTTTGCATGGATGGACAGAATACCAAAAGTTTTTGATAAACTTAAGAGGGTAATCTTCACGTGTTTTGTATTGTCCATTTCAGATTTCTCCCAACCAATGATTGTATAATTTGGTGTTTTAGGAGAAGGTATTGAGGCAATATTAATCCAAAAGGGTAACTCCATTCAGCTGGAGATCATTAAGTTGAAATGTTCAAAAAATAGTTTCTTTATTTATGACAAAGAGATTCTTGCCATCAAGCATATTTTGGTAAAATTTAGACATCACTTAGTTTATGATAGATGTGTGGTTGAGAAAAATTACAAAGGCTTGAAGTTCTTCTTGGATCAACATGATTTGAATGATGAACCACAAATGTGGGAAAGGAAAATTTATGATGTTGCTATAAAAGGGAAAAAACATGTAGTTGCTGATGTCTTTTCTATAATGGTTGTTATTTGTTATATTTCTATCATGTATGGTTAGTGGAAGATTTCAATCATGGTAGATTATGCCAATAATACATTTGTTGCTAACATTTTAGATGGAAATGCAAAGGATGGAAAATATGTGCTAGTAGATGGTCTCATTTTGAACAAGGATATAATCTTTCCAGTACTTAAATATGAGATAAAATAGAAGATTTTGAAAGCTTTACATGCTCCATCAATATTTTTATATATATAAGAAATATACTCTAATGGTGGAGATTTGACGAGGAAGGTCTCAAACACATCAAGGATTACATCCCCTACCAACATAATGAAGTAGAGCATGTATTCTCAGTAAATTGGTTGTATCCATTACTTAATCCCCATCAAGATTGGAAAATTATATTCATGAACTTCATTACAAGTCTTCCTGAGGTACTTGGTAGAGACTGCATTTATGTTGTTTTGCATAGGCTAAATGAGTACTTATATTTCTTTTCCATTTATCTATAATTCAAAGAACATCATATGGAAGAAGTATATCTTGTCACTCAAGGTTGTCAACATTTAAGAGTATGAGATCTAGGTGATTTCTCAAGATCTATCAAGGGTAATATTATCCAATTACAGTTATATGGAAAAGTAAACAAACCAAGAGTTGCCATTACTAGAATTTCTAGACGTAGGGGTGTTGTCATCATAAATTCTAATTATTGCACTATACCAATTACAACCCTACAAGTGTTTTCAATCACAGGGTTATTGATTTTACAAGGTCTCAATAGAGATATGTTGATTATTACTATTGTGAGAAGATTTATAGTCATTGATTGTTTATTTCTAGCCTCTAAATTATTGATAGCGATGATTTATGCAAATGATTTTCAGCATTGTTGTTGCTATATCATTTTCACAATGTTGATTTGCAAAATTTCAGACTTTGGACTATTGTTAGTAGCCAAATACAGCTTCAAGTTTGTAAGATTTGAGGATCTTTCCTTAGACTATGTTGTTTGTGAAGGATTTTAGCCATGGGATTTGTTGGAAACAATCTTTCCCACCACCATTATGTTTCATAATCCAAGGGAGGATCCAAACTTTTCAGTTCATAAGTATATCAAAGTGATGTAATAAAAGCCAACTACATCATAAACAAGTAATGGTAACTTGTTATGTTTTCATCCTCATGATCTGATGTTTATGGTCAAAGGTCAAAAATATAGTTTACCAAATAGATCAACATATAATGTTGCACATGATTGTGGCCATCGTGGAGAATAATATCATGATAATTCATAGTCAAATAACCTGGCAAGACAGATTTTATTTAGAACATGGAACTATAAGTGCCCAAGGATTAATTGGGATCCATGCATTACAGAGATGGGCATTTGGGGAAATTCTAAGCAATTGGGCTTGTAATTTATTGGGACAAGCAAAATTTGGGAAGGTCGGACTATCATGATCCCTTTTGCAAATAAAGTAAAAATAATCAAGTTAATATTTTCAATCTATCAAGTGACTTAATTTTTATTAAAAAGTGACAACTTAATATTTTTTTATTATTACAAATAAAAAAATAAATGTGACTTTCCAAATAAAGCATGTCAACATCAAATTAGAAAATGGAAAGTTGCTATTGGAACTTTTCCTTGGGAAAAGTGTCAAGAGAATTTATAAAAAGGTGTTGGAGGGTCATATGGGAAATCATTTATTCCATTATCTATTTTTACATTGAGAATTGAGTGACTACTTCAACTTTTGCTTTTGCTTTTAAGGATGAAAACCCTCCAATTTTTAGTGGTGACTCCATCTAGGAGTTGAATTTGTGTATCTAGTTAGATATTTGTAGTTTTTAGTTCATTTTTATCAACTAGGACATGTTTTTGGCATCATTATCAGGATTTATGCATTGGGCATCATTTATAGTAGGTAGAGCATCATGTCAAGGGTTGATGTCATCATCCTAAGGGTTGGCATCACATTAAGGGTAATATTTTAGGGTTGATGTCACCCATAATTAGTTGTCATCACTTCTTTTAGTTTGTAGGGTCATCATTTGGTCTATTCCTTCTATCTATGATGTCGTTGGTCAAAAAAATGATGTATACATCCAACTGGTATTTTTTATTTTTAGTGTTGAAAAATAAATAAATAAATTGGATTTCTATGTCTATATTATGATTGTAATTATTTGTAACAAATATGGATTTTTCTTAGGGTTTAGAAATTATTTCCATCATTTTACAACATTTGCAATTTTTTTCGTAAGGGTTTTACAATAAAAAATAGTTTTTATTAATTTTGCCTAGGGTTTCTGGTGAATCTAGATTTATTTAAAAATGTCCATTTAGGAACATTACACTAAACTCATTAACTGACCATAGTTTTAGTCATAATAACTAATTACTGCATAAGATGTACATAAGTAATAACCACTAGGAATAACACATGCAAAGAAGTGATCAAGTTCCTTAACTACATGATTTAGCACATCAATCTCACTAGATTGTGGTAATGGTCCTAAATATCAATCAATTGAACTCATGTAATGGGCCTATGGGAATGGCATCACCTTGAAGTTCTCATCAAACTACTATCCATAGGGAAATGGGTTGGTTGAGTCAACTAATATAAATTTGATGGATGCAATTAAAAGTCTATTAAGAAGTGACCTAGAGATTGACACTTGTTATTTAAGTTTACAATATTAGCTAATCACACTAGATTCAAATGGCCCTCAAAATTTCACCTTTCCTGCTAGTATATGGTCTGAATCCAATATTCCCAGTAACCCTTGGATTTCCCACATAAAAATACATGGAGGATGATGAGAAAGTGAATTCAAGATTACTAGATAATTTTTTGATAGAAGATTCACAAGAAGAAGACTTATTTTTTTCTAGTAGACATGAAGACACCATCAAAAGGTGGATTGATAAGAAGGTAAAAGTAAAATCCTTTAGAATATCAGATCTAGTCCAATTATGGGAAAAAAACTCATGAAAATAAGGGCCAACACTCCATGCTAGATCCACTTTGGATTGGCTCATATTAGATTGTTGAGTTGTTGGGGCAGAACATTTTTAGGTTGAAAGATATCTAAGGGAAGGACCTCTCTCTACCTTTGAATGGATGGTTATTGAAGAAATATTTCTCTAGTGCACCATCCACTGTTATCTCAGAGTAGCACTCCTAGAGAAATGAATTGATGTTATAAATATAATTTAGGAATAGAGTAGTTTTTGTTAGTTTACTTTTATTATGTGTTTGCTTTTCGTTTGTCCTTGCTTTTATGTGTTTTTATTTTCCCTTGTCCTTCTTGTGCTTTCCCTTAGATGTCATCCTTGTAGTAATTGTTCCCCGAACCCTAAAAGTGTGACCCTAGTCCTAACATTAGAAAAGAAGAAACTAGCATCAATCATTGGTCCCCATATTCATGGTTTGGTCCCCTCAAAGGTTTTCAAAGCATTGAAAACACAATTTAACATACAATAAATAGAAAGTGGCCTCCCATTATTGAACAATATGATAGGCAGGGTAATTCCTTTTACAGTTTCCATTAAGAAAGAAGCCATTGATTCAAAACTAAATAGGTGATTTGAGAATTTTTTTATTTATAACAAGAGGTTATCACCACACTTAAAGAACATCAAAAGTTCACCATAAATTCACTAAACAAGAAAATATTCCCCTTGATGCAAAAAACTCGTTGAATCAACCATTCACCTTGGTTGTATTAGTTCCCAACCCTCATGGATCATAAATAAAAAGGGCATTATAACTAAAGTAAGTCTGAAATCTCAAGAAAATCTTAAAGTCTCTTCCTAATAAAGCATGACTTGGGTAACCTCCATCGCAGGATTTTTGATATGGATAATAATGGAGCAAGGCCTGAAGCAGAACCAAAGGTATCTCTATTGAGGTTGTAGACACTTTGTTGGTAGGAGAGCAATGCCTGAGCCTTCCCTTCCTTAGCTAACTTGTGCAAAAATAAGTACCTGTCAAGAGTTTTGACTACCTAAATCACACCTAAGCTTGATTAAGGAATTTAAAAAGATATGTAAAGCAATTTATCACTCTTCACATAAGATGACCTCTTGAAGGAATTATAGCCCAGTATGCTACGTGCTAAAGTAGACTTAAGTTCTCCTTTGTCCTCTTATTTTGTTGAAATAAGTTTTTGATTGCCTATCCATTTATCCAATAATGGAGGTTTATAATCTAGGTTCTAAATATTGAGTAGCATTTCCCCCTCTTAGTCACCTTTTATTGTGACCAATGCATCCATTTTCATAGAAGAAAAGGGGACCTCTACACTATGCAAATTTTAAAAATTCTCATCCCTTTATCAGATTGAGTCTGGTTATCTTCCATTTCAAAATCTAAGATGTTTGTTTGATTCTCAGTCTTTAAAAATATTTTCTGCAACTAATGATAACCTACTTGTTTGAATTTGAATTTTTTTCACAACTATTTGCATTGAAAAGGATTAGTCACATTATGAATTTGAAGTATTTCCCATACTTAGTTTTTATGGTCACTAACTATTTTTTGAAAAAATCCTTACATAGATAATTCCATAAGTCTTAGTCTTAGAGACTTATCTAACAGTCTCCTAGAAGAGTTTTTACTAATAGATAAGCATCCATTTATTTTGAAATTAACTTAGCATTTTATTTATTTTTAGGTCCTAAAGGTGTCAGAGTTGTTAGAGCCCTGGGAGGCCCAATCCAATGGGAGAGCATCACATGTACCAAGAACACCCAGAGTTGTCAGAGCCCCAAGAAGCTTGAACAAGTAATAAATTTCCACATTTACTTTTGTACACTTAATTACTAAAAAGTCCTAGAATAATCCCAAATGAGTCAAAAATATTACAAACCAAGAGCCCATAATCCAATGGGAGAGTGCCATGTGTAGTAAGTACACCTGGAGGTGTCCTAGTGGCATAATTAGCCTTGCGACATCTGTGACTATGAGTGCCCCTATCTCCTCAGCTCCTGATGCCTTGACAATTCCAATAGTGACCACATGGCTTCCATAAGCTCCATTTATGACAACCCCTTCTACTTCAAAAACACTTCATGTGATCTCAAAGTAGAAGCCTACCAAGTGGCTAAGGCTAGCTGCACCTCAACCACACACACAATCTCTAGTTGTCCCCACAATGCCATCATGGGCCTTTTTCTCCCTTACACCAAGATCCTCAAGACTTGGCTTTAATCAATCAATTTCCTCTTTTAGATTTAATGTGTAGCTCCTAGGAATAATTGTCCCCCATGTCTTCATAATCTAAGACCAATTAAGGTCCCAATTATTCCCTTGGGATTCCCATTTGCTATATCCTCTCTTTGCATACATGTCACCACCTCCATCATACATTCCATTTCATCCCTTGGCTTCATTCTCACTTCCTCTACCCATGTATCCACCTTCCACTTTAGCTACCATCACCCCTGCTATATCATCTTCTATTATCTTGGAAACAATGACAGGACAAGGATAGATGGTCCCCATTAAAGCTTCAAGTGCATAAAGGCCATAAATGGTCTACCAAGGGGACCCTAATATTTAACTGTAGTTTGATCAAGACTCAATCATGATTAAGAGGGTGTTAACTCAGACCTTCAAGTATGATGGAGATCCTATTGTATGGAGGATAAACATGACCTCTTCTATCATACAAAAAAGAGGACTGCAACAGGGGAGGAGACGATTGTAAAGGACCTAGTCTCTATAATCAAAGCCATTAATGAGCACACTAAAAAGTTGATGGATGACCTCAAGGAATAAGTAAGGACCTTGGAGTCCAAGTGAGGAGCTCATTTCTTATTGGTTTAGTTAGTAAGGTTTAAACCACCCTTGCACAATTGTTCACAGCCATTGGAGAGGTGACTATAGCTCTTTCCAAGAGTAATGTGCTCTTCTAAATAACATAACATTTAAAAGGAATTATTAGGGTGGAAAATAAATACAAGAATATGATAATGATTATCAACAAGGGGATGTTACCTAATCTCAAGCTCGTGCCTCTCATGGACCTGAATCTGTATCAAACATTCATAGGGAGCATGAGGACCATACTATATTATGTTAGGGTGTGGAGCCAAAAGCTTCACCAAGAAGCATTCATTATCAGGTTCGGGTCTACACAGACACCGGTGTCGGTCAGGAGCGACCGACGTCAGTCACAGGCAGTTGCAGAGACGTTGACGTCGGCAGAAGGTCGGCCGACGGCGGTCACAGACAAGCAGCAGGAATCGATGTCGGTTACCTGCGTGTCCAGAGAGCTATTTCCGTAGACAGAAGCGAGTGTTTGCATGATAAGTTTGAGTTGAAGTCTCAAGCTTGCGTCTCTATTATTGGCAATACTATTTTCAGAGCCCTTGTTCAAGTGGCTTAACTGCTTGTTGGGTGTACATGCTCAAGTCTCCTAATTCTATATGTAGAATTAGATCTTCTTAGCTTTGTAGCAGTTATTGTTGTAGAGAGTGAATTATTGTAATTCATTGTGTGAGAAGAATAGTACAGAATTGAATCAATCCAGGCTTGTTGGAGTTGATTGTTCTTGAGAGAGAGAGCTCTTGAAGAATAGAGATCTATACATCTAGGAGAGGTGTGGAAGAAAGAAGCTTTCTTCAATTGTATTCCTTTTGTAAAGAGTTTGTTAATACAAGGTTTTAGGGTGTTTTCTTGTATCTCTTGTTCTTGCTATTATCATTCTAATTACTTGTCGATCTGGTTTAATTCCGCATTTATTGCTGTCACAATTGTAATCTATTGTTGGTTTGATCCCCCAACAAGTGGTATCAGAGCCTTGGTTACAGGTTCAGAGCTTGATAATTGGTATCAAAGTTTAGGTTCACTAACAGGTGGTTCAGATCTGTGTAGTGTGTATTGATTACAGGTTCTCACAGGAGTTTCTGCAAGGATTTCTGTTTGAGTGGGAGAAGCAATGGCAGATGAAAGTAAATTGAGAATGGAAAAGTTTAATGGCAAAAATTACCAACACTGGAGAATGCAGATAGAGGATTATCTGTATCAGAAAGATCTCTACTTACCGTTAGGAGGTGTTGCTAAGAAGCCCAAAGAGATGGAGGATGAAGAATGGGAAGTTCTTGACAGAAAGGCTCTGGGTTCTATAAGACTGAGTCTAGCATCCACTGTGATATCCAATTTATCACAGGCAAAGTCTACGGTAGAGTTGATGACTACGTTAGCAAATTTGTATGAAAAACCCTCAGCTTCCAATAAGGTATATCTTCTGAAGCAGTTATTTAATTTGCATATGAATGAAGGTGGATTTGTTTCTACTCATCTGAATGATTTCAATGGAATTGTGAATCAATTAAGTTCAATGAATATAGTGTTTGATGATGAGATAAAAGCTCTTTTAATATTATGTTCTTTGCCTGAAAGCTGGCATGGCTTAGTAATGACAGTAAGTAATACTGCATCTGCATCAAATATTTTGAAAGTAGAGGATGTTGTTAGTGTTATCTTGAATGAGGAAATACGCAGGAAAAGCACAGAAGAAATATCCAGGAATGCTTTAAGTTTTGAGAGCAGGGGAAGGCAGAAAGAGAAGAGCAAGAAAGGTAGATCAAGATCCAAATCAAAGGGGAAAGGCAGATCTAAATCCAGAAATGGCAGGAAGCCACAATGCTAGAATTGTGGAAAGATGGGGCACATAAGCAGAGATTGTTGGTCAAAGCCTAAGGAGGACAACCAGCACGAAGGAAAGGAAGAAGCCAAGATTGCAGGTATTGCACAGGATGCTTTAATTTTCTCTCTGCATAATAACATAGAATCTTGGGTATTAGATTCTGGTGCATCTTTTCATGCTACTCCTAACAGGGAATATTTCAGTGACTATATCCATGGAGATTTTGGAATAGTGTATCTAGGGGATGATGAGCCCTATAAAATAATTGGCAAAGGTAAAGTGCAGCTGAAGATGCAGAATAACAACACATGGGTGTTGAGAGATGTGATGCATGTTCCTAGCTTGAAGAGAAATTTAATCTCTGCAGGAAAGTTAGGGGATGAGGGTTGTACAGTAACTCTCACAGCAAAATCTTGGAAGGTGACCAAGGGTGCACTTGTTATGGCCAGAGGTAAGAGAGAAGGTACTCTCTATTTGTGTAATTGTGTTACTAACAAATCTCCTTCTGTATTATCTACTTCAGATGTGGACGCTAAATTGTGGCACTCAAGGCTTGGCCACATGAGTGAGAAGGGGATGTCAATTCTTAAGTCCAAAGGTATGCTTTCAGATTTAAAAGGCATAGATCTAGAGTTTTGTGAGCACTGTGTATTTGGAAAACAGAAAAGGGTTAGTTTTCTCAAAACTGGGTCTACTAAGAAGAGACACAAGTTGGAGCTTGTTCACACAGACGTGTGGGGACCGGCTCAGGTTGCTTCCATTGGAGGATCACAATACTATGTATCTTTCATAGATGATGCCACAAGGAAGGTATGGATCTATTGTATTAGAAAGAAATCTGATGTATTTGAGACTTTTAAAGTTTGGAAAGCTATGGTTGAAAATGAAACAGGTAAAAGATTAAAGTGCTTGAGATCAGATAATGGTGGTGAGTTCTGCAGTCATAAGTTCAGAGATTATTGTTACATGCATGGAATCCGTAGGCAAAGGATGGTTCCAAGAACACCTCAGCAGAATGGTATTGCTTAAAGGATGAACAGGACAATAATGGAGCGTGCAGGATGTATGAGATTGCATGCCGGTTTGCCCTTACAGTTTTGGGCACAAGCTGTTGACACTGCAGTGTACCTGATTAATAAAGGACCCTCTACAGCTCTGGATGGTGGTATTCCAGAAGAGGCATGGACAGGTAAAAAGGTTGATCTCTCATATCTCAATGTTTTTGGTTGTGAAGCCTTTGTGCATATAGATAAGAAAAATAGAAAGAAGCTTGATGCTAAGTCTATGAGATGCACGTTTATTGGATATGGCTCAGATGATTTTGGTTACAGATTGTGGAATCTAGAAACTAACAAGGTAATCAGGAGCCGTGATGTTGTTTTCAACGAAAGAGTGATGTATTGTGATCAGCTAAGGAAGTTGAATCAGTCTGAGCAGAGCAATGGTGAATTGGACGAGGTGAAAGTCCAAGATGAGCTTGCGGGAAAAAGAAATAATCACTTGTAGGAAAACACAGAGACCGACATCGACAAGTTAGGAACCGGCGTCGACAGGACAGAAATCGGCGTCGGCCATACAGAGACCGACGTCGGTCGTACAAGTACCGAGGTCGGTCAGGCAGAACCGACGTCGGCCAGTAACAGGTCTGCAGGTGACTGAGGTCGGTCACTGTCAGAGAATTTGGGTGGACAACGTGTTGTGGATGAGTCTCAGACACCCATCAGGAGGTCAGAAAGGGTGAGTAAGCCTTTAATTAGATATTCTCCTTCTTTATTTTATTTATTGCTAACTAATGGTGGAGAACCAGAGAGTTTTGAAGAAGCAATACAGGTGGATTCCAAGAGTGAGTGGGAGCGTGGCATGGTTGAGGAGTTGGAGTCCTTAAGAGAGAACCAAACATGGGATTTGGTTGAATTGCCAGCTGGTAAGAGAACACTTAAGAACAGATGGACCTACAGGTTGAAGGAAGGTGAGAATGGACAGATGAGATACAAGGCCAGATTAGTGGTAAAAGGATTTGCACAAAAGCCAGGTATTGACTTTGGTGAGATTTTTTATCCTGTTGTTAAAATGACTTCTATAAGGGTTGTATTATCTTTGGTTGCTTTTGAGGATTTGCATCTTGAGCAGCTAGATGTTAAGACAACGTTTCTTCATGGAGATTTGGATGAAGAAATTTATATGGAACAGCCAGAAGGATTTGAGGTCAAGGGTAAGGAGAAGTTTGTGTGCAGGTTGAAGAAAAGCTTGTATGGCCTCAAGCAAGCTCGTAGGCAATGGTACTTAAAATTTGACAGGTTTATGACTGAGCATGGCTACAGTAGGTGTCAATCAGACCATTGTGTGTATTTCAAGAGATTTGATAATGGTAGATATATTATTCTATTGTTGTATGTAGATGACATGCTGGTTGTAGGGTCTCACATGCAGGATATCTCAGAGCTTAAGGTGAAATTAGCTCAAATGTTTGCTATGAAGGATTTGGGAGCAGCAAAGAAAATCCTTGGCATGAGCATTAAGAGAGACAGGAAAAATCACAGGTTGATATTGTCTCAAGAAGATTATGTGGACAAGGTGTTGAAAAGGTTCAATATGCAGGATGCTAAACTGGTAAGCACACCTTTGGCTGGACATTTTAAGTTGAGTAAAGAACAATGTCTTAATTCATATGATAAGGTAGAGTACATGAGTAAGGTTCCATATTCTTCCGCAGTAGGGAGTTTGATGTATGCAATGGTGTGTACTAGACCGGATATTGCCCAAGCAGTGGGAGTGGTAAGTAAGTATATGTCCAATCCAGGTAAGGAACATTGGAAAGCAGTTTAGTGGATCCTTAGATATCTGAGAGGAACCAGCAGTAGGCACTTGCGCTATGGAGGTTCAGATACTTCTCTACATGGTTATGTAGATTCAGATATGGCAGGTGATTTGGATGGCAGGAGGAGCACTACAGGTTATGTTTTTACTGTAGGTGGAACAACGGTAAGCTGGATATCTAACTTGCAGAAGGTTGTTGCCTTGTCAACTACAGAAGCAGAGTATATTACAGCCACATAAGCTAGCAAGGAGATGATATGGATGACACGGTTCATGGATGAGCTTGGTAGGGAGCATGAGAGTTGCAGATTGTATAGTGACAGTCAGAGTGCAATCCATTTGGCTAAGAATTCAGCCTTTCATTCAAGAACAAAGCACATACAGCTAAGGTATCACTTCATACGACAGGTATTGGAAGATGGTGAGTTGAAGCTGGAGAAAATCCATACAGATAGGAATCCTGCTGATATGCTAACAAAGCCGGTTACAAAGGAGAAGTTGAATCTTCATTCAACTTCTATTGGTCTTCATGATTGAGTTGAAGATGGAGGAGCTAGAAGATGTTGTTGTACAGGTACTGGTGCAGCTGTTTATCTCCAAGTGGGAGATTGTTAGGGTGTGGAGCCAAAAGCTTCACCAAGGAGCATTCATTATCAGGTTCGGGTCTACACAGACACCAGCGTCAGTCAGGAGCGATCGACATCAGTCACAGGCAGTTGCAGAGACGCCGACGTCGGTAGAAGGTCGGCCGATGGCGGTCACAGACAAGTAGCAGGAACCGACGTCGATTACCTGCGTGTCCAGAGAGCTATTTCCGTGGACAGAAGCGAGTGTTTGCATGATAAGTTTGAGTTGAAGTCTCAAGCTTGCGTCTCTATTATTGGCAATACTATTTTCAGAGCCCTTGTTCAAGTGGCTTAACTGCTTGTTGGGTGTACATGCTCAAGTCTCCTAATTCTATATGTAGAATTAGATCTTCTTAGCTTTGTAGCAGTTATTGTTGTAGAGAGTGAATTATTGTAATTCATTGTGTGAGAAGAACAGTACAGAATTGAATCAATCCAGGCTTGTTGGAGTTGATTGTTCTTGAGAGAGAGAGCTCTTGAGGAATAGAGATCTATTGAGAGATCTATACATCTAGGAGAGGTGTGGAAGAAAGAAGCTTTCTTCAATTGTATTCCTTTTGTAAAGAGTATGTTAATACAAGTTTTTAGGGTGTTTTCTTGTATCTCTTGTTTTTGCTATTATCATTCTAATTACTTGTCAATCTGGTTTAATTCTGCGTTTATTGCTGTCAGAATTGTAATCTATTGTTGGTTTGATCCCCCAACATATTATTGGCTAAGGGATATCCAAATCACCATTGGGCCCTTGATAAAATTAGGGATCAAATACTTTCTTACATCAAGGAGGTCAACATCACATTGTTCTTTCACTTGGATGGCACCCTGCTTAACATTGATGAATTGGGGGTCCACTTGGAGCACTTCAAGGTAAATCTGAAGAATAAGGTGGTGAAGGCCAATAGAGATAGACCCTGACCATCCTAGATCTTACCATGCAGGTGACCACAAGCATAAACCAAGTCAATGAGGTAAATGTATCCTTGGAAGCTCGTCTCAATGCACATGACAAGTTATTGACTCGGGCATAGGTGCTTTTTCAAGAGCCACATGTCAATCTATCGAAGCTTGATTGGGAGGCCAACTTGGTGGCACAAGTGTTGACATCTTATCATGATGCCTTAAAGTAGTCGATAAGTGGTTCCCCACTAATTTCAAGTTAATGCCCCTTATGGTCCCAATAAGGGGATGGGCTATCACGAATTTGGGTCCCTTCTCCTCTTTTATTTGTTCATTTTGGGAGCATAATTATAATAATTTGTTGTAACTATTTTGAGTAATTATGGTTAAGAGTGGGATTATGTGATATTTGGAGGTAGACTCCATCTCGTCTCTATATATGATGCTTTGTAACTCATTATTAAGGTCAACATTTTTGTAGCGAAACATAAGAAGATTAATACATGTTCCTTTTTTTCTCACGGTCTTTTATGTTATGAATGTCGTCCAATTTTATGTGGTAAAGTAAATGATATTAATGTTCGAAGCTTTAATATGTGTCTTTCTACAATATATGCAATAATTAGGATGGGTTGCATGCTATTATAATTAGCTTCTTTGTTCTTTCCATTTTATTAAAACCACTGTGAGCTTTTGTGTGATCAATAATAGTCTTGTATGTGTTTACTTGTATAAATAATTATTGGAATTAAGCTTATGTTACTCCCTTTAACTCACTTCCATGTGTGGTTGAACTTTGAGCTCATGTGAAACTTGAAATATAGTGGTATAGTTATGGTTGGGCACATATTTGGTCTTAAGCATTAATGTTTTATTGTTTACCCAAAAACCTTTCTTATTTGTTACTCTTCCCCTCATTTTGATGTTTCTTTGGTATCTTTAATCTTCCCCTTTATTTAGAAATTATGAAGTTAGTCATTGGAGTAACAGACCCATTGAAGTGGATCAATTTGTGTAAAGAGTTTTGCCCATGTGAAAATAGGAATTTAGCCTTCAGTGGTAGCAGTGCATCTCTTAGGGATCTATTCCAAGCAAGTTATCTCATGGAGCCCAATACTTGTAACTCATGCCCTATATTATCCTAGCAATAATCCTAAAATGAGAGGATGAAAATCCCTTAATTTCCTCTAAGGTTACTTAGTGCACCTAATTCAATAGGTGCATTTTGAGGTCCTAATTGGAAGGAAAACACCATCGTCATTCTACCTTCTTGGGTATTAGTACATAGGATACTTCTCCTCATGCATAAGAGTTAGAATAATGTATATTTCTTACTCGTGAGCTTGATTCATTAAATTCAAAAAATTGAGATGATCACTCTCAATTTGTCAACAATTCAACACAAGTAACTTCTCTCTCCAAGTGCTTCAATAAGGGGGCACATTTTTCTCCAACCTCTGATCTCAAGATATGAGATCAAAGCTAACTTTGTTTCTCGAGTTAATATGGTCATCGGTATAGGGATACCCCCAACGATATATTACTCTCCCTTCACTACTTGAGGGATTGGTCATTTCCCTGGGTAGGAAATGAACATGACCAAAAACCATCCTCTCTCCACATGACACAACACAAGCATTCTCCATAGTGATATAATACAACACACATACATGTATCTGTCATGATGTAACCCACACAATAAAAAATTCCAAGACACGAGACAAAGTGTGTATACATACTCAAGTTTTATTATTTCCTTTACTCTAGAAATTTTACTACTAGAATAAGTGGGGGGGGGGGGGGGGGGGGGGGGGGGAGGGAGAATGTAAACACTCAAATTTGGTACAAGCCCACTTTTATGTTATTTATTATAAATTTTACTCATATATACTATTATTGGTGAATAAGGTATCTATTGACATGTTTTTACTTGGGTATTCTCTATTCTAGTTCATATTTTTGTGTATTGGTTGTTTACCTTATCATTTTGTTATGGGGATCCCTATTTTGTTCCTTTATCCTTACAGATGAGTACATAGTTTCTGGAAAGGACCGAGTTGTGGCCCTGTACGTCAAGAGTGGACTTATCAAGGCATAATTTTTGGAACTTATTTTGAGTCATGTTTCATTGAATTCTTATTTTTGTCTACTAGGTTGGCTTTTACATGCCAATAGGTCTTGAAATTCAAAATCAAAACCTCTGTAAATACAAGGCTACTCGAAGGCATCAAGGATGGTTCTCCTCGCTCTCAAAAGCTATTTTTTTTTCATGTTCTATCTATAGATTTGTTGAAGTTAGATTCAATATGTTTAAAGGTTGAATTCACAATGCATGTTTGTGCCAAGAGTAAAATAGGACAAAGAACATCTAGATTTGCATTCACCATTTCATACATATATGTAAGTGGGAGAACTACATTTGAGTTTAATCCCTCTTTGGAGTACTGGAAATTCATTATAATGCTTGGTCACTCAATGGGGATTAACCAAGGTTTGTCCAATTAAATCCATTGTGATCGACACCTCTTATTTGATATCAATTTGGTTTGTGTAGAGAAAACTAGGGTTTTTTATTTCAAGTATTGCACTTGATATCCCATATCTGAAAGTGAATGAACAACCCTGATTTAGATAGGCACAAGTAGTGAAATAATCAAATATTCATCACAATCAACTGAAACAAGTCTACAATCAATGGACCTAAGCAACATGTGTTGTTGTCTACTTACAATGGTCATGTCGAGGAATATTTTGAGATTCTACCTTTAAATTTTCACTATTAGAATTATACTTTCTATATATTTTCCTTATCAGTCAGTGATCATAATCAATTGGGACAAGTCTGTAGTAAACAAACATGAATGGCTTATGCTTCCATCCACTTATGGCAGACCTATCCATAAGTAGTTTATGATTTTGTTCTTGATTCTAAGCATGCACAATCACCTCTTTTACTTATTTCCACTTCTAGACACTCAGAACAGTCAACTAAAATTCTAGTTTGAGTTAATTTGTTTTCTTCCTAGTGTTTTCCAAAAATAGTAGATTTCTATATTTATAAATAATCAAAATCAAAATTGTTAATTATTGTACATCTTTAGCATTCTGATACACTATAGTTTTAAACCTATTAGCAACATTACATGATTATTTTATTAAAAATATGGTAAAACATCTATAAATATAAAATTGATCAGGTTCATTTGATCATAAAGCATTCTTAAGTATAATCTAATCTTCGGTAAGCATTATTGTTATAACACTTTAATGGAGCTATTTTTGTAATGCAATTTTTGTTTATCGACATCTTTGTTATCTCTAAAGGGTTCAATAAATTAGTAGGGATAACTAGTTCATAATAATAATTAACCCTAATGTGAAGATCCCAAAAACCAAACCTTTATCCATTTTAGATTTATAGATTTCAGGAGAAAAAGAGTCGAAGCATGTGAAATTAAGGCAAGGGGTGAAAGAGCATAATCATGGAAACATAGTTGCAAGTTAATTTATTAATGACAATCACTGACCAAGAGTGTTTGTACGGTCTTAACTTAATGCTCTGTTCGGGTTAAGATTTCAAGGAGAAAAACCAACTACTTTAGATTCACATTACAATGACATATTTTATAATAGTGTCTAGATAAACCAAGAGCCTTTTATCCCCCTCTACTTCCTTACATGTTTTGTTGAGCACTTAGTTAGACTCTATTTACTATATTTTACATATTTAATAATACTTTACTTCAGTTAATTGTATTTATATGCATATAATAACTTAAATAAAATAAAAAATAAAACACATTTTTCCTTTAACCATCCTTGTTGACCACTTTTAACTTCCTTTACATATTTTAAAGCAGTTTAGAATAAATTATCAAAGCTTTATTTGATTGGCGAGACATAAGTTTTTATACATTAATTTATTATTACATTCTATGGTGTTTGCTTCCTTCAATTAATCCTTTGAATGGCTTCATTTATCCAATTTTATGGACTTGTTCATACCGAATTTTAAAATTATTAAAATTTAATGAAATAAGTTTCTCTAAAAAATTATGTAAAAGATTTTAATATTAACGTTTCAGACCGCACTCCAAGATCCATCATCATCATTTTTATTGTAATGATTGATCACAAAATATGATTTGAAATGTTGATATTAAAATCTTCTACATAATTTTATCTAAAAGGGATCACATCTTTTTTAGCTTGATGATGGATCACAAAGTGTGATTTGAAATGTTGATATAAAATCTTATACAATTTTCCACAAAAGCTTGTTTTATTAAAATTATAATATGTGAAAATCTTATGTCTTTAATTATTAATTTTAAAATAATTATTTATATTATATTTCAAAACTCTCAACACATGTTAACCATACTCACATATTATAGGCAAAGACATTACCGACATATTAATCCCATATTAGTTGGTGGGTTTGGTCCTCGACACCATATAAACCCAATAGATTATGATCCTCATGCGATGGAGGTGATTCCACAATGGAAGCAATCTTCCTACTAACATAATGGTTTATTGATGACTATTATTTATCCTCATGAAACAAAAATTCAAAATTAAAGGCCTGGTTCATTCCTCCCCAAAAAAACTATTTTTAAAAAAATGGCGTGGTCGATTTAAGGGTTTTTGTGTCTGATGCATGTATTTCATAACTAGGAGCTTTGGATAGAGCTTTAGGAGATGTTAATGTTATTGACAACAATGCAAAAGGCAAAACCATTTTTGCTTCCTTTTCAATTTCCCCATGGAACCTCCCAACTCAGACTCAGATTGGGAGGATGATGATGCGAAGGAACGTCAACCTTCCACGACTAGAGTTATAAACAACTGCTACAAGGGCTTAACCAGGGTACTTCACAAACCTACTCAGGAAAAGTTTGATGATTTTGGAGCTAGGGTTTACCTATTGGGTTTGTGTGCTAAGGGATGAGAGGCAACACTCTAAACAACATTCAATGATATCAATGTTAGAGGCAGTCAACAATGATGATGTTGTGAGGCTATTTTTCCATTGGAGCCTTTGGTCTATGCAGCCTGCATTAAAAACTCAAATCATTTTCATGGTTGTGGGGATTTTTGTAAGAACAAGCTCCTCTCTTTCCTTGGTTTTGATCTCTCTTTTGAGTTAGTCCCTGGGAGCTATTTGGCTTTTTTATCCCCTCCTGTCGATGCTATGGCTTCAGGCACTTGTCCCTTCTCTTAGGTGGAGTTTGCTTCCTCCTCACTTCCTATTAGCGTTGTTCCTCATGTTGCTCCCTCTATTTCTACTCAACCAACTCTCTTTGTGGGTGATGTGTTTATCCTTTATTTGTAGATTCCCATGTTTTGAACATTTCTAATTCTTCTATTTCTCATGGATGAAGATATTGGTAAAAAGTCCTTGCTTGGAAAATGTAAATCCTCATCAACTCTAGCCAAGCTCTCTAACTAGGCTATTTCTACTTGGAATTTTATGGTAGAACCTCCTTCTCCTTACTTGGCTATGGATTTTTCCTCCTTGTCTTCCAAAGCTACACTGATAGGGAGTCTGTTTGGTCCTCAAAACCTTGGTTCTTTGGTAAATCATGGATCTTCCTCTTAGTCTCCTTTCTTTGATCCAACAGAGGCTTAAATGACAACAACCTCTTTTTGGGTTAGGCTTTATCACCTTCCACTTGTTATGAGAAATCACGATCACATCAAATTGCTAGTCGACCTAATGGGATCTTTCATTAAACTCGATGAGTTATCTTTGGGATGTAGGTTTGTGAGAGTTTACGTTTTGTTAGATCTCTCTAAGCTTCTTTTTCTTTCGGTTAAAGTTGGAGTTTTCTCGTGGTTCATGGACACAGTTTCTTGACTAGTCTTCCTTTTAGATGTTTCTACTCCAACAATTGATACCACAAGGTAGAAGCATGCTCTTCTTTGGGTTCTATGAAGGATTTTTTAACTCTCAACTGATTTAGAGGAAAAAGGATTGCCCCCTTGATGTTGATTTTATTTGGCGCAATCATGGAAAGTTTTTTGATCAACACCCAATTCCACCCTCTACTAACTGCTTGTGTGGTGATCCTCTATGTTCCTCTCTACATAAAGCCAATGCAAATGTTGAGCCTTCTTCTAGTCTTATCTTTGGCGTGATGGATTTTATTTAGGGTTCTCCTTTTTAGGGTTGTCTCTGACTAAATGCCTCATTAATCAACCTAATTTGGGGTCCATAGCTAGGCGTAAAAGGCGTCTTTATGGAGGTTGATCGACTGGAGAGAGACTCGTTGGGTGTGATCGAGCTTGGTTCATCGCGATCATCGAAGGCCCCTCTTACCTTTAGAGAAAGAAGGTTGGTTTTCTACTTGTGGATAATTCCACCCTTTTTCTCTTGCGCTTTTTGATTTTTTGACCCTAGTGGCTTTGCTCTTATATGTTGGAAATGGTTTCCCCTTTTGTTTTGTCATATTTGGTTGGTGCTCTTTCATTGGTGCTGAACTTAGTTTGTTTCCTTATCTTTTGGAGGTAATTTCTACGACACTTTTGTTATTGTAGCTAGTCGTTTATATCATTATTATAAACCCAGAGGACTAGGCCACTTGTATCCCAGATCTGATTTCTTGCTCAGATCAAAAATACTAATTTATAATATTAAAAAACATAATAATTGATTGATTGCTAGACTTTCTTGATCCCCTTTATAATTTAAGGTCTTTCTCTCTCCTCCTTAGTTCCATAATGCATTTTGAAAATCAAGATACCCATTAAAATTTAAATTTAGATAAAAAATAAAACAACCCACCCACTTAAAATTTAAATTTAGATAAAAAATAAAACAACCCACCCACTTTAAAGTTTAAAATTCAAAAAAATAATTAAAAAAAAGAAAAAAACTACATTGGGAATTTTTTTTTTCATACCATCGAGTTCGAAAGCCTCAAATCTTTAAATTATTTAAAGGAGAACGTCTCAATTATTACAATCTATCCGCGTGGTTCAGACGGGCAAATCTGATTTTAATTTTAAAATTCGAATAAGCGCACCAACCAAACCATCGGACAAGGATATTCAACCTCCGAGGAACAGAATCTATATTCACCCTAGGGAGTCGAGATGTCTTTGGATAGACCCGTCCCCTCCATTCCCGTCTTTTTAACAAAGTCAATATTTTTTATATTTTTCACTAATGGAACAAATAAGTTTCCAGCACATATTTAAAAATAAGTCAATAAAAACCAAATGGGAGCCACGCATTTAATAGTATTTAATATTAAGCTACAAAAGGAAAAATGGAATACTTCGAAGTCGAGTTGTATTATAATCGGAACTTAATCTTTTGGGCTTTCCTTTGCACCGTTTTAACATTATTTGCAGTAGACCTTGAAACCCTGTATTGTATTTTATAGCAGGTTGCGCGCAAAGGAGGAAAGCCCAACGGATTCAAACAAGTTTTTGACTGTTAAATCACATTCTTTTCGATTTCTCCCATTATAAATTTTCAAACTGCGCGGCAATTTATTTTACCGGGTGCAAAATTTGGAATGAAGGCGTCGTTTTCGAATTTCTCGGTTGGAAAGCGACCGGTCAGGGCATTTCCAAAAATATAAAAACAAATATCAGTGTGTTTGACAGTTGTGAATTATTTAAAGCAATATTGGAGGAGAAGCCATCACAAAAATGGCATGGCAATTAAGAGCGGATGAAGGGCGTGAAAAATAGTTCAAGCGCTTGCATTCATTTGTTACACGCTTCTCACGTGCTTTCGTGTTCATAACGTCACCTAACAGTAAGGCTATGTTTGTCATTTCCTGTAGAAATGAGAAAAAATAAAAATAAACGAAACGTTCTTTGTCTTCTTTTTAGCTTTTAAATTGCCTCTTTCGTCTTTGTCTTTATCTTGCGCTCAATAAGAACCAGAACATTTTTTATCAGCTTAAAATCTATTAAACTAAGTTAAATTTGTTATAAATTTGGCTCCGGTTCTTTAAATCTTGGATAAAGCTGCATAACTTAAGAGAAAGAAATCTGCAAATCAAAATCTTCAAGTGATTCCAGTCAAAATTTGCCTCGTTACATGTTTCTTTTGACTGAAGCGGAAAAACACTTGTAAAGCATTTTAGGCTTTTCTGTGTTATATTTGGCCTTTTTGGCTAGTCGAACGATTTTTTTGGTGAAATTTTTAGTGTTGTCTTCGAATCAATGAAATTTTAAGTTTCTGCCGCTAAATCAGAGCAATTTAAACTTCCCTTGCTGAGATTTCGCCTATCTGTGGTGAAATTTGAAGTGTTGCCTTTGAATCAGTGTAATTTTAAGTTTGGCCTTTAAATCAGAGCAATTTAAGTTTCCCTGGGTTAAGTATTTCCTTTTTCATGACTTGGACGAGTTTTGTGGTGAAATCTTGGCACATTGGAATGTTTGAGCCTGTTCTGCCTTTGTGACCTTGTGTTATAAAAAAAAAACCGTGGTGGCAAATGCCCTGCGATTCTTTGCAATTTTGTTCGTTCTGGCCTGTAAACACTTTCTTTCGGTATCGGAACAACTATTGGGGTTAACTCCTTCAAGAACAAGCTCTGGACAAGCAAATAAGGATAGCAACAGTAGTATTATGTACTTGTCTTTTTATGCTTTTAGCCACTCTTTTAGCGGTGTTTCGATAAAAGAGAATATCAACAACACAAGCACCTAGAGTATATTTGCTAATATAGCAGTTCTTCATTATTGACTTTAAAGCATTGTGGCATCTTCCAATAATATTCTTCAATCTGGATGCCTTTTATGTTATCGGTAATCAGCTTTTCATTCGCCAGCTCAGAGGGACAAAGATTCTGAGCATAAATTTTCAAGAATAGATCTAAGGCTTTTAGCAGACTATAAGAAGGGCAGGGCTGAGGTGTGAGCAGTAGCACAGGGATGAGATGATGATGTCCCCGGAAAGAGAGCCGGAGCAGGTAATGAACCTCAGAGGAGGTTCTGTTCTTGGAAAGAAGACAATATTGAAGAGTGATCATTTCCCGGGATGCCAGAACAAGAGATTGCGGCCCCAAGTCGAGGGTGCTCCCAATTATAGACGGGTATTTACATTCGGTTCTTTTACATTCTCAAGCTTGTATTGCAGAACTGTTTTGTTATATTCTTTTAAATGCATAAAGACCAATAAAATATACTAATCTGTGTCTTTCTTCCATGTTTTTCATGCAATTTTCTTTGGACCGGTATGTTCATGGATGCATTGTTTTCTGCTGTATCTGTCATTGGCACTGCTTGTTTTTTTGCTGATTGTGTTGATTAGATTATAGTAGCTGTCATTCATTAATTTTTCTCTATTGTCTTAAATCCTATGAGGGCATTGCTATTGTCTTTGCTGGGTTATGGATGAGTATGAGAAAGTATCAGTAGTTTGCCATTCTTCTTTCTTATAGATCAAAAGGTTGGCATTACTGTTTGCCGTGGATCAGTATGTGGATTAGATTATACTTTATAGGTCTCATTAGTTGAATTGTCTTGTTTCATATTTCTTTATGTGTCAGGTATATGGTCCATTGTTCTTAACCAGGTATTTAGTCCATTGTTCTTAACCAGGTATATAGTCCATTGTTCTTACCCAGCTTATGGGTTATAAAAGTTCTTTGTAACTGAATGCCTTTATGTACTATGTTCTTGAATTGCCAACATGGTCTATTTAGAGTTAAAATACAGGTGGTGTAGTTGGATCTCTGTCACCTAGAACAGCGAGACAGGAAAGATTTCTGAAAATGTATCAGGTTAGGAAGCATCACATTCAATTTCTTTTGGGAAATAAGGATACAAGTGTAAAATATTATTATTAATGAATATTTAATAGTAGAAAAATATTCTGAAAATTGAACTCTACCAATATATCAATTCAAACATCGTGTGGTTGAGAATATAGAAGACAGAGTAAGTACACAACTAAAATTTGTCTTGATATTCTAGAGCTTAAAAAAGGGATTACGTCAGTAATCAAAAATAAAGTCTATTTAAGTGCTTAGTGACTTAGGATTTCACATTGCATGCAATAGACAACAAGAGTTCATATCATCAACGTCAATATTATTATATATTTGGCAGTGGTATAATTCTCAGGCGTTTGAAGTGCCCTGAAACAAATTGAGGTTGGCTATAGCTCCATGCAAGTCATGGTCTTTAGGATCCACATCTTAGGTCTAAGTAGGCCATAACATACTCTTGTCTTTCTTCTGGAAGATGGGCAAGGATTATAATCAATGTAGGCAATATCTTTAGCCTTATTCAAACCCAACCTGTTACTTTTTGCTTAATGTGCAGTGCTGTAGGCGCTCCAGTTGCTCACAAATGTCAGTGAAACAGCTACTTGTGAAAGGACACAAATGGCAAGTGTATCTAGCTTCTCTGCATGTGCACTATGAAGGGGTGCACTGGTGGCAGTACCATTCTATTACCAATGGCCTGGGTCCAGAAGCAAGTTCTGCAGATTGAGTTTGAACAAGTGTAACTTATACTGAACTAATGGTAATTTCGGTGATGGTTTGCCTTCAGTTTCACAATGATAGACACCTCATTTCCCTTGTTTGAAGCCTTTCAGTTTCCGTTGCTGCCTATAATGTATTCATTGGCATAATTCCTTTGATACAGAGCATAAACCAAAATGTGTAAGTGGGTGTTGAACTTGTTCCATTCTTTAGCAAGTACCAACTTTTAACAATTTTTCAAAATTGGTCATCAGCAAAATTCCCTATTCTCCTTCCACATTACGTATTGATACGTTTTGTGATGATGTCCATATTCTCCTAAACATCTTCAAAAATAAGGAATGCGTCTGTTTTTTTATCTATCAATATTAGGCTATGAAAATCCCACCATAAATACAAATTTGTTCTACCAATCCTTGTCAATGACAAGGCTTCCGAGTATGTTGACCTTTTCTTTGTCTGACTGCCTCCAACTCCCAAATATCACTCACAAACATGGGCAGTAATGCCTATTTAACTTGGCCAAGATATTTTGGTACAATAGAACTGGAGGTGTATCTTGTCTCATCTACTTTCAACAACTCTTAACTTCAAGATTTTTCAAAAAATAGTTTGAGACATGTCTCTATTGGCATTGCCCATTAAGTCTTTATGGGATATTGTTTAACTGGTAAAACGTAAGGTTTAAATGAATGAACTATTTTGGGAAGTCCTCGAATTTGAAATCAAATTTGAATCACGAATTTGAACACAAATTTGAATAAGGTCTCTTGTTATCCTATATTTTTTCTGTAGTGATCCTGGTAGTTGATGAGTTGCAGATTACAAATTTAAGTTGCTGCTTCATTCTGTTCCTAGCAATAGTTGGGATGTCAAATGCAGATCTATTTTGAACCATGCTTAAGAGCAACTGTTACAAGTTAGTTTCAAGAGCATTTTGTTTTGGGTCCCATGGCAATGCACGTGTTTGAGACTAGTATTTGACACTATTAAATGCTTTTTGTTCATATTTTGTAAAAAAATGAATTTGATCAACAATGCCGACTCATCCTACAGAGCAATCACACCAAATGATTTAGAACTGAGCAAAATAGAAAAAAAGGCTCCACTTCTCTTTCCTAGGCTTCATTCCTCATTTCAACATGCTAAATTGGTTTGTATTATTCACTTTCCAACCAATTGATGACCCCATTTCCTCTTTTTGCTTCCTCATGTCCAGATGCAGCTTACCTTTCATCCTTGTAACATTTTAAATGGCTTTTCTTTGCACTACTCAGTGACCAGACTTGTATGGAAATGTTGAATGTTTCTGTTTGATCTTTCAGCTTTAAGTTAATATTTTATTAAAACTTAGCAAAGGGAAAACTGTTTGAAAGTCTTGCAGTTCTAATGTGGATGTCTGTATGTTAAATGTGGTTCTCTATGGACGTCTTGAAAATCTTGCGCCACCCAGGATCGCCCAGTCAGACCCACTTAGTCCAGGTCACTATCCTATGGTACAACCTGAGATATTGTATAGCCTCTTCCATGGTGATTGATGAGAATGTTGGTCCTTCCATCATATTTATGCCGGTAGGCGTTCTACAATGGCAGCAAGGGATGGGAATGGAGTAAGTTGTTCAAAATTATGTTCAATCTTAAATTTGACGTTTACTTGACAATAACAAGGGAATTTCAACCTTAAATTTGACGTCTATTTGATTGTCACTTAGAATTTTTTTCTGTTTGTTTGGAGAAGTCAATCAAAAAATCATAATATATTGGCCATACGGTGGAGCTTAGAGCCCCTTTTGTTAAGCCGAAAAGATTTTTTCGAGCCCTGCATGATGGTGTAGCTAGATTGATGTCATTTGTCACCAGTTAGTGGGAAATTGGTAGAGAAGGTAATGTAATTATTAATCCATGTGCTATGTGAAAAATCCAAGATAAGAATGTTTAGATTGATATCTCTCAGCTTATTTAAGATATATGTATTTAAGCTATTTGTACCAGTTTAATCCATATGAGGTCAACCTTCGCCTCCAACCATGGTCTCCATCAGCCTTATCGTCTTATCTTCTTTGGCAATGGCTCTTCCTCTCTCATTATTATCTATAAAGTTTGAAAAACATAATGTCAAATTTTCTGCCATGTTTTAGGGTTTACCCATTATTGGTTCACCTTCTAGTTAGTTAAAAACTTAGAATCATTTTTAATGTTGTGCTCTTCGCTTTTAGCTTGTAGCCTCTGGTTTCTTTAGGGTGTTGAAATTTCTCTTTTTAAGGTCCCTTGTGCTATTGGTATTGGTTGTACTTTCAGTCCCATTGACATATTTTGGTCACTTGTAGACATATAATTTTTTTCTTTTTTCCTTCTTAAGTAGTGAAAAATAAACCCGTCTTTGTTGACATGAATTTTTTTTCTTTTGCTTTGCACCTGTGTTGACTGAGAATGACCCAATTTTGCATATAAAAATAGCTTACGCCATGTCAAGTTTGTCATAGATTCTGCTAAGCCACATTCCAACTTGACAATTGATACATTGAATGCATTAGGAGTGGTCTTTTAGAATCAATACCGCTAAAGATGTCTCTCGTGCATCATATGTGGCCTTCATTCTGTTTTTCATATTTCGATGCCTGTCATTCAAATTGTTTGTACGTTTATTGATATGGATCTTGAGATTGACTCCAAGATGTATCTGAATGTATATTACAAGATTTTGGAATCTCAAATTTGAAGTTCATATTTAGTTGTGCATAATGTTTGCTTACAGGTTGGTTCATTACCTGTTCATGGTGTTGCCATTCCGACTGTTGAAGGAATACGCAATGTGCTTGACCTCATTGGAGCTCTCAAGAATGGGCACGAAAAACGTGTGCTCTGGCACAATCTTCGAGAGGAGCCGGTAAATGCCTTTTTTATGTACATGGAATAGCATTTGCGATGATATGAGATTTAATGAGCTATCTTAGAGAGGAATGTATTATGGAATATTCTATCAGTTTGCTTCTGATTTGGGTTTAGCCCTTTCTAAAAGGTTGAACTGCATCACTTCCCCTTGCATTCTTATTTGCCCACATTCTTTTCATTCTTAATGCTTATGTTACTTGTACCTTGATTTAATGTTATAATAATTATATCTTTGTCACTGATAGGATATATAATAATGTGCCTGAATTTTGAATGTAACTAGAGTTCTGTTTTGACGTTGGAAATGACAGGTCGTTTACATTAATGGAAGGCCTTTTGTTTTGCGTGAAGTTGAGCGTCCATTTTCCAACCTTGAATATACGGTATGTTTCAAGAGTAAATACTCTTGCCTATATAGAGGGAATTTTGACTAGAGAGAAACCAACTGTGAAGGCAAATTTGTAAACTAATATTGTAATCTGAGCTGTATGCCAAATACCTAGACATTTAGTTAATTCAAGTATGATAGTGTTTTTTTAATGAGTTTGTATACTGTTACTTGGTGAGGTGACTGAACTTGTCTATGCTGATTTATGTGCCAGTTAGATGCTGGTTGCACATTTAGAAGGAAGTTAAGCTTGTACAGAAATATCTCTTTGTCATTCCAAAGTAGCTATAGCTCACATGCTGCTCTTTTTCATTCTTAGAAATGACTTCTGACATGTCACATCGATCTCATAGTGTTCCTTCTGTTACATTTGCTGATGATTGCTTGTTGGCTTACAATATCAGTACAGAATAAATCAAAAAATATATTATTATTATTTAACAATGAAAAAAACGAGTGGTAGGACTAAGATAAAAGATAGATTAAATGTGGTTCATAATGCAACTAGGACAATTTATAGCTAAAAGTTTGAAGAGCATGGATTGAATTTTATTTTTAATGTTGACGCAGGAATTGTACCACAAATATTTATGGCTTTAAAGAGGCTTACAAATCAATTGAACATCCCAAAAACTAAACCAGGAGCATATTTCTAGTCAGTTTGTACAACCCTTTCTAAACTTCTGAATACCTATTGAATTACTGACTGCAAGTCTAAAAGTATGATTGCCAGAACTTTAGAGTATCAAATAAAAGTGAAACTAAATTTACTTAACACTATTTGCAAAAATGAATCTACAGACTTTGGAGCAGAAAAGAAGATGAGAATTATTCTGTCAATCTTCTATAAGGGAGAAATAAATAAATAAATTATATTAATGTCCACAAATGACCAAAAGGAGATCAATGGGACTCGAGAATACAACCAATTACAATAGAAAGTGCTAGGGTAAAATGACACTAGGATCAACAACTAATGAAATAAAAGAAGAACAAAAGCACTGAAAATAAACAAAGGGTAAACCCAACACAATAAAGTCCCCAACCCATGTGGTTAGGCTATCGATACAAATAGCCATGTAGGGAGAGTAAGAACCCCCGGAGAGCATGGGCTGATGAAGTCAGAAAGACTAGATGGTAGACCCATCAAACATCTCTGACTCTGCTTGGGACAAAGGAATCCTTTGTATCGTCATCTATCATTGTGAAAGGGCCAAAGCAGGATTTGATAATGCTCATCGGGGAGTGTCTAGGGCTGAGGGGGCCAGGTTGGGTAATCCTAGGGGA
This sequence comes from Torreya grandis, assembly GCA_037957365.1. NCBI lineage: Eukaryota > Viridiplantae > Streptophyta > Pinopsida > Cupressales > Taxaceae > Torreya > Torreya grandis. The sequence goes on from JARHVA010000625.1 coordinate 2,602,025, forward strand.
AAGCAAAGCACTTCCCTTAGTATCCCTCCTAACATCCAAGGTCCAAGAAACTTCTGTGGCAGTGTAGAAACTCATAATGTGTGCTTGCCCCCGCAGTCCGGAAAGTGGTCTAGAAGGAGTAGATCCATCATGCTAAGCAAGGGTAGATCCTTGTCATCGAGAGCTAGTGTGCTAGGTTACCTTAGTGGTAGTGTTGTGTAGAGATGAGTGCCACCTCACTGACCTATGCCCTCAGTGTGTGAAGCAACAATTTTGAAAGGGCACTTAATGTTGCCAACCTTTGTGATGGGCTGAAAGAAATAGGTGATCAGCCTTAGGGCTCTAGGGGCTCCCTGCAGGGACCTACGTTGAAGAGTGACAATCCTCCGTAGAAAGAGGGCCAGGCATCAGTGGTCCAAGTATCAAAAGAAAGTTGGAGTGTTCCCTGAGTCTCTATGAAGACAATGATATCTCCCCTAGATATCTTAATAAATTGGGCATATGAAAATGAAGTGCTCCTCAGTCTCCACCTCCCAGAGGGAGCAAAGACGGCATATCCTGTCCCCATGTGGAAAGAAACATAGAAAGAAAGACAAAAATAAAGAAAAATATATATTAATTTCAATGAATGGCCACATTAGGTTAATGGACTCAATAGTACAACAATTTATGTTGATAACCATTTTGGGAACAACACTCCCCGCCTTCCCCCCTCAAAATCAAAGAGTCAATGTGCCCTTATGAAAAAATAGATTATTTTTAGGTTGTGTTGTTAGCTTATCAGTGAAAAACAGAGCCCCCTTGGCTCTCTCTATGACCACTCGATATTCTAGAAATGACATCAGGGTTTCAAATGCAAAGATTCTACTTTATAAATAGATACCCTTGAAATGACACTAGGGTTTCAAATGTTGTACCTCTACATTGTAAATAAATTTCAGTCTAAATTATCCAGATCCTAGGAGATAACTGTGGGGCAGCACTCTAAATATCTAGAACTCATATGTGTTATATGTGGAAGCATGCATTAAACATGAATTCAGAAATAGGATTGAAAATCAGATATAATAACACAGGAAAATATAGAACTGAAAGTCTAACATAAATTATATTAATTTGAACATTCTATACATGGCATTCTCTTGAAAAATATGAATGGCTGGCTATCTTCTTATATCTTCATCAATCTATGCTTTCTAACTAGCTACATATCTACATGTAATCGTACAATGTCGCAAAAAGGCAATAATTGCTATGGAGGATGAAACAGCTGCTTTTCCACTGATGAGTCTTCACCTTCTATTGTTTGTGGTTGAGCTGTGTCAAAGAGTAGTAGTCGTAGCTGGGTCTCGAGTCATATGATAGTAATAGATACGCTATTGGTACTTGCAGGCATTGCATATGGAGTTAAGTTCTGTGGTTTGGATCATAGGTGTCTGGGACCATGTTGAATCCAAAGCTGTATACTGCATGAGACTTGGTGTACCCTTGAGATTGCATGCTATATTTCAGCTTCCTAGAACCCTCTTGCACTGCTGGAATTATTGGTGTGGTATCTAGTGGAGCTCTGTGTAGGGCTTAGCTAGGTAGAATATTGATCTCTGTGGCACTGCAGACCAAAGGATTTTGTTTTGTGTTACCACAGACCATAGAAGATGGTTGTGCGTTACCACAGACCATGAGATTGGGTTCGGTAACACCACCAGTGATAGTTTTGGAGCAGCCACTTGGATCATTAAAAAAAATTACAGAGATATATTCTTCTTGATGATTAATAAACCTTATGGTGATGCTTGAGTTGGAACCTACTTTCACAATCTAGCTAGTTCCTCCTTTCTATTTGCCACCTATGTTCATGTTTGGTCGAAAGTGAAAAGGCTTTTAAGATGTTCCTAGAATACGATTTGAGTGAAGCTGATTAGAGGAATGGGACAAGCGTATCTTAAGGATATCTGTAATTTTGCTGTCCCTATTGGTCTCACTTTTAAGAAGTTTGTAGGATTGATTTTCCAAGCAGTTAGAGGAATATGTAAGGCTTGCATTGTAGTTTTCATCCTACTGGGAGATTTTTAGGCCTGGAAATCAACACTTAGAGAATGATATGATATATGTGGAGCCACGAAATGAGGTAACTTCAGTCTTGGGATATATGTGATCGCTAAGTGGAACTCTCTGGAAAGTTTCATTATATCATATCAATTCCTTCTTCACATTGTTAAGATAACTAAATTCATGAAGGAAACAGTTTAAGCAGGAGTTTTGTCTTATACATGACTATGTTGTGTATTGCCACATTATTATTAGTTAAGAATCTGATTTCTGAATCCTTTTTAAATTTATACGATTGATTGTGATGCTAGTGATATTCATGACATATCAGGAGCGTGCTTCCTCTAATCCTCTACCTATAGAAAATTCTTCATGAAAATTGGTCTTTGCACTTTCCAACTTACTATAGAATGATCATGTTAGTTGTAGCTAAATCTAATGTCTCTTTTCATCCACCGTCTGTAACAACAAAATGTTCCTAGTCTAATTTTTTCAAGGTTGGTAAGAAACAAATTGTGTACTGGCTGCTCATGTTTTGCATTGTATGATATTTTTTGTGCCGGTATGTTCCATGTCTGTCCATGCATTTTGGCTGTAGAAATGTTGGTTTATGTTTGCTATAATTATTCAAAAGAAATGTCATTATACTTACTTGCTTAGCATACTTAATAGATCTGGTAGATTGTTTGTTAACAGCCCCTATTTAACCTAGAACCCTTTTTCCTTTCTGTATCAATAACAATTCGAAATGGAGAGCTGATTTACAGATCGAACCTATCTGAATATAGATCTGCTTGTTAATTTTTTTAAATGCTTGAAAATGTAAGAACTTGCTTGCATTGTTTTATTACTGAATATTGTGAAAAGAGGATGACAGACATTTTACTGTAAACCTCTTGACCAAGTTTTGTTTTTAATGGCATATACTATTCTTGCAAAAGTCTGAGGATGCGAGTGTGGAAGAGAAATAATAGAACAGAATAGCACATGTTTGCCATTAATATTATGAGTCAAAAATTACTATTGGAAGAAAAAGTTTCTTGCTAGACAAAATCTCACCATACTAGCATTCTTTGCAATTGCCTGTGAATAGAAGATAAACATGTCAATTGAGATGCTAATTAGGTCCTTACCTGGTCATTTGAGAGTTGTCTTGAATCTTTTTTTTGGTTCATTTTGCTTGGTTAAAAAATATTTTCTTGCATTGGGAAGATTTTCTTTTATAAATAGTTCTTGCAGCTCCTCATTTGTTATGCAAAAAGAGACATAGAGAGAAGTAAGTGTCTTTGAGAGAAATATGCAATCGACTTGTTTATTCAGATCAATATTATTGGAAATTTCCCTCTCATCAGGGAATTGATAGAGCTAGAGTTGAAGAAATGGAAGCTAGATTGAAAGACGACATACTACAGGAAGCTGCACGGTAATATCCTTTTCTTGTGTACTCTCCTGGATCCCTTATGAGTTCTATTGCTTGTTATTATAAGTTCTTTTATGCAATATTACACGTGAATTTATTTTGAATGTTATTTTTGGTTATGTTTCCGTTGGTTGTTTCTTTGACAGTTACACGAATAAAATTCTTGTCACTGATGAGTTGCCAGATGGTCAAATGGTGGACCAGTGGGAACCAATTGGTGAAGGCTCCGTGCAGACTCCATTAGAGGTACATATGAATATTCTTTCTTACGTTTGTTGTATTTGACTGTAATTTTACTTCAAGTTACCTCTTTAAGACTTATTTTCAGGTTTATTTAGATCTACAAAAAGAAGGTTACCTTGTTGACTATGAGCGAGTCCCTATTACAGATGAGAAATCACCCAAAGAACGAGACTTTGACTTGCTGGTATCCTCTCTCCCCTTTTGCTGTGTCTTGTCTAATTCTTATGAAGAAATGGATAGGTGATGTGCATGGTGTGGTTCTTGTTTACATTTGTTGTTTACCATCTTGGTTCAGGGATTAGTTGATGGTTGTCTATAGATGCATTGGTTTTGTCTCCTAATTCAGATATAGAAGATAATTGTGTTGTACATCGCAAGGAGAACAATTATTTAGACCAAATAATTTTGGACTACCTCGAGTATGATATCTATGCATTTGATGCTTACTTTATTCCAGGTACACAACTATAATAGCAATTATTTTGTAAGTTTAAGTAATCTCCTTTTCCCTGAGATTTTACAAAAAAATGCCATCAAACTTCTAAAGGAATTGGCACACCTATATTAGTAGGAACACTATTGGCTGTGACTGTGCAAAGTTGCTCTGTTTGACCTTGAGAAGTTCATGCAGTCTAAGAAAGCAAGAAAAGAGTGAATTTGCTCCCCAATATCTGCAATAGACTACATTTCCTTTAACATGAAGCATTGAGGTACAGAAGAAGAATGGTTACATGATTAACATGGAGGCATACCCACCTGAGCACTATTGGAATATGGAAGCATCAATTATATTCCAACATTATTGCATGGTAGATGAGCCATTTGGTATGATGTATGCCCAACCAAACCTTCCATGGAAACCCTCCAATGACCATGCAAATCTTACTACTATTGTGTGCATAACTTATCCAACCAAATCTCATCCTAATCTTTGTAAAATCGAGTCAACATGCTAATTGTGAGTGTAAAATATGAGTTTTGGTGTTATCTCCTCGTTAACATCTTCAAATCTACCTTTATTGGCCTTCTATATAGTAGCAAATTGAGAATTTCATCCATCAGTGCTCTTGTTGTAGTCAGTTGATTGTATTATTCATTATTAGTAATTTTGCGATTATGGAAATCCATTTCCATGGGTTTTATTTGTGCTTTGCCCAATACTCAACGACATAATGATTGCATCTTGTGGTTGTGTATCAATTTTTGAGAATGACAGTATTAATGCAATTTACAAAGATAGTTTGATGCTCCACTGACTGTTGACTTGTTCCTCAAGCATGTTTGGAGAAATTTTGAATTGAGACTTACTATCATTTTTGAGAGCAACTCTCTCTTCCTGACTTTTGGCAATCACTGTGGTAGTTCTTTGGTTCTCAATTGTGCATCTCCACTTCGTATTATGTTCAAATCGATGGAAAGATAGAGGTTCAGTTGAGTAATGGACCCCCTCTATATTTATGTGACCAAGATGGTTGAGTGTATAAGAAACCCAACCAATCACCTATTGGCTACTTTATACCAGATCACATTGCTCAATGCCCTACCCGATACGTCATACCATACCCCATGGGAATCTATAGTCGATAGTCGGCACCCACCCACCTCTATATCTCTATCTAGGGCTATTGCCTACCCCGATGTAGGGGCTTTACTTCAGGCATTTATCATTAGCAGAACATTTAGTGGGACAACTATCTACACATCATTCAACACAGCTCCAACCTGGATACCTGTATCTCTACGGGGAACTCTCCTTTCGAAGTCTGTCATTGATTCCTCTCTCTAGTACCTTGTGAAATTTTAGTTGCTCTCACAGTTCTGGATTTGTATTAACAACAAAAGGAGCAAGACAAAGCTTCTTCCTTTCTGCAGAATTTAGCCAAGCTTCACAAAGTCAAAGACATTTTCCAACAGATTCAGATCAAATTCAATGCACTCCATGACCGTGATGGAATTTCCTCATTCTATATATGTTTGATGTTTATGTTTGTATTCATTTGGATAAGCAATGTTTTCATATCAAACAAGTAAAAATATGCAACCCATCAAATACGGGCCCTACACTTTTCTCCATGTTGTCGGCCTCAACCTGCAATGCTTATATTTCTAACTCGACTTCGCATTTATGATGTTAATGTGAGCCAACTTAAGTTGTATTGCACTCTCATTTGGAGGATGAGCTTTTAATCACACATCCTGAGTCTACCATTCCTATTTTTCAACAAATATTGGCTAAGGATTTTGAGGTTTATGTTTTGGGCTTGCACCAATTGACAGAAGCAAACCACTACGTACCTGGTCGGTGGTGTAGGTACTCTGCTGACACGGGCCAAGTGGTTCTCACTGGCAAAGTTTTTGAAAAAGTTTCCTCATCTGTGGTGGAGGTTGGGGACAACTTCCTATAGGAAACGATGAGACTCACTTGTAGTGATCACCTCTCTTTGTAAATATCTCTATCCTTGCTATTATCTTTCCCTTCCACTTTGTTCAGTCCACTTGTTCCCTTTTCAATCGCATGTACAGTTGACTAATTTAGGAGTATTTCAATGCCCAGTTCTTGGGCACTTTACATGTGCTTGACCTTACCTGGAGAGGACTCATTCTCATCTTTGTAAAATCTATATAACTTGCTAATTATGAGTGAAGAATATCATTTTTGGCGACTGTCTCCTACATGTGTTGTGCTATTTGCACGTGTGTAGTTAGCATTATTGCTATCAATTGTCATGTTATGTAATTGGAGTCAGCAATGACGTGTCTTAATATTTATGTTGACAAGATTAGTATACTTAATCATGTCTTGGTTTGTATACTTAATATTTATGTCGATCAAAATCAGCTACATGGGATGAAATCTCTGATTTGCTTCCAGGTGAGGGCAACAAATCAACATGAAGAACAATCTCCCCACTAGATGACGCCTTGGATACCTCCTGTGAAAAAGATGGAACAATGTTGTGACCAGTCACACAACTCTCTGCATCACCTGAAATGGGACTATCCTCAGGAACACCAGGGGTAACACATTGCTCTCTGCTAAACTCATCCAACGTACTCATCCCATCTATATCACCTGCACCTGTAAGTGAAATGGATGTTGCCACATCCTCATTATGCACCTTATCACAATCCGTGGATGTATGCTTATCACCAACTGCTGCTATAGATGTCTGAACTGTATCTGTAGGTGATGAAGACTGCACCAATCTCAACTCCACGGTAAGTTCATCAATCCGTGACTTATAATCTTGAAGGGCCAATTGAGTGCTCTTCAACGAGTCCATGGTAACCTCAAGCTCATAAGTGAGCTCATCAACCTCCTCCTCTTTCCCTTTTAATGCATCATCACAGATCCCATCCCACTTAGATAATCTCTTTTAGATAGTAACAGTAAGTAATTATTTTTCATTACTCCCAACGCATCTCTAAGTGCATGAAACTCTGCAAAGGAAAGTCCGTTATTACAGTGCTCTTCTGTTTCAGGGGTACCCCAACAATAATTTGCTAACAACCGCCGAGCAACATCAAAATGTTCTATGGTTGTAGAAATCATGCTCCGTTCCCCTTCAACTGCCCTACTAAGTTAGGGGACCCCTGTGACAAATCATTTCCACACCAATTTTCTGATTTGAAATCAGCACTATGATAAGAGGCTGAATCACCATCACTCACTTCCTCTACCGAAATAGATGCATGCACATCCGAAAAACTATCTACTGATCCATCACCCTTAAGTAAATTTTTTGCTTTATTCACATCTTCCTTGGACTGATTTGCATAATCAGATTTGTTGTGGCATGAATCCACAACACACTTTGCATCATTAATACCCACATTTTGAGTATCAACATTGGACAACCCCACACAATCATCATCCTCATGTGTAATGGCTGTTATCCCATGCTGATGCAAAGACATCTGACTGCTGCTACAAAAATCAGAACTGCTATGGCTTGGATTCTCCATGCATTCCTCATTTCCGACACTCATATCTTGAGTGGCAACATTGGGAGATCCTTCAACCTCCTTCTCTTTACGTGCCATAACAACTATCTCATGGTTACACTCAACGGTATGACTGCTGTCATAAAATTCAGAATTGTTATCAGGGCTGATAACAAGTTCTTGAGCGCTGAAAGTAACATCAAGGGGTTCTGTCAACTTACTATCAAGATGTATGGTCTTCTGATCATCATCCACTCCAAATTGCAACCCCTTTTGTTGCACCTGCTCCTCAACGAACAAGTAGGGCCGTAGCTTACCCTCACATTGTTCGAAAACATCATGTATCAAATCATAAGCAGCTGTAGATAACTCTTGTTCTTGCTTTCGAACAGCTAACATAAAGGATAAGATTGGCTGAGAGATGCCATCACTATCATTAATAATGGAAACCATGATAGCCCTCATGTAGTTCTAGATAGATTTGTCATGCCTCTCACTGACGGAATCCAAAAAGAGATGGAACATCCCCAAAACAAGATCATTACAATCATAATCGATCATGACAATGCACAATCTCACCTGTGCCACCAACTCAAAGATTTTGATCTTCCTTCCAAAAGTAGGACTACTGACATCGCCCATCGCAACGCAACTATCAACAATCAGTTGCAATATTTCCCTCATTGTGCCAACATTATAAGGAACCCGAGGAGCTATGATCCTTATAATTTGACTAATGCAAAGGACAACAGTGAGCCTAATCTCATTGTCTCTGTGTCTCAAAAACTTATGCTCAACCAAGGAAGTCCCTGTCGGCGTCATAGCAATCTGCAAGTTTGGTACCATGTTCAAAGAGAACTCTAGCCAACCACTTCCTATCACTTGATACTATTTCACTGTCACTGCTTGAACCCATAATTTAAATCTGGTCACTTAAATGTTGAAAAACGTGAGCACACTGAATATATAATTTAAACCCCAACACAAGATGGCAGGTAGCTGGTCTGATACCATTGAAGTGTCCTACCCCAAATCTGCCCTGAATTTCCCGAATTTAGTGTATTGACATTTTGTCAAACACTTGGCATGCTGGCTATTATCGCTGAATTTTCTGAGTTTGAATGTTTGTTTGTGATTTTGATGAAGTTTTTGCCAGGTAAAGTATGAAATTGCATAGATTAAATACAACAACGAATTACTGAAGCAAAAACTGGAATGATTTCAAATCTGACTTATTATAGATTTGCAAATACAATATGCTCTGTTCAGAGTTGTACAATGCTTGAGAAATAACATTAACATCATACCCGGAAAGAAAAATGAATACTTGCAGGTCTGAAATAAACTGATCAGCAGCTGTTGCTGTTGCACCATAGAAATCCAATGCTTTCATCCATCAATACCATTTCTCCACCTTAGGTATAATGCAAAGACGCTGCCATGAGAGATTCAACCCAAATAATGAAGGAATGACACCCTAAAGTATAATGAAGGAATGACACCCTAATGAAGGATTCAACACAACTCTTAGTTGGCCAGCCTATGTGTAGGAAGATCTTGGTCCGGGAAGGAAGCTCTCATAAATTGTCACTCTCTCCTTGCACTATAGCTGTTGTACCCTAAATTATATCAATAAAGTTGCAGTTATCTATCCATTTCTGTGTTATGCGCACTATCTCAAATGTTATTCTATTCTAATACTTTGTATTCTTTATTGGTGTAACAATGTGAAAGCATACCAATCACACATAACTTCACCCCTTAATAATATACACTTGGTGCATGATTTGTTTTTATACCTCAGAGCCCTTTTCCTTTGCATTCCTCTACTTATGTGCAAATAGGTTTGTAAAGGAATCGTTTGCTTTTTATTTGACTATTCTATATGAAAGGATGGCATACCAATACAGAGTTGGTGCATGCAGGTTTAGATCCTTCCTCCACCTAACTAGGTTTAGATCACCCGACATGCAGAATACAGGTTTTTATGTAATAGGAAGCTATCCCAATCTATAGTGGGTCCCAACTTAACAATAGTTCCTAGGACCAATATTAGCTAGCTTGGTACCCAACCATGACATCCATGTACCAATATTGACATCTTTGGCACTAACTTTAGGGAATTATGCTATGCCTCATGATTGTAAGCAAGTATGTAATAATTATAAAATTCACATGCCACATAACTGAATCATAACCACATGATTATGTGCCGTATCCAAGACTATATATGTTGCAAGGACATGATAAGAAGACTAGAAGTAGAGCAGGTTCTTCCTTAAGAGGACAGCCACACACATGAGCACTATCTTAGTTCCTAGAGACGTCAAGATATAGCAGCAATATGATTGAAGCTTGTAATAATCTGAGAGTGACGTTTCCTAAAGTTTTGAAGAACAACTCCAATGCTTCACAAAAATTGATAGCCACTCTTCAGGCACAAGCTATCCCAGAATGCCAAAAATGACATTAATTTAAATTTTAGAATACTGAATATCAAATGCACAAGGCTGTTTTTCTTTTCTTCTCATTTTATGACAGAGATATAAGATCCACACATTTTTATGATACGACACAGACCAGCTTACAATATCCAGATATAATATTCCAAACATCTACTTCAGACGAGGCTACTTATAGTTTAACCGAGCCTATAAATAATTGATGTGTTGCATCCATGTTTAGATTCACTCTTGTAAATGTTTCTATAAGCAGCTCTTAGCTTTTAGCTTTTTAACATTTTTGCTTGTTTATATATTTTTTTTGCTTTCTGCATGTGTGGGCCTTATCCAGTCAGGACATGTCCTCATCATTTTACAATTATTTATTTGATTCTAGTGAAGAGTATAAAATATCAGTTTTAGTGGCTCTCTCTCTTAGTTTTCTTTTCAGATTGTGTGTGTTATAGTTTTCTGCTGTGCCCTTCTGAAAGGGACATCAGTTTGTATCAGAGCCTCACTAACAGGCCCCTTTTTATTTATGAAATTGATGTTTTCAGATTTCCAAACTTCTATTTTCTAATTCTGGATTTTAGGTTTCTGATTTCCTATTTTCAGATTATCGATTTCATTCTGGGCTTCTGGAATCTCTCTATATTCTGATCTGTCTTGGGGTCATTGGTTCTTTATCTGTGATCTTGGTTCTTTGATGTTTTCCTACAGGCTGTGGCGATTTCTGCATTTTATGGGTGAGGGTTTCAAAACCCTCTTTGTTGTCCATTCTGCCCATGGGACCCTCCCTTTGATGCATTCCTGATTTAGTTTCCTGCTTGTTGTTTGGCCATCTCTGGCTGTAGTTGTATTGCTTGTAGGAACCTTCATTTACTGTCTAAATGTGTTTTCTGCTTTATGGTTTCTATATCATGGCTTGCAAAAAAAGAAGAAAAAGCCTCGGTTCCTCTGTCTGGAAGCTCTTTCGTTACTGACTTGATTACAGCTCTTTATTTCCCTTATTATTGTTTTGCCTAGGTATTATATTATTTCTGTTCATTATAACCTTTTTAATTGTACTCTTTGACTGCCGATAAAACAACAAAACCCCAAAAAGCACAGCACAAAAAATGCCTTTTTTGTGATATTTAGTTTTATTGCACTTTGAGTTTATTGCCACGGATCTTATTGGGCAACCTTGATAGTCTATTAGGTGTAACCCAGAACCCCAACTTGGTCCAGCTGCTTCCATGAGAGCTGCATGAACAGTGACAACAACAAAATAAAATTTAACTCAAAGTTATGCAACAGATAACAAGGATGTTCCAACAAATCAAGGGCCAAGGCCTAACAACAAGTCTTCAATGCCATTCCTTATGCAATCCCGATTCCTTAACTTTCTTACAAACTGGAATCCTTGATGTCTTTTCTTCTTTTAATGGCACAATTGACGGGGACCAATTTGATACTTGGATTCACAGTCTAGAGCTGTATTCTAGATTCTACCATGGAATCACAATGCATTAAAAATGCAGAAGTCTAGTGATATTCTAATACCCAATTTGTATCCGCAACAAAGAAGCTCCTTGTACGACTTGAAGATTTTCAAAGAGACTGCCAGGAAGTGCCTTTACACCCTCCCTCTATTAGAAAGAGGAGCTATTGTCACGTTTGCCTTGTCTTCACCGCACATCTGGACACTTGGTTCAACCATATGCTGACAAAATCAATTGCCTCTCTATCCAGTTGGAGGTGCCAAATGCTGATGAGGTCCTTCACATTAAATATTTCTTTGTTGTTTTCTCATCTTCAGATGGAGTTAGAACTTTTCACCATCACATCCTTAGCATGCTTTTCAGATTGCTTTAAACTTGGAAGCCAAGCAGCATAAGGGACCTTTGGAGCCCAACCATTCTTTTAGCTTGCTTTTCAGATTGCTTTAAACTTGGAAGCCAAGCAATATAAGGGACCTTGAAGCCCAACCAGCCTTTTTCATCTCAAAGATAGAGCTCATCTTTTGCCCCTGCAAGCTTCTCAAACCTTGCCAAGTCATCCTCTAAGAGCCACTGCCAACTCCTCGAACCATGCCACCTCATCCTCAAAGATTAGGAGTTCTTCACAGAGTGGCTTCACTAACTGTTTGAATCCATCTGCTAGTTTTATGGTTATCACAAGTTCACTGGATATTCCACAGAAGAATGTCTTATCCTCCTACCATGGACGGCAAAGATACTTCTAGCTGAGTTGAGTATCTAATCCTACATTTCTAATACTCTCGACTCATTCTCATGGTCAAATGATTATTCTACCAACAATAGGAAAGCTGTGTTCAATCATAACAAGTCAAAGGCAGTTTGGTGGAGCATATGACAATGAAGTCAGAAAAACCTGGTTTCACAGAAGTTTGTGGACGATCTTGAGTTGCCAACCACATTGCAAGTCATGATCAGTTGGGAAGGGTCAAGGAAGGAGATTGCACACTTGTGTCTTGCAAGTATTTTGTCACATTTTCCATCGAACAATTCCACGGAACAGTTCGTTGAAATGTTGATCTACTTGATTGGTGCAAGTTGTTGTTTGGATATGGGTACGGAAACGTTTCGGAAATATGGAAACACTGTTTTTCAAAAACCTTGATTTGGAAATGCCGTGGAAACATCTGTACATTTTATTATTACATATACATATACATATAATAATAATAATAATAATAATAATAATAATAATAGCAAATTATTCATTTCTTTAGTAAAACACATGAAAATACATAGTATACATTCTTTCACTGCTTCAAAAGTTCAAAGTAGACATTGCAAATACATTCAAATCTAGAATATATCATCTAGATTGCTCTCAAAATCATGAATGCCACTCCCACTATTTTTCAAATTTATCATTTACTGATGCTTTCTCTCGCAGGGGCTCGCTGGAGCATTTAATCTCTCAGAGTGCATGCCTTAAGGGGTGCACAGGGAATGGGGTGGGATTGGCTTGTGGCAATTTGCGAGAGATGTTCTCATACTATTTTATCATACACACATCCCTTCATGCAACCTTCTTGTTTGGAGCTTGTTATTAGAACAGCTTCAAGGGTGTCTCTTACAGCATCTGTAAGACTTATTGATGACATAGGGACAGTAAAGTGTATAAACTTTGACAGGTCAGCAACTAGAAAGGTCAATTTGCATAAATTTTTGACTCTTGGTATCATTTGGGAAGTTGAGGCAAATGATGCTAACAAGATCCCCACCCCAAGAAATTAAATCTCTTGTTGAGGCTCTTAGCTTTTTTTCCGTGTTTGCTCTCTCCTACTTGTAGCAACTGTTGAGCTTGAGACTGATGCTTCATAGTATGCCATTGGTGCGGTACTTAAGCAGGGAGCACATCCGGTGACTTATCATCTAGAGCCTTGTCACAAGACAATTTCAAAATTATTTTCTACGCCAAGGAATTAGTGCCTACAATTTGAGGGATTAGTTGAAGCCTCTTGGTTGTCAATTATGCATTTATCATCCATAGAGAAAGCATATCATTCAACATAGCTACAACTAGGCTACCTATGTATCTAAATGGAACTATCCTTTTGAAGTCTGTTAAGTCTGTTATGGCTTTCAACCTTTGGCACCTTATGAAAATTCCAGTTGCTCTTCTAGCTCCAGATACATCCCACGAGCTAAAAGAGCAAGACAAGGCTTTTTATTTTGTGCAATTTTTTTCCAAGATTCACACCTAAATTCAGAATCTTCTCCAACAGATTCATGCCAAAATCAAGGCATTCTATATGACTATCGTGAGTTTGGATTCACCCTAGATAAGCAGAGGTTTTATAACTAACAACATTACAAGTTGAAACCCATCAAATATGAGCCTTACACTATTCTCCACGAAGTTGGTTGCAAAGGTTCTCTATTGATACATGCCTAGTGGTTCTGCAAGGCTACTTTTGCAGAAGAGTTTTCTCATCGAATGTAGAAGTTGGGGATAATTTCCTCTCAGATGGCAGGGAGTGATGCTATTTATTCTTATAAATATTTATGTAATCAAATTTTAACTTTTAGATTTGTATGTTTTGCTTTTATCTTTGTGCATGTTCATGGCCTTACCCAGTCAACACACGTGCTCATCTTTATACATCTATTTACTCCATGCTAATAAAGAGTGTAAAATATCAATTTTAGGGGCTATTTTCTTAGTTGCTTTGAAGATTGTCTCTTTCTTGGTTTTCTGTTTGGTGTTTTTGAAAGGGACATATCAAGCCACCTCTACTGGTATTCCGATTATTAGAAATTTAAAATTACAAAAAAGTTGGTCATGCTGTCTAGAGACTAGTGCATCTTTATTGGTTTTTTATTTCATCATCTTTGATCTGGATCCCAGAAGCATTCTGTAGGACAACACACTAAAAATCTATAATTAAATTTGTTATATAGTTGAAGCAGAAGTAAGCAATATAAGGAGTGCAGAGGAGATATAAATTCATTCGCACAGAGAGTCGTATGGCTGTTACGAACCGTAACCAGAATTATATTGATTTGAAAACTATGTACGTGGCAGATCTCTGTAGATTGTGAATAATAGCTCTCCCCAAGGGTAACAAATGTTAATTGGAGTAGCTTAGAATAGGAAATGAATATTTTTCAGAAAAGATGTGGTTGTTCATCTTCTGACGGTATAGCCATATCAGACCTTGACAATTGTGCCAAAATATTTGACTTAATTATAGGTGTTGTTAGGGTGGCTGCCCCTTGATCCGACATGAGGATCAAGAGAAATATAACATGATTTTCTTATTGTTGCTGTGCAAACTGACTCCGCTCTTTAGTACCTCCTTTGTTGGTCTGCCACACGGACCAATCTTGCACATGGATCTTATTCCCTTGGAGTAGGTTTTTCTTATCTTGCATATTTTTCAATCCCATATTGCTTGAAGATTAATTTCTTTATTGGCTTCTAAGATATCGAGAGATCTTTCTATTGTGTTTTGTAAACATTCTAGCTTTTTCAGATTGAGCGCAACTCTTCCAATGATTCCATTTGATAAGAGGTGCAAAATAGAAGGCAAACTAAATGATGAAAGACTTTTTTTGGGGCAATGGTGTCTGATATTCTTTGTAAATCTGTTCCTAATGGGTTATCCTAATTTGTTTTATTTGAAAAAGATGATGTAAGTCTCATTTGACAGAACTATGATGCTGCAAATAAAAAACAAGTTTTAAGTATGGTTAATCACAAAATTATCATGTTACAAATGATGTTTCTTTACCATAAAATCTATTGCATGTATGTTTTAAACAACTTTGCTTGAATTAGAAGTATGTATCAGAGTATGATTTTATTGTAATCTCTAATGTTCTTGCATTTGAATTTACAGGTGCATAGAGTTTTACAAGCAGATGTCAACACAGAAATAATGTTCAATTGTCAAATGGGCCGAGGGCGGACAACTACTGGCATGGTTATAGGCACACTGGTTTACCTTAATCGCATTGGAGCATCAGGTAGATGTAGACACAGAACTACATGTATGGATTATACCCATGTATATATATATTTATATCTAGATAGAAATATATCTATACTTTTTCTTATCCATCTAGATGGTTCTGCATGCTAGGAACCAGATTTGAACGGGTGGCCCGAGGATTTTCAGTCCTCTGCTCCACCAACTGAGCTATCCCAGCTCTTTCATCTGCATTATCCTAGTGCAGAACTTGCACTCGTGTCAACTTGAAAGACAAAGGGGAAAAAGTTTTTTTTTCACTTTTGTTTCTTGTTTTAGTAAGAAGTTTGTCTCTTTCAGCAGACACTGAGTTACTGGATGCATATACCCAATTATATTGATCTTGGGGCTATTTTAACATATACTAGCAAATTCTGTATTCTGGCAATAATACAACTTTTTTATATTAAGTACAAATTAGTTAAAAGTAATGGGTAGGTCCAATTACAAAAATATGTATGAAATGGTTCCTGTTTGGTTGAATCAGATACGTTGTAATAAAAGTAGTCTGAAACAGGCCAATGTCCTATTTTTTCATTTTTCTGGATGTTTGAGCAAAAGGGTTTTGAATATAGTGTTTGTTTGAAGTTTAGAATGGTCTTCATACTGAAGTATATGGATTATATAAGCAATAATAAGGGTAATAGGTACATTCTATTAAGAAGTATGCTTTGGATGGTTACCTAGTTCATTCTATCATAGTACCGGGTATTGAATGCAAGCAAGTGAACAGGCCTTCCCACTTTCTTGAGGTAGGCAGCCCTGTATGGTTTTCATTTCCTTTTTCTGAGTGTGCAAGAATTGTTTTTAATGACATGTTGAAGTTCAGGTTTGTTTTTGGATGAGCAAGATAACATAATAATATCTGAAATATTAATATATAAAATTGCAGAAATTTTAGTGGACTGCTATCGCCCATGGCAAGAAGGTTTACATAAAATTCTTGGAATTTGTCACATTTTACAAACTATTTTGCTCTAGATCCACAAGGATCAAAATCAAGACTGCCTTTATTCTCCAAAGGAACCTAACTAATTTCTTAAACATAAACTAGGCGAGATAGTTGTAAAAAGAAAACAAGAACAAAAAGACAGACTTGATTTCTAAATTGGAATAAAATTTCTTGAACTTCTCTGTGAACACTTGGTACACGTGCCAACAGTTCTTGATCTACTTTCCCAACATTAGCCCAAAGGCAAAATGAAGCTCTTCTGACAAAATTTTGACAGTACTTGGGATCCCTCATTGATGAGTATGGAGTACTTGCGGACATAGATAAATTCAACGTCTATAGAGTGTGACCCGCTCTGCAAAACATAGAAAATTTTAAGAGTTTATTGGAGTTAGTTATTCACATGTTGTTCACCCCCCTTCATCAGCTTACTTGATCTGGATTTAATTGGCAATCCAGTGGACAACAACGCTAAATTGTAGCACCTATTGTGTTATGAAGCGAAGGTGAATGAATCCAATAAACACAGATGGCACTGCAATGTAAATGAGCTTTATTGCAAATGAGCAGGTTACAAGAAGGTAGCAATCTCCAAGATGAGAGATGTGAAGTTACAACACTCTTTTTTTTTTACATTCTAGTGATAATTTATTTATAGCTATTTTTAGTAGGAAATGAAAGGTATAAAAATAGGAAGTGAAATGATTTGCCGTGGAATCTGGAAAGCTATGTGACGCATGTTCCCCCTGGAAGTTGAGAGGATCTTTTGTGACATAAGATGCTGAAAACAAAAAAAATGATTTTTTGAAAATTTTGATATTTTCTAGATTTTTGAATTTTGTGATTATGGGCCTTTTGGATTGTTTTTGCACCCATTCATCATCTTGTACATGTCCTAAGCTCTGCAACACATTAAAAGGTTTCAAATTCCGATAATTGCTGTTGGAGTTACACCCCCAACAAGGTGACCTGCTAGTTTTTTGGTTTTTTAAATGGTTTCAAATTCCTATCATTGGTGGTGGAGTTACACCCCCAACAAGGTGACCTGCTAGTTTTTCAGTTTTTTTCCAAAGTAGTTATGCCCCTAGCAAGGTGACCTACTAGTTTTTTGGTATCTTTCCAAAATTTTGCCTTGAATTGTGAAATGTCCCCGTATTAAAATTCCCTTAATTCTGATTTTATAACTAATCCTGAAATTCACATTCAAATATCAAAATAATACATGGAACATGGAATATTGAAAACCCAATTGTATCTGTATTTCAGTCAGCTGATTACATAAAATAGTACTGAAAAAATAAGTGCTGAAACAATAAATTATTGGAATAAATAAACAATTTATTTTTGGCTGCCAAAACAGCCCTCTAAAAACCTGCGCTGCTGCTCCAATGGCAGCGATCTGCCCCCTGCGTGGTGCTCCTTTGTAATGCTGTCCTTGCACGGAAGGAAACAAGGGTTGGCTGATCCAATACCCCACTTAATTTTGGAAATTGTCAAACCCTTCTAGACAATTGGAATACTGAAAATAACTAGATTGTCTGCCCAAATGTGATCTCTATATGAAATCTTCAATGATGGGATGGGAGGGTTTCCGCCCTCTAATCCACAATAGAAACTAGAGGGTTTTCATCCTCTAGATTTGAATGCAACAGAGGGTTTTCGTCCTCTAGATTGGAATGCAATAGAGGGTTTCTGTCTTTAAATGTAGAAGTTGGAAGCAAATGCCCAAACTCAAAATAGATGTAATAAACCAGATCATCCCAAATGAACCCCAAGGCCCTCTTTGATAACTTTTTTGTCCCTTTTTCCCTAGTTGGGCCCGTACTTTACTTTAATAAAGTACACTTTTCATTTGTACTTTTCCCTTTTCTTTTATTTCTAATAATAATAAAGTAATATTAAATTGTCACTTTTTAATAAAATAAAAGTCATTGAGACAACTTAAAATATTAACTTCATTATTTTTCACTTTATGGAAAAAAGGGGACATGACAAACTGCCACCTAGACTAGTTGCTTCCCTTGGTAAGTAGTGGACACCATTGCTTCTAGTTCTGATTGTTAGTGAACATAAGAATTTCTCAGTGCAGAAGCGATTCTTTTTCACATAATTAGGGTAATCCATCTTAAATTAGATTTTACCGATTGTGAAGATTTATGAGTAGGGATGCTAGCAAAACCAACATGTTAAATGGTTGTGATTTTACTTGCGTTATTTACAAGGACAAAGACATTGGCTTGATTTCCTGGTGTACTTGAGATTGAAGTTATTGGGCCTTATCTCTGCCTAAAGGGGTTTTTGATTTCCTTGGCCATCTTCTCCAGGACCATTATCAGTGTATCCCATTTTCTTTAACAACACGAATAAATTCATTAGGTTTTGAAATAAACTGCCAAATGAATTTGATGGATGATCAAGGTATTGGAAACCATAAAGGCTTACCATGTTTTCATATGCTTTTGTCTAGCAATTTGAACCTTGATTTGTCTATAGCTCTTCACATTCTATTTGTAGAATGATCAAGATTTATTCCTTAGAAACCGATTATTCATGAAGCTTCTGTACATCTTGGTTGCTTCTTTCATCAACTCGGCGTAATCTTTATGAGATGGTTTTGGAATTGTGAAATTTTCTTTTGTGTTTCTATACTATATGACGAGACTAAGGTTTTGCAATTGTTAGTTCTCATTCCTTAGGTATCAGTTTTCTCCCAAGAGTGATGGGTGCTCGTTTGGGGCACTAAAAGCATATTTGGATCTTGGTGTTAATCAAAGAGTACTACCTTCTTTGCGCTGATCAAACATATTTTCTTAGAGGGAATGACCTTCGGTATTCTGTAATGTTGATCACCTAGGGTGACGATGACAAAATAGGCTTTGGATTGATAGATGCTGCATTGTTCCCACATAAAAGATTGAGTGTATAGAACATCATGCCTTTCTAGGGATGACACATCACATAACACTTCATCCCCAAATGGCATGGTTGTATATGGGATGTGATAGTATAGTTTGGCATGTATATCTCTACCTTGAATTAGCCAACTAGCTTTATATGGTTGAGGGTGAAGTGTCATCTGAGGATTCAATCTCCTAGAGACATCCTTTGAAATCAAGTTTTTCTAATTGCCATTGTCCACGATGAAGTGCAAGGATGTTCCCTTCACCTATAACTGCGATTGGAGAAAGATGCTTTGCCTACAACTTTGATGTGGAAGCTCTTGTTGCGGCAACAATAAAGTAGGGATCAACTTGTACGATTTGATTCCCCTTATCTAACATGGTCGGTGTTGCCATTGCTGGTGATGGTGCGGGGGATTGTGTTTGAGTTTGTACCTTAGTCAATATTAATAGTGCTTTTTTGGCAGGCATTTTCTAGTCTTTGCTCTTGTGGGTGTTGCACCGTCTTCTCATGCCCTTTTGTTAAGTCTTATTCGGGGAAGCCTTCTCTCTAGGAGGCTTTGATCGATGGTGTTGGCCTTGATGCTTATAATTAGACATGGTGTCGTTATTGCAGTAGTTTCTTTCTTGCCTTTGCATTTAAACTTTTGTTTGATCTTGAACGCATATTGGTAAGCTTCTCCCAATGCCCAACCTTCAAGAATTCCGTTTCTTCTTGGATGTATAATGTCAAGTTGTTGTGTTTGAGGACGATGTGTCTTTGGCTATCACATATATTGACTTTTTCCAACAAGGCATGGAATGCATTGATATAATCTTGCACCATATGTTGTTGACCATGGTGCAATTTTTGCAATTTTGTGTACTAGTTGTCATAGTTGTTCATAGGGCGATTCTCCTCTCCGATGGCCTTTACAAAGTTTGTCCATGTTTTGATTGGGGCATCCTATTTGATCAAGTGTTAATTTGTCTCCATCCTCTTCTTTTTTGTACAGAAGATGATTTGATTCCCATCATTTTTTGATATGGGAAGAAGCTTTTAAAAGCGCAAATGTTATCTTTCCACTATTGGAAAAATTATTTACAAAGAAGTATGACTCTAATTGGTTGATCTGTTTATTGGAGAAATTATTATGAGTGTATCCCATTTTCTTTGACAACATGAATAGATTCTTTAGGTTTGTTTTTTAAAACTGCCAAATGAATTTGATGGATAATCAAGTATTGGAAATCATAAGGGCTTACCATACTCTCATATGCTTTTGTCTAGGCATATTTTTTTGAACCTTGATTTGTTTGTAGCTCTTTGCATTCTCTTTTAAGATTGGTCAACATTTATTCCTTTAAAACAAATTATTCATGAATCTTCTGTAGATCATGGTTGCATCTTTCATCAACTTGATGTAATCCTTTAATGACATAGTTTTTGAATTGGGAAAGATTCTTCTGTGTTTCTATAGTATATGATAAGACTCCGGTTTTGCAACATTTGATTCTCATCCCCTAGGTGTCAATTTTCTCCCATGAGTGATTGGTGTTTGTTTGGGGCACTAAAAGCATATCTATATCTTGGTTTTGATCAAAGTGTACTACATTCTTTGTTTTGATCAAACAATTTTTTTTAGAGGGAGTAACCTCAAGTTTTTTGCAATGTTGATCACCCAAGTTGTGATGACAAAGTCGTTCTAGATTGATAGACATTGCATCGATCCCACATAAAAGTTTGATCGGATAGTACAACACACACTTCTAGGGGTGCCACATTACATAACACTTCATCTCGAAATGGCTTGGTTGCATATGGGAGGTGACAATATCGTTTAACATGTATATGACTACCTTTAATTACCCCACTGTTCTTATATGGTAGAGGGCGAGTTGTTATTGAGAATTCAACTGCTTGGCGATATCCTTTTAAATCAAGTTCTTTTGATTGCCACTGTCCACAATGAAGTGTAGGGATATTCCTTTCACCTATAGTTCTGAGTGGAAAAGGATGCTTCACCTTCAACTTTGAGGAGGAAGCTTGTGTTGTGGCAACAATAGAGTAGGGATCAACCTCTATGATTTGATTCCCCTTGTCAAACATGGTTAGTGTTGACGGTGCAGGGGCAGGGGCTCTTATTGGAATTTGTACCTCAGTCAATACTAATAGTGATTTTCTTGAATGGCATTTTTTAGTCGAGCGCCACCTTCTCTTGTGGACGTTGCACCACCTTCTTGTGCCCTTTTGTTGACTCTTATTTGGGACACTCCTCTCAAGGAGGCTTTGACTGATGGTGTTGGCCCTATTGCTTATTGTTAGACTTGGTGCCATTATCGTGGGGAGTAGTTTCTTTCTTGCCCTTGCATTTAAACTTTTGTTCGATCTTGATGGCATACCGGTAGGCTTCTCCCAATGTCCCAACCTTCATGAATTCCATTTCTTCTTGGATGTATAATTGCAAGTTGTTGTAGTATTTGAGGACTGTGTGTCTTTGGCTATCACACATACCAACTTTTTTTGCAAAGGCCTGGAACGCCTTGGTATAATCTTGCACCATATGTTGTTGACTGTGGTGTAATTTTTGTAATTTTATGTACTAGTTATCGTAATTGTTCATAGGGTGGTGTTACTCTCTAATGGCCTCTACAAAGTCTGTCCATGTTATGATCGGGGCATCCTTCTAAGCAAGTGTTAATATTTCTCCATCCTTTTCTTTGTTGTATGGAAGATGATGTGATTCCCACCTTATTTTGACTCGGGAAGAAGCTTTTAAAAGTGCAAATGTTTTCTTTCCATTGTTTGAAAAATTATTCATAAAGAGGTATGACACCAATTGGTCGATCCATTTGTCTACATTATCTACATGGGTTTTTCCTTAAAACAGAGGGATATCCAAATTCACTTGTACCTTAAAGGGTGTCTGAGCCTTAAAGTGTTTCTTGACAAAGAGGTGGATTCCTAGAGCATGATTCAAGAAAGGATATTGGTGAATTGTCCCATAATCCCCCTCCCTTGCTTCTTGAAGATTTCATTGAGTAAAAATTTAAAAGGATTTCCTATTCTCTCCTTGCTTGTCATATGAAATTGTTTCGATCAACAAGGAAGATAGTCTAAAGGATTTTACGTCTCAAGACCATATTTCCTATAAACTAACGTCATTCGATGGAACACACAAACATGGAATAATAACCACTCTGATGCCACTGATCCAAATTTAATTGGAAATTTACTAGACTACAAACTAATTGCAAGAACTTATGTGCTATGAAAGCAATGAACCCAAGAAAAGGCAAATTAATCCATTAAACATCAATGATACTGCAATGTAAATGAAAGCTTTATTGCAAATGAGACAATTTATAAGAAGGTAGCAATATTTGAGAAGAGATGTAATGCTAAAACTCTTTGATCTTTCACAATTGGATAGCAACTCCTTCATAGCTATTTTAGCAGGAAATGAAAGCTCTAAAAATAGAAATTGAAGCGATTTGCTGTTAAATTTGAAAATCTTCTCCCCAAGAAGTTGAGAAGATTTATCTCTACATGAAACACATCAAAACTCAAAACTTTGGTTTTCTGTTTTTTTTTGGTATTTTCTAGATTTTTGTATTTTGCAACTTTTGGGCCTTTGGAAGTCCTAAGGTTTTAGACACATTAAACAATTTCAAATTTTGATCAATAATGGATTTATGCCACTTGCAAGGTGACTTAGTTTTTCGGTAATTTTGCAAACTTTTGTCCCATATTGCTACTTAGATAAGTAATAGTAAAAAAATATTGCATGGAATCCACCGTCTTCATCAACCTACTCTTAAAAAAATTACGTGGAGTCCATAGGCTGCCCAAGCATTTAGGTACTTTTAAGATGTTCTATTCTTTTCTCCTATGCTTTCTTTGACTTGCAACAACATTTGAGTTTGAGATCGATGTCTCCCTATATTCCATAGGCATAGTACTAAATTGTGATGACATCATTCATAAGCCTGATTTCTAGCCAAGCTCAATTGTAGAACCTGGGCCGAGCTATCAAGAAGTGGTGCCATTACCTTCTCAGTAAGGGTGTTATCTTGCACATTGATCAATAGCCTTTTCAATTCATGAGCACTCCGTCTAAGATTAAGGAACATTGGCATCTGCAGTGGGAATCTTGCATTCAGCAGTTTTATTTAGCAATTAAGTGTAAGAAAGGTGTCACCAATAAAGTAGCGATACTTCTTAGCCGTCCTTCATGATGTAATTGGATGTATTCTTGAGTCATACCAAATGCAAAACCTATGATGCATGGAAGGAACTTTACTCCACTAAACCACGTTTTGGTCAAATTGTTTTTGCTTTGCAAGAATCCACTCTGGTTACTCAAACACCTT
Organism: Torreya grandis; assembly: GCA_037957365.1. Lineage (NCBI taxonomy): Eukaryota > Viridiplantae > Streptophyta > Pinopsida > Cupressales > Taxaceae > Torreya > Torreya grandis. The sequence continues at coordinate 2,625,795 of JARHVA010000625.1, forward strand.
TCCTTGACGTAATTGGATGTATTCTTGAGTCCCATTGATCCACTTTTGGTCATTTGTGGACATTAATATAATTTCTTTCTCTCTTTCTTGATTAGAGTTTGAAGGATGGGTTGCTTTATAAAAGCTCACACATCCTTGATTTCCCACTGGCCTCTTTTGTGTCCTGCTGAAAAGGGAGGCTCATTTATGCTCTTATGATGCGTGGAAGGAACTTTACTCCACTAAACCTCTTTTTGGTCCAATTGTTTTTGCTTTGTAGGAACCCACTCTAGTCGGTCAAACACCTTTTTGGACATTTTCTCGAGTCTCATTTACTTACTTTTTGTCATTCATGGTCAATATAATTTCCTTCATTCTTTCTTTCTTTCTTTCTTGATTAGAGCTTGAGGGATGGGTTGTTGTATAAATGGCTAAAGCTCACACAGCCTGGTTTTCCTGCCAGCCTCTCTCGCCACCTGCTGACAAGGGAGGCTCATTCATCCTCCTATGGTGGACATTTTGGTATGTGGAGGTCCTTACAACATCTTTAGTACTACTATCATTGGTTTTCTATATGGAAGCAGCTTAAGCATTTCATTCGACGGTGCTCTCTTTGAAGTCTTAAGCTTTCCAATTACAAGCTTCGATTGTATCAACAGTTACCTGTCTCTTCACAGCCATCAGATTACAATTTCATGTACTTCACATGGTCTGCCTGAAGACTCAATGGTAACATGATTATTTCTTTGTTGTGGTGTGCCAGTTCTACAAAATGGCCATGTTTATGTTATGAACGAAGATGATTGATGCTCCAAAGTCTGTAGTGTTGTTCATCAAAATGTATAGAGCGATTTCGGACTGCTATCCAATAGGGTTTTTGATTGTGATTCAAGCTTCTTAATCACTTTGGCGATTATTGTGGTTCTCAGTTGCACTTCTCCACTTCTTTTCATCTGCAGATTGGTACCCAGACTGAGGTTGTTAATCACACACATTAGCACATGCTCTCCACATTTATCAGTAGCAGAATAATTCGTGGGATAAATATCTAGTATCTACATATTCTTCAGCATGTTTACAACCGGGCTGCTCAATTTTCTATGAGGTATTTACCTTTCATGGTTTGTAATGACTTTGAGCCCTTATCAATATAAGGCGACTCTCTTCCAGCTCCAAATTTATTCCACCAGGAGCAGGACAAGGCTTCTTCCTTTGTTCAGAATTTGGCCAAAATTCATGACATACTTAAGCAGGCAGGTCCAATTCAAAGCACTTCATGATTGGAATCAAGCATCTTATTCTTTCCAAATTCAAAACTGTGTAGAGCTTCACTTGGTTAGTAAGGGTTTCACAGCAGGCAACATTACAATCTGAAGCCATTAGATACAGGCTCTACACTTTACCAAACATTATTTTTTTTATAAATTATATATATATATATATATATATATATATATTTATTATTATTTTTTTTCTTTTTTCTGTTTTCTTTTTCCAATTTTATATGTCATGGTATTTCTGCTCCTTGTTCCCAAAAAAAATTGGAATCATTTGTGGGCATTAAAGTCCTTGTCTGGAAACCTTTGGTTGCTTACCTGTCTAGAAACCTTTCTTTTTATAGGATTAATTCTTAATTTGTATTTTCATACATTGCAATAGCTTGTATTTATAATCAGGCATATGGTAAACCATTAGATCCTTCTCATATCCTAGGAACACACCAAATCCCAAAATAACCAAGTTGTAATAAACTAACAACAAGCTAACAATATGCTAATAATATTGAACAATATCTAATATTTCTAACACCCATCAGAACACCTCATCACTTGAATGCTTTGTTTGATGCACCTCAGCCTCAAGAGTATTCTCCTTGGCTCCATGACCTGGACACCCACCACTACCCATCACAGTGGCTGACGTACTTCCCTCTTTCTGCTACTTGATGTCAAAACATCATTTTTCAGGAAAAACTATTACATGCTTCTAGGGAAATGACATTATTAGTCAGGAAAATATGTCCATCAATCCCAACTATCTATTATGTAGACAACTTGATGTTGGTATTCAACTTTAGAGATTTACAATAAGGTGCGATCACAAAATCTCTAAAACTTAGCTCTACAATCAAACAAATTCTTGAACGTCACTTGTATTCCATGCTTATATTTTTATTTCGTAATGCTGCAAGTTTATCTGTACCACTGGCCATGCTTGTTAAGACCTTGTAGCCTTCCTAGTTTGGCAATATTGCTACCATTTCTTCTTTCTTTGCCCAAATCCTGTTTTGTAGCTTCCCATTCAGACTCTCCTTTGGCCTCTTCAAATGTGCTAGGTTCAAATACTTGCGAAATAATAGAATTAAGAGCAAAATTTACATACTCACCACCTTGCACCATTTGCTTCCTTGATCATGTAAATAGACCTTCCATTGCCAGTAGCAATTCATCCTTCTGAATATCCTTCACCTTGTTATAATACTCTTGCGGTCTTAGTTGTTGGCTCTCTTGATTTGGTTGTGAAGATTGGGAATCGCTTGTAGACACCTAAAAGTGGCCACCAATGATCTCCAATCAAGCTTCAGATCAATTTCTATCAAATATCACAATTTGACCTAAAAACACTAAAACACGTTAAATGATTTGAATTTGTCATATACAAGTACCGATTTTGGCCAAAGTATTCTTAAATAGGGCAATGCATTTTATGAGATAGCTAACTTTGATTAGATCATTTCAAGTTAAAATGACAATTTCGCACTTTGGTGTTCTGGATTGCTCTTTTCTACCAAATTTCTTGTAAGATACACGTGCCTTTGTTATTTTGTGTCGGCAACATCTTAAATGGGATAACAGTGCCAATGCATCTAACATCGCATCCTAATTCCAATTCAGTCAAATTTCGATCCAATAATACTACATTTTGATCAATTTGATTAATCTGAGTACCAATTTCCAAGATTTGTACCAAAATTGATAAATCATGTTTAAGACTAATTAATTTGAATCAAGAGCTTAAGTTAATTTTTCATGGAACTTGTTGAATATTTCATTAATAGAAGTTGATAGTGAATCACTGCATTAGTATGTGACATCTTTTTTTGAGATGGCACCATAGGTCATAAATGCCACAAATATTTGATTAAGCCCTCTCTTACCTCTTTAATGCCTCTATCCCAAATATTTATGAGGGTATTTATTGATTTTAGCTGCCAAAATTGAATAGATTCTTAGCCACACATCTTCATTTTGAGATGAATGGTTTATTTTCATTTTGATCAATTGCAAAAATTTATAAATAGAAGACCTCACAATTATAATTTTAAGCTATCTTGGTGTAAAATTATAATGCTCAAATGATTTCAAAATTCATTTGATATAGTGTTATTATGCCAAAATTGTTGAGAGAAGCTACAAGCCAAATTGTTGAGCCAAGCCATCACAAACCAAAGGTGTAAAGGAGAGGAGTCAACCAACTCCATTGATGAAGACTTTTTGATGCATAAGCTGAGCAAGCCATTATACGAACCATTTAGAAGCTCCAAGGAAGGTGAAGGAATGTTTCTTTCATGTTTTAGTTGTTTTTTTCATATGCATGTTTGTTACTAAGCTCTCCCTAGTGTTTAAGCCTAGATATGTCATGTTTGTTAGTGTGTGTTTTTCATTTTGATTTTATTGTGAAACTAACACTTGATCTAACCTCCTCTCTTGAGTCACATTCTTAGTTCACATAATGACACACCTAGTGGGACGAGATGCACTCCACATACGAAGGAGATGAAGATGCAACTCATAAATTACCAAATGGATGCTTGAATATCTTCAAAATTGCATTTTTAGCTTTGATTTTGCCATATTTTTAATTCATGAATATATATATTGTAAAAGCCGTGGCATGGACTATAAAAGCCATGGCTTGGACTCACTGCACGCTGCCACTGTAATTGATAACCTGTGCCCTGAGATAGCAAGCTAAATAGGTCATTTTGCAAAGCTTCGTTTGGGGTCATATGGACTCCGTTTTTGATGATTTTTTCTAAAACCACGTGTTTTTTTCTAAATTTTTAGAATATGCTATCAGTTTATCTTCAAGTTGCATAGATTTTTCACAAAATCTTGAAATAGAAGTTTGAACCTTTTTAATGTTTCTAATCGTAGTTGCTGGGTTTCATTGAATTGTATTTTTTTTGTCTAATCCTTGCCTTGCAAGTTTTATTGAGATTTTTGCTAACTATTGTCTAACCTAACATGTTTACTTTCTTGAGGTTCTGTCTTCAGGTTGATACGTCATCCAAACCCAAGAGCATACTTTTCAAAGTTATTTGTCTTATTCACTAAAGAGCTTCAAAGCTAAATAACATTCTGACCATTTTCTTGCAGGGCCTAGTTGAAAAATGTCAAATTATGCTTAATTAGATTTTTTTAAACCCCTTTTGGGATGCTTAAAAAGAATTAAGAATCTTTTATTTGGTGCTTAAAGAAATTTTTAGGGTGTTTACTTGAATAGTTTTGTTCTTTCAAAGTTTTGCAATTTAAAGCCAAGGGGTTAAAGAACACCACCAAATATTTCATTTTAGTGCTCTAAAATTGAACCCACTTCCAAGTTTTTGTTTTATGCAAGTTAATCATTGTTTGTTTAGTTAGATTTGTTTGAGCAAAAATGAAGTTGTGCACGTATGCTTTCCCTCCGTTCCCTATAGAGAACTTGTGGGATCAAAAATGCCATCTTCATTGCAAATTGTCTTAGTCCAAAGGCGTAAAAGAGATGTGAAGGCTTTCCCCAAGACTCGCATGGCTTGGGTGATCTAGAAACAACCATAAAGCATTTTTACTTAGTTTTTATTTTCATTGCATCTTGGCTTGTGAGGGAGACTTCATTACCTCCCATAAGTTCTATAAGGAAGCTTTGATCCAGGGTTTCATCTCTCGACATCATTTTCAACCCCTCTCCACGAGAAGTATATAAATTGGGATCCCCTCACTGAGCTGATGGTTTGAGCGGTTAAACCATCTCTATTGGTAGAGGTTAAGCCTGAGATTTTGAGCATGTTGGACATTGCACTACACTGAGTGAGCGACAGATGTAGTAGTTGTAAAAAGGGTAAGATCTTTTTACAAGCCGTATGACACAGACCCAAATGACGTGCACTTCTGTTGTATGCTGACGTGAAAGTCATATGCATTTGATTTATCTAGACGTTTGAAAACTTGTTAGTTTAGTTAACTTCATTTTGCCACACCCTTGATATGATTTATGGCGATTTGCTTAGTTGCATTTGGTCATTTATCTTTTTCTTGTTTGGTGTTTTTAGACTAAAACTAATGTGTTTGTTTATAGCCACATCCAAACCAATTTGTTTATACACCACTCTTTTTTTAAAGAGGCGTTATGTTGGCCATTTTACACCACATTTGTGTTTTGCAATTTTTGTTAAAACTTGTTTGTGTGTGTCAATTGACTGATACAGGTATTGTTATGCTGTCTAAATCAGATATCAAGTTTGTGTTTTTGAGTTATTGAAACATAACATTGATCACATCACTATAGCATGCTTACGATGTTATGTTGCTCGAATTGTTTCAAAACTCATTTGACTTATACCAAAACCATCGTTTAAAACTGTCACATTTGGACTTTGTTCATGTGTCTTTATGTCGTCCAATCTTGTCTAGCTTATTTGGTCAATCAAATCCTAGTCTTTAACGTTGAGTTTTTAATTAACCTTGTCAAGTTCGGATTCAAACATTGATTGATTTCTATTTAGACTTCGCTTTGCAGGGGCTGATACATAGATCTTTCTCTTTTGGGTTGCGTAACTTTGGTTAATTGATTACTCAAATTTGATGACTATTGTTTGTTAGTTCAGAGCCTATCTTCGTCATTGTTTGTGCCTATATTTGGGAGAACGCAGTCCTTTCTCCAGACGTCTTTTGCCTTATGCTTAATACCAACTGATCATGTGTATGTTTGATTTCGTATATTGGGTTTATGTCAAAGTTGCTTTCAAACTTGTTAGATTAAATCAAATCACATCACTCCTTTGTTTTAAGCCTAGCTTTTGATGTCGTTTGGCCAAAAGTCTTAGCACAGCTTGTTTGAGCCTAGCTTTTGACTCCGCGTTTGGAGACCTAGTAACTCTTTTTTTCTTTCTTAGTTTTAACCTTGTTTGGAACACTTGGATCTAGACTTTTGACATGCTGGTTTTTATTCATTGCTCGACTTTTTGTGTGTAAGACATTTGATGTTAGACATTTGACATTAGATTGTTTTATGCCAAGTCTTAGCACAAATCATTTTGGAAATATGACTTCATGTTCATATCATTGTTTGAAGATATGACTCCACACCTTTTGACCTAGTTAGACGAAGTTTGAACCATTTGTTCTTTGGACATAGTTTTTCTGAGTTTGCAGAACTTTAAGCTTTTTTGTATTTTAAAATTTTGTCATTTATGCGGATATGTCTACTCACATTTATGGTGGAGTCATATACAATCCAAGTTATGATAAAATGGTTGCACAAAATATGACTAGAAACCCCTACGGGGATAAATTTTGTAAGGAGTTTATTATTCTCCATACAATACTCCATATGGAGAACAAAGTCAAGAACCAACTTACAATCCAACTCAAAACTCCAACTGAGATGATATGGTTTACAAGGAAGACTTGGATGCTTTGGCTTGTGCGAGCTACCAAGCTCCATGATACCCTACCATTTCCTTACCAGGACCTCATCCTCTGGCTTGTGTGAGTAGCCATGATCCACAACGCCATACCATTTTTATATCAGGACCTCGTCCTTTGGCTTGTGCGAGCAATCAAGCTCCACAATACCCAATCCAATCACAATCACAACCAAGCCAATTAGTTCCTCAACTGAGCCAATCATTCGAAGACAAAACTATGTTCAAAACTGAGATTTTCCAACTCATTGGAAACCAAGGCTAAAAGAACCAACCAATCAGTGATGTTTTTATTGAACCAACCATTTGTGATAAGTCAACTTGTGATGAATCACCTTCCAATCCTATCCCTATTGTCGAGGCGTCTCACTTTGACGAGCCAGTATTTGTTGAGTCACTTCTTAATGATTATAACCGCCTTTGGGCAAATCATTATCTCGACCATATGCCTGTTTTTCAAGAGCCTCCCTCTAACAAACTAGTTTTTGAAGATTTGTCTTTTGACTTTTTTCCTATCGTTGAGGAGTCTCACTTTGATAAACCATTCTCTGTGGAACACACCATACCATCACAGGCTGTTACTTGTCTAATACCAAACATTTAACAAGACATCCTTGTATCAGAGTACCCATTAGATGAAGAATTAGAGTTAGAGTCAGGTTCTATTCTTGAACTGACATCAAATTTAGCATTGAAAAAAAAATCAACATCAGTCTTGACATTAGATTCAAAGTCCATTGAGTCAGAATCAGATTTAGACAATGTGTGGGCTAGAAATTAACATGATTGATTATTTTGTTTATATCATTTGCTAATCAGGATGTGCATCTCCACTTCAACAGGTACAACAGAATCATATGCCATCTACCATACCTAGGGCAAACACATCAAAAACAAACAACCATCATTAGCCAAAAACATGTACTATGCCGTTTTTATTTGCCATTTTCATTTACCATTCCTTTTGCCATTGTCGTGTACCCATCCAATCACCCCATCACTTGGGGGCAACCCTCTTACCATTTTATCGAATCTATCAAACCATCATTATCTTAGAGCAAGACCATTTTGTTTTACCATATCATTCCTATTTAGACCAACCCTGTTTTTAGTCATCCTATTCAATTTTGTTTTGATCTTGGTTACTTTGGTTCTTCTTGTACCTTTTGTGATAGTTGATCTAGCAAGGTATCTTTCATTTTCTATCCTATATCAAGTTTGTTTATGTGAGCTTGATTATATCACCTGTTGGGGCAAATAAGTGTTCATCGGTCTTGCTACTAATTATAACCACTTATGGGCAAATTAGTATCATTGATCTAATTCGTTGTATCCTAGTTATAACTGCCTATGGGCAAACTAGGGGCAACATTTGTTTATTATGCATTGCCGCATCACCTCACCATTGTTGTTTCCATTTGACTGGCCATTTGCCGGATTTGAAAACTTGTTGGGACCTGGTCAAGTTTCTCCCTGCCTTTTGTGTGGACGGAATTACTGTGACTTGAGGTCATTTTGGGACTATATAGGTCGTGTTCAATTCATGTTGAGGTCACTTCAGTCCTCTTTTCATGCGCTCTCGTCGTTTTGTGAGCAACTTAAGCCAACGCTCTTGCCGTTTTGCCAATAGGTATCTTGTCACTCTCTAATGAGTTGAGATACATCAAAATGCCAAAAACATTTTAAATTTTTATGAAAATTCAAAAACATTTGTCCTGTCTAAGCCTAGTGAATTATCTTCGATTCGCTCTACTAGGGCATGGTCATTGTTAGGATGATTTCTTTTGCTTTTGTTTTTAGGATTTCTGTTTGTTTGTTTATTTCAAGTTGTTTGTTTGTTTGTGTGCTTTCTGTGTGTTTGTTTGTTTGTCTGCTTTCCTGTTTGTTTGCTTTCAGCATTGTTGGCTTGACTCAGTCTATATGTGTTCGTTGGGTGATTCCTCGAGCACATTATTCTTGAGTTTATCCATATTCATACGTCGACATTGTCATTGTGGTTTTTATCATTGGTGCGTTGTTTTCAAGTGTTTATTGGATTGGGAGTTAGTCCTTACGCATATTTTGGCTAAGTCCTCATGGTGTTCTATCATGATGCCTACCGTCACATGTTACAACAAAAATTAGCTTAAAAAAGGTCTACAAGCAATGGAGCCATAGAAGTTTCTCCTTGGCACCTTAGCAAAACCTTCCACCTAACTTGATCAAATCAACCCATTGACCATTCTAGTTGTATCATTGCTAATAAGGACAAACATCTCCTCATAGGCAGGGACAATTGAATCATTTCCAATGATCAAATCTTTATTCTTCTATTCATCTCTTTCATTACGTTGTGCATCCTCGTATGTCTCGTTGTTTGTAGCTTCTTTAGTCATTAGACCATCATATCTACGTTTGCGTCCGCTCATCTTTAATCTGTGCAATAGGTCCTATTCTTGAATTATGCTTGCTAATCTGCCCTAATTGGGCACAACCATATCAAACATCATCGATTAGTCAATCCAGGTCTTAATGATTATAACCACTTATGGGCAAATCATTATTTTGACTTTTATTATTGATTATAACCGCTTATGGAAAAATCAGTATTTTTTAAATTAATGCATGCAAGTATTTTCTTGTTTGGATTAATCTCACCCATGGGTTAATTCCATCTTTATTCTTGCTTTTTTTCGAGGGACCGTCTATCAACATATGTGATGGCCACTCCCTCAAAGGGGCATCATATTGGCTTCCCAAACACCATTTGGAGCTTTTTCTTCAATCATCATCTTCCTTGTGACATATGGGGCATTTCTCATTATTTGAGAAGACATTGCTATGCTTATGGTTTGCAATATCTTTCTAAACATGGCCAAACTGTAGACACCTAAAAGTGGCCCACCAATGATCTTCCATCAAGCTTCAAACCAATTTTTATCAAATATCACAATTTGGCCTAAAAACACTAAAACACGTTAAATGATTTGAATCTGTCATATACAAGTGCCGATTTTGGCTAAAGTATCTCTAAATGGGGCAATGCATTTTATGAGATAGCTAACTTTGATTAGATCATTTCGAGGCAAAATGATATTTTCGCATCTGGGTGCTTTGGATTGCTCTTTTTTATTAATTTTTTTGCACGAGACACATGCCTTTATTATTTTGTGTCGACAATATCGTAAATGGGATAACAGTTCCAACGCATCTAACATCGCATCCTAAATCCAATCCAGTCAAATTTCGAGCCAATAATACAATATTTTGACTAATTTGATTAATCTGAACACCGATTTTCAAGATTTGCATCAAAATTGATAAATCATGTTTAATATTAACTAATTTGAATCAAGAGCTTAAGTTAATTTTCCATAGAACTTGTTGAATATTTCATTAATAGAAATTGATTGTGAATAACTGCATCATTATGTGACATCATTTTTTGAGATGCTCCATAGGCCATAAATGCCACAAATATTTGATTAAGCCCTCCCATGCTTTTTTAATGCCTCTCTATCCCAAATACTTATGAGGGCATTTATTGATTTTAACTGTCAAAATTGAATGGATTCTTAGCCACACATCTTTATTTTGAAATGGACGGTTATGTTCATTTTGATTAATTGCAAAAATCTATAAATAGAAGGCCTCACAATCATAATTTTAAGCTATCTTGGTGTAAACTTATAATGCCCAAATGATTTCAAAATTCATTTGATATAGTGTATTATGCCAAAATTGTTAAGAGAAGCCACAAGCCAAATTGTTGAGCCAAGCCATTAAGAACCAAAGGTGCCAAGGAGAGGAGTCAACCAACTCCATTGATGAAGACTCTTTGATGCACAAGTTGAGCAAGCCACTATACGAACCATTTGGAAGCTCCAAGGAAGGTGAAGGAATGTTTCTTTCATGTTTTAATTGTTTTCATATGCATGTTTGTTACTAAGCTCCCCCTAGTGTCTAGGCTTAGAGATGTCATGTTTGTTAGTGTGTTTTTTTAATTTTGATTTCATTGTGAAACTAATACTTGATCTAACCCCCTCTCGAGTCAAATTCCTAGTTCACATCGCTTTGTTCTTCATCAGCTCCTCTCCTGGAACTTGACTCCTTTTACGGTCTTGGATTTGAGTTGGATGGTATCTTGCCTGACCATGCTTCCTCGAAAGTGACAACCTACAATGCTTTACAAGGACACTAGTTAAGGATGTAGATCGTTGTGTTCACAACTTCCATTGTTTTTATTATAGCTTTATCTCTTCCACTCACATGTTCTTTTCTTTGACACCATGAGACTCAAAACATGAAAAGACAACTTGTGCAATAAATCTAACATGAATTTTGTTCCTTGGAGATCTTCCCACATGGTTGGCTTCTTCTTCATTCCGATCCTCTTCAATGTTGCTGTTACCTCATCTTCTAGACTCTCAAAATATCTTGCTATTTCTCTCCACTTGGTGAAAATTGAATCATGGATCTCTGCAGAAGCTAGAGACTCGTTCCTTAGACCTTGTCCATTTACAAATGCAAACTAAAATGCAACTCAACCCATTTAAACTTTGTAGGTAACTTAAAATGGCTTCCCCCCATTTTAACCACACCTCACCTTATCGCCCATCAACCAATCCAAATTTTGCTTCATATAGTGACAAATTCTGTTACAAGATGGAAGTGCAATTTGTAAGGCACTTCATGTGCATATTGTTGGGGGAATATTTTGTATGGAGTACAAAATATGGGTTTTCTGTCAACAGTACAAGGGACAAGAAGTCCCTCCTCTATTAGTAGTGGAGGCTCCCTTTATTGAAAACTAGAGAAATGTAGGAAAGAGAATATGTACATTTATACCTATGCAAAATTTGTTCTTTAGGGGCTGTTTTATGAACAGAAAAAGAATGTATATCTGAGAGAAGATTGAATAGGAGGGATAAAGGAAAATAGAGAAAGAAAGCATACATGATTAAATAAACTTAGATTTAATCACTTATGTATGTTAGAAGTAGCAAACAATATGAACATTTTAACACTGAACATTTTAATGTGAAAGAGATACAAAGATGGATTGAAAGTTGAACTAAAGAAAATAGTCATTCACCAAGAAAACAAAAGACACAAAGTTGTGTTGAAGTTTCTAGTATTAATCTTTGCAAAAGAACACAGTTTTCTTTTTTATTTATTCACCACCAAAATTGTCTTTTTTTGTCAAAATGTTCCTGTATATATAGCTTAGAGGTTGAATAACTACCTCATAACTATCTGTAACTACCTTTTTTGAAAAAAGGTTTTTATTTCTTCATTCTTTTTCAAATTATTTAATAAAGTGAAAATACAGTAATTTCAAATTACAAGTTTATGAAAAAGTACAACGAAGAAATAAAAAAAAGAAAGGAAATCAAGAGGAGAGAGAAGTAGGAGATTTGTTTCATTGCGTTGGTGGCTGACCCGAAGCAACCATTTGCCCTTTTTAAAAATTTGAATGCTCTGAATTTCTGAACTGTCGCATCAATTTCTTGTTGTTTTGGAATGATCGTGTTTGATAGCCTTGTTATCCAAGCAATCGCTATTTTATTTATTTCATCATTTTTTTGAAAAAGTTAGGAAGATTTCTGTTGCACTCAGTGAGAGCACTATGAATGTCACTCAATTTATTCATAGCTTATAGACTGAAATTATCTGCACTGAACAATTCTTCCTTAACCATTGTTTGAAATTGTTCTTTGAGTTCTACGATAGTAAATGTTTCAGTGTGTATTTTTCTTCAATTCACAATGAACTGACCATATATCAACGCAGATCTCAGTGATGAGATAATCACAAAGTGTATTATATTTTTGCAAATCCTTCCGTGCTTCTACAACATTGATTTTCCACTCAATGCTCTGGAACAATATAGATGACATTATCCTTTGCCTTGTTGAAGATCTGTTTAGATATGAGGTTGTTTACATCAGAATGTGCCAAATCCTCTAAATCTCTGACTACATTCTTCAGCAATCCACTTTCTTTCGAAATTGTTATCATTTCCTCTAAGAGCTTGGTTTGATCTTCTTGTCTAAGTCTATATGCTCTTTTTATTTCACTAATTATTTTGAGGCCGCTGCCAACAAGATGCTCGACCCAATTTTCTATTACTTTTCCATGATTATTATATTTACGAATGTTTGGAACAACTTCTTATCGATATCCTCAATGGGAATAGATTTCGGAAAAGAAGCCATAGGAACACTATCTTGACTCAAAAATGTCTTTATATATGCTGAAAATACTCGTACTTGATCCTCAAGGTGTTCTTGAGTTTGCTTCCCTAATTTTGTTCTTTTTATTAGTTCTATTGCAGATACGTGAATGTCTCCCTCATGAGTAGATTCTCCAATGTGTATTCTGCTCAAACTATAATTTGCAAGAGTCATATCTTCCTCATTCATATCAGTTATAGGCTTATCAATTTCAACAAATTTCGTATTGAAAGGTTCAAATATCAATCTCAAGGTAGTTTTCGCCTTTTTGAGTGGTGGGCTTTGTAAGAGATTAGCTACTACATTGAAATAAAAAGTAGCAGCCTTTACACACTTTTCTTCCGTTTGACTATCATTTGATGGACCCAAGGAAAGGATGGATTGCTTGAAAAAATGACAACTTGAGTAGCTTGAGCCTTGGATGACCTAACTAGAGAAATAGATTGTTGAGAAGCACTTGTGGGATCTCTTGAAATAACAAGTTGCTTTGGGGGTGGTGGAGGAGGAGTGGGTGAAGGAAGTGGAGGAGGAGGTGCAACATGAGGAGGAGATGAAACACGAGGTGGGGATGGAATGGAAACATGAGGAGATGGAGGAGGTTGTGAAGGAAGTTGAAGGGAAGAAACAAGAGGCACTTGCATGGAAGCAACAAAAGATACAAGAGGTGCTTGTGTTGGGCCAACAAAAGACACAAGGTGCTTGTGACAACCCTGAGTCAGAAGCAAGATATTGTTGTGTTGTGTTGTCGATCAGTAAAGAAGGATCTGATTCTTTTGAGGAAGGAGCCTCACGCGAAGAAATTGAAGAAGGCATTGCAGGCATCTTAATAACAAAGCTCCGGAGGTCTTTTTCTAGGTTCATTTGCACAACTCTTTTTAATAGCTTATTTTTATTTGGATACTCATCATTTCCACCACATGCTACTTTACTCAGCGAAGGACTCTTTGTATACACTTTTGTGCCATATGATTGAGTAACATGGACTGCTTTTGTTTGTTGTTGATCTTTAGAACATCCGACATCTTTTGAGCTTCTCGTAGTTGTATACTCAATCAATTTCTTTTTGAACCAGGCCTTTGATCTTTCCAAAACAAATTTGGTATGTTCATTCAAATCGGATGATTCTTTGATGGATCAATCAATTAGTGGTAAAGGTACAAGATGCACTTTATCAAGAGAGGATCAATCATATCTGATCCATCATCAACTATTCCTTGAGTTACCCATTTTAATTGGAATGTCTTCATTCGCTTTAGGGTCGTTCTTGAATAGTCTTTTTTTCTGACTTAACAGTCGTCCTCACAATCTTCCCAATAGTCCTTAAGTTCTAAGATATGCAAACAACTAGGACCAAGCTTGAGATTGTTCTTCACAAAAATTCTTCAAAGGGAAATCTTTTGATATCAAATTTCATTAGAAAATCAACCATGGATTTCTCAATGTTAGATGCATCTCGAGCTGATTTGCATATATAATAGCTCAATTTGATATGAAATACACTTCCTCCTACATGTTTTTCGTTACACTTTTTGTGAACCTCACTTAATTGCTTGCAAAGCTCAATAAGAATGATCTTATCACTTGTGTATTTTGGCAATTTATATGGAATACTTAGGAACCCTCCAACTCTAATATATGTGAATTTTGGAAATTGTATGAAATAACTTCCATATTCATTAACCAAGGCAACAACTTCGTTTGAGATCCATGTTGTTGTGTTCCCTTCTAGAGTCCTCACAACTAACACAGTGAAAGCATCATTCACTCTTCTTAAATGTTTCTTGCTTTGTTCATGAGTGAGTTGTGGTAACTTATCATATATCAACTTTTGTGGGAAGTCTTGTCCTTCCACATTTAGTCCTAGGCATTGTCTCAAATCAGCAGTACAATATACCAAGTACGAGGTCATGCTCTATCAAGCTCTATCAATTGATCATGGAGATTTTCATTGATTACTTCTCCCCAATCAATGAACTGTTTTCCCATGTAGACAATGTTGATGTAGATGCATATCCAGTTAGAGAAAAATCCAGTGTCAACATTACCCATAACTCTATTCAATAGAGTTATGACATCAGATAATTCCTCCTGGAATTCTCCCTTAGTCAGGTCCTTATGAAGCCTTGATGGTCCTTTTCTCTTCTTCTTGAGCCAAGTTTGGTTGATCATGTTTGAACATTTATCATTATCATGGTTCTAGTAGTTTAGTGCAATATCCTTGTTTATGTCTATTGTTTCATGATGAGTCTGAATACCAAAAGTTGCATTGATTGATTGACCATCAAGTTTGTCTATCAATACATCATCAATATATTTGATCTGCCTCTTTTGCGGGTCATAGTATTTGGCACAAGCGATGACCAATTCAACACATTAAACATATATGGGAATAATGGCTGCATGTGCAAGCCCACTATGAAAAATTTGTTGTCCTAACACAGTTCTTTTTTAGTCTTCCATACACTCCCAAAATTGTTCCATGTCTATATGCCCTATTTCACTATTTGTCATCTTTGAAATATTTGTCTCAAGGACGGAAATAGGTTTGTAGCCCATGTATTTGAATCTCTTTTTGACAAAAGAGGATATGCATAATGCGGTCTCCTTAGTAATCTCAAGTTTTTGATGGCAATGTCGGGAGGCAAGAAGTGTTTGTGTGAGTAAAATGTCTGGGTCATAGTGGTCATAAAAGTGTATAAAACTGTCTTTAGGATCTCTTGAAGATTGTGTTTGAACAAACCGGAGTTTTTAGGTACCTACAACATTTCAAAAATCCAAAATGCAGAGATTTATACGATGAAAAGCTTGAATTGTGGGCAAGGTAGTAGTTCACTCAGGGGGTGAAAACTCAAAGGTTGACAAGAAGGGATGGGAGAAAAACAAGTGGGAAATGAAGACAATGAAGGAGAAATGAAATGCAATAACGTAGGCAACAAATTGTGTGGAAAAAGAAGGAAATTGCATGAAACAAAATGAAAGGACAATGGAAGAGAGTGACCAACCTTGCAAAGAGTGAGATTACTGAATGCTAAGCACAAATGTGGAAGCTTGAAGATCTGAAAGCTGCAGATCGCAATAGTAGAGTAGTTTGGAATTTTTGCGAACAAATGGAAACTCCCAACTTCGATTTGTATCAATTCAACAATGCTTTATGACTCCACAAATGTGCCTCCTGTTCAATTTGGAACATTGATGAAACTAATTTAACATATATATTTTTTAATATTTTACTACTTTGCATTTAGGCTGGGTTTTTGGGAGTCTTGTGGGTTTTGGGTAACGAGGGTACCGTTTAAACCTGCTGCGACTTCCTCGAAAGTCTGAAACTGCTGAGAGACTATATACATTGCAAGCAAAGTCGGGGTTTTAGGATCTTTGGGTGTTTTGGGGAATTCGGGTACTAAGGATACCTATGGTACTTCCTTGATTTCCAGGAGAATCTGAAAAGAGTGAAGTACTTTATATATTGCAGACTTGACAGGGTTTCCAGGGCAATCGGGGATTTTAAGAGCTTCGAGCATTTTGTAGATTTCAGGAACTTTGGGCATTTTGGATGGGTACTTGGAGAACTTAGGAAAGTTCCCAAAGTGCCTGAAAGGTCCAAAGGTCCGGAAAGCAAAGAGAAGTTAAAAAATAGACTGAGTGTCAATAATCGAATTTCTTGCTTTGACTTGGTCTACACACTGGTGTAAAAATTGGGAAGTTTCGGAGAACTAAATTTTGATGACAACACATATCAATTGTTTATTTTAAAAAAAAAATATGTGGTACATATACCATCCTCCACAAAGAGAGAAATCCATTAAAATATTTTAGGATGGCTTCCCACATAAAAATAATCTTACTAAAGATTATTTCCTTGCATATCCACGTCCAAAATACCATTAAGCACAAGTTTTTGGAGGTTATGCCACCATATTTATTAATTGTGCAAACATTATGCGATTTCCATATTAAAGATATCCCATCCTATAGACGGCTTGGCAAGGGAGAACCTCACATACTTACTTGCCACATACTCGTAAATCCATGTGCACAGATCTTAAAAGACTGAATTAATATCGCAGGTTTCCAATGTTAACCAAATGATTCATGATCCATATAGATGTTGTCTACTGAAGAACAATGCATGTTTCCATAACTCCATCTGATAACATGACACTATCATCCGAAAGAAACTATATAAATAATAAGCGGTTTCCAGCCATGCGAGTGTGCATTTATTTCTTACCAGAGTTAACGCCATAATCCGTAGATCACTAAACCAACACGTCCAACAAAA
This sequence comes from Torreya grandis, assembly GCA_037957365.1. Lineage (NCBI taxonomy): Eukaryota > Viridiplantae > Streptophyta > Pinopsida > Cupressales > Taxaceae > Torreya > Torreya grandis. The sequence continues at coordinate 2,642,956 of JARHVA010000625.1, forward strand.
TTAACATCTGAGTATCTTCAGCCAACTTGGAAATTATAAGGAAAATTGCATGTACTTGTTGCTCAAGTACAATCAATGTATGCATGGTTAGAAATATGGTTTGACAGAACTTAATCAATGTAGATCGGTGTTATTCATATGCTGTTTCCTGATTAGAAATATTGGATTGAAATGGTACATTATATTGCATCTTCCAGTTGTTCTTAACATAACAAGCTCGATTGGTATATGTTTTTTTTCTGATTTGGTAAATTTCCTTTTTTTGGTGCAACCTTCTGCAAATTTCCATGACCGAAGGTTATCTCTTCTGTCAAATCACCTAGGTCTCCGTTATGATAGCCCTGATGCTTTCAAAACTGGATCGCATCCCATTTGTAGGTTAGGATATGTTTATAACATAAAGTTACTGAAAAAAATCTGGGTACATGCTATATTCTTCCCCTTTTCTTGTGATCATATAAAGTATTCTGATGGTCTTTTATTTAGGAATTCCGAGGACAAATTCTATGGGGAGAATTTTGGAATCTGAATCAGATGTAATAGATGACATTCCAGATTCTGAGGAGGCACTGCGAAGAGGTGAATATACCGTTATACGGAGCCTGATTCGAGTATTGGAGGTATACTTTGTATTAATGCCTTATTTCTCAAGGTGTATATGTACTTGCTTTGTGTTAGAGATTAATTGCAGCATGTTTCCGGAAATATTTTGCAGGGTGGTGTTGAAGGAAAAAGGCAAGTTGATAAAGTTATTGATAAATGTTCTGCTATGCAGGTAAATAGGCTCTGTACCATAATGTAAATGGTAAGGTTTGCGTCATAAGAGAGTGAAAATAGGACACGAAAAATAATAAATACACTTCACGTGCTATATTTATTTCAGTTCGTCGTTTAGCTCTATACATTTTACATATTTTTACTGAACAATTGGTACAGAATTTGCGAGAAGCTATATCAGCTTATCGGAATAGCATTCAACGCAAACCAGATGAAAAGAAGAGGGAGTCGGCCCTTTCATTTTTTGTTGAATACTTGGAGCGTTACTATTTCCTTATTTGCTTTGCTGTGTACATCCATACAGATCGGGCAGCTCTTTGTTCTTATCCATCTAGACAAAGCAGCTTTGCAGATTGGATGAAGGCAAGGCCTGAGCTATACAGTATTTTGCGAAGGTATATGTCTCTCTGAATATCACGTGTGTTATGTGTTGTCATGGAAATTTAGGTTTTCAAGTTACAGACTTTGCTGATCACAAATTTATCCTGGATGCAGTTCATTGGCTAGCTTAATTTTTTTAAACTCTAGAACTAGTTCTGCTACGGTGCAAGAGAGACAGAAAATCTATATAAATTTTGTTCGTCTAAAATGCCCTATAGACCTATTCATTTACTTACTGTCGTTTTGACAACACAATCTGACAAACTGTTATGCTTTATTTTATTTGTGCCCTTCATGATTTACTTATTGTTTGCATGCCTAACCTATTTTTTCTGTCAAAAACCAGCAACAACAAAGCTATATATGTAGTACTTGGATAAAACTGATAATCGGATAGTTGAAAGCCAGCCTGGAAGTATATTCGAGGACCCGAATGATTTGATTTGGCGGTGCCATAATACATACCATGTTACATATAACAATCTCACTGATTCCATTGTTTTGGAAATTACAATTGTGCATTGATCATTCAGACCGGAATCTGGTGGGTTCTTTGTGGCATTAAATAAACTATGGCATTTTGGCTCCCAGGAAGGCTACTTATTGAGTTTGTCTTGGCATCAGATCGAACGAATTCTAGGAATTGTTTGTCTGGAAGATTTGGACTCTAATAAAGACTCAATCACTTGGGCTATAGCCTATTAGTGAAGAGGCTGATTTGCCAGTCTAAGATCAATATATACTTCAATAGATTGAAGATCCTTATCAACTGCAAAGATACAACTGTGGCAGAGACAGCTACTGGAATTCAGAGGATCATTTGCTGTATTTTGTCTTAACTTTTTGAACGTCTCCCTATTTGTGGGCATCATGAATTAAAATTATAGGTGATGTCTTTAGTTTCCTTTTTCGGAGCTATTTCTTCTGGAGTTGCACGACTTCGAGGGTGTGCTTTTTGGGCTGCATTTTCACTACTTCCTCTGTGGCAGGCTGTGTTAGCTTTGTTTTATCTCCTTTATTATTCAAGTTTTCTGTAGCTAGCCTCACTTATCCCCAAGTTTTCTATGTTGGATTTGTTTATGGTTGATTGCTTTCCCTTTCAGATTGCGGGCTGTGAGAGATTGTGTCCTGATATTTAGGATTTTTGGTTCTGATATTCTGGGCTCACAGAAATTGTGTTTGTAGGGTTTGACAAAGCTGCAAATATATCTCTGATAAAGATTATGCTTTCATAAATTGTAGTTCAGTTCTGTCTTCTTGTAGGATGGTCACTATTTGATGTTTTCCTCATGGCTTTGTTCCTGATGTATCCTCGTGACATTACATTCTAGATTCCTTGAAATTTCTTAGAATTCTCAAATTCTCAGCACTGGATTTCTGTGAGTTTGAATATAAATGAGTTGGGATTAAAAACATCTCATATTGATGTAAAGAGAAAGAGGACAGATCCACTGTCAAGAGGATGTCAATAGAGAGCTGATGCTCTCAAGATGAGTAAACAAACACGTAGTATTATTGGTGATCTTCAAGAGATCTAAATGTGATGGATCGCAAGGTATTTCATGGAAGATTAGTTTATTTTCTAATAATTGTAACTCCTCCCCCATACTAACCAATTCTAAAAGGTGCGTGTGCTCTTTGTGGGGCTCCTTGCCTTGTGATTATTACCAACATACATGAGAGAAACATCATTAAATAAAATGGCTATTCATGGAAATTGGTTGTCGTAGAGATGAGTGAAATATACATAGGTCAAAATCCCACAAATTATAAATCTAGTTTATTTTCATTTGCACTCTTATGACCAATCCTCTAACCATTGATTACATAACCGACAAGTAACCGCTGGTTACTCGGTTACTTGCCGGCGGAAGGCACATGCGGTTAATCGCTGCTCAAACTTGCCAAAACAGAAAACACTGCCGGTTTTTGAGTACCCTTGTCGGTTATTCCCGGTTATTGTCGGTCAATGTTTTTTTGATAAATTTAAGTATTCTTTGCCTTTGTCTGTTATTCCCGGTTATTCAACCAGATCTGTCGAATACTCGCCGGTTACCCAAAATTTACCCATGGCGAGTACTCGTCGGTTATGGTTATGCAAACTATGCCTCTAACTAAATGAGGTTAGGAGATGGGATTGTTGATATGGCATTGGATTTGAGGAGTTAAAATGAGTGGATAAACATAAATGAAATAAATTCTTTCAAATTAACAAGAAGAATTAAACAAGGGTCCCAAAAATTTTAATGGGCAAAAACAGAAAAAGACAAACTGAATAAAGAAAAACCAGATTGAAAATGTTTTTGATTGATTGTTTGTAGTGTTAGCGAGAGTCTTCTGGAATCAACTGTGTAGCTTATGTATTGCCCTGACATTTGGAGTCTCTCTACATGACCCATCATCAGGGATAAGTTTGAAGCTTTGAAGTCCTTCTGACCAGGAAAATAAAACTTTGAGAAAAATATGGAAATCAGAGTCAAGCGCAATAGGTCAGAAAAGGTCAACAAAAATGCAGAAAATGGCAAACTCATAATATTTTTTGTTTTCAGGGATGGGGGAGTAATAAAACTGTTTTTGGAATTTTTGATAAAATTAGCATGAACTTATGACACAACACCAACTAATTAGCAATTTTGGTAAAAGAAGTCTGTTTTTGCACTGGGATGGACTGATAACACAAGACCATGAAATATTGGCTGGTAGAAAAGTGTTAGCTTGCAAATATATACTGTGTTATACATGGAGATCCCATAATGCAATTACTAAGGCCATGGAAAGTAGTCCTTCAAATAGAGGGCCATTTAGGCCACTTGTTGTATGAATGATAATCTTTGAGCTTTATTGTTCCTGCTTATATTTAGCCAATGTTTGCTATGTTAAGGGAGGAGGGGGGGAGGGAATACTTGATGGCATATTGGTTTAAATTACTACCAATTCTTATCGTCCAAGGTAAGGAGAGTTATTTGGCATTTTATGTGTATTTGGCAGTCTCTGCTCTGCTCTGTGCTGCTGTAACTTGAGAGTTAAGGAGAGACTGCTCTGTGCCTTGCTCTGCCATAATGTACACATTTATACAAATTTCAACGAAGAGAATAAGGAGAATGGTTCTGGAATTTGAAACGATTTGTATCTGATTGGTTGGCCTTCCATGCATTATCTGCAGATCTAATACTGCCATTTGGAAGATCTTCTTCAAACAGTTATGAAGGACGTGGTGATGTGGCAATTACCATTAGGAACCAATGTATACGGTTGCTTCTAGCTTCATATTTATTATGTTTTGGTTCCTTGCTTTTCCGCTTGTTACCAAAGGAAATAGACATGATTTGGAAGAGAAAACTAGGAGTTATTTTTTAGTTAGTTACAAGAACGAGTCTATAAGACATA